>JASVER010000146.1:1513855-1816132 GCA_030449065.1 Oceanodroma leucorhoa
CAGATCATTCACCTGCTCACATCGCACACAGGAGTTATGTCCGCCGCCCTCCAGTACCAGTGACAGGCCCAAGCATTCCCTGCAGCCGGAGGTCTGGACAGCTGCATGCTCTTGTGGCAGYTCCGTCTGGGTCCTCACACTCCTCCTGGCGGTGGCTTTCGGCCGTGTGGAAACCATGGCTAGGTCCCTTTCTGGGGAGGCAATGACCGCTAGTCAGTAGGTTTGGGGCTGTTTTATTTTTGGGAGTCAAAAAAACTCATGGATGATTCAGCTGATTTTGCAAGGCATTGTGGAATGGAAGTGTGTTGCAGTAGCAGTGAAAAAATCCAAACAACTTATAGGGATCAGTGGGTTAGGTCTGGCTGTAGAATACATACTCCTTACTTTCTGTTTTACTTAAGACTGAACTAGCTTCTTCATAAAATGCTATTTAGTGATCATTCATCTATCACTCTGTCTTAGCTGCAGGGGAGGTTGGTGATATGCTGGAAACAACTCTTTCTTCTTTAAAGGTGAAAGGAAGTGCATTAGATTGGGATTGCTGTCCAAACATAACATGTTTGGAAGCCTGCTGTTTCTTGTCTATATTTTATGCTAGGGAGAAGTTACACTCATCCCCCACCCCCATTCTGCTCCTGTAGACTTTAGTTTTGGGTTTTTACTCTGTCTCTGACTAAGATGTGTATATAAATCTGGATCTCAGCATGCTGCTTAGCTGACTGTTTACTAGATCAGAATAGATGGAGATGCATCCTGCTGTGTAAGACACACAGGCCAAGGAGTCTGCATGAGATATTGACATGGCAAATAGGTATCTAAACTCACGAAAGGTGGGATTGCTTTACCTGAAGCCTGATGCAGCTTTGGACTCCATTTGCTAGGCTGTGATTCAGGGTCTATAGGAAACCTCACTCTTCTGTGGTAGACAGAGGTAACTGAAGGTCACAGTGGGCTTCCTTTGCTGTAACGGGAAGCCAGATACCCAGCACACATAGACACATCTCTGAGCAGAAACCTGAATCTAGCCATCCCTGTTGGGCACTGGATTTCACCCTGGTGGTGAGAACTGCTTTCTCACCCAGACTAGTTCATTCAGGTGTAATCAGCAGATGACTTTGCTGGAGGAAGGTAAATGGGTTGGAAATACAGTGCCATATTTTGAGGGCAGGGGGAACAGAGGTTCAGTTTGTATTTTGTCAGAAGGAATCTCACCTACTGGTGTGTATTTTGGCTGCAACAGAAGAAGTTGTTTATGTCACAGCAGCCAAGGGGAATAATTTGAAAGCATCTCTGTAATATCTAAGGGATTTGGACAAAAACACTTGGACAAGATCTGATTCCTTTAGATATGATTCATATTGGGGAAAAATTTGCATATGAAATTCCTTTGTTTAGTGAAGTCTTTATATAAATGAGACTTCATATAAATGCCAGCCTAGCCTTTCCTGACAAATTAGTGATTAAGTATCTTGACTTCTGGACAGAGTAAGGAGTCCTATAGGGATTGCTATAAGGCTTTTTTCTTAATCGCAAATTTGCCTTTTTCATGAGCCTTAAAATGGGGAAAGGACTTCTTGTATACCATACATAAGCTTTGCAGTATGGCCTTGATGAAAAAGGTCTCTCTCCAGTGATATCAATAAAACATTCTTAGTTCTGGTCCTGAAGTGGTGCTGCAAAAATGAGTGACCCATTCCTGCTCCAGGACAGTACTCTGTGATTAGCTCCAGATGTTTGGATGATGTGGTAAAAATCATGCTGTGATTTAGAAACTCTGAGACGTCAGTTGTCCTGTCTGTTCAATCTAAAAATGGCTCAGTTACCAATAAAACTACCAAAAAACCACCGGCAAAATTTCCTCATGGCATGCCTGTTTCAGGTAAACCTCTCACTGCTTCCTCTGACACCTGTGATTGAGGGGGGGGAACTTGTGCAACATCCTCTGAGATATAAACACACACATATGCAGCCCTCTTGAAAGACAGGTATGGGGTGCTATTTGTCTGCAATATGAAATGAGATTTGTGCAAAATAAATTCTTCTGATAGCACTTAATTACCTTACCTGAAGCAATGGTGCGTGCGAATTTCCATCATCCTTTGCTTAATTAAGAATGCCCAAGATGTTCCTATTAATCTCTTTCTCTGTAAGTCATCCTTAAAAATCCTAATCCTGTCCCATGTAGCTTTTATGGCAAATAATTTTGCATGTCAATATTTAGGAGAATTTTTTTCTTTTCTTTTTTGTAACAGGTAACAAATTGAGCACTCCTCCTGCAAGTTGATTCTGTGTGAAAGCTGGATTGATGTCAGTGAGCTATTGAAGGGTTAGGTCATAGGAGGTGGTGCTCCTGTGACAGAGGTTACACAGTTTAAGAATTTACTTTCCTTCAGTTCAGATGCAGGATCTGTTTGGGTATGTGCTTTTCACGCTTTTCCTTGCAAAATTCACTTCAGTCACTTTCAGTTGCCATTTAAACCACTTACTTGTGAGGTAACAAGTAAGAGACACAGAGTCACAGAATATCTGAGGTTGGCAGGGATCCACAGTGGTTGTCTAGCCCAATCCCATTYTCAAACAGGGTGACCTACAGCAGGTTGCTCAGGGCTGTGGCCTATGAGTTTTCGAATATCTCCACAGAGGAGACTCCAGAGCCTCTTTCTGCAACCCCAATTTTTTTTTTTTTTATGTTTACATGGGGTTCCCTGTATTTCAGTTTGTACACATTATCTCTTCTCCTGTCACGGGGCACCAGTGAGAAAAGTCTGGCTCCCACTTCTTCATTCCCTTTCATTAGGTATTTACCCTCTGAACCTTCTCTTCTCAAGGGTAAACATTCCCAGCTCACTCAGCCTCTCCTCGTATGAGAGATCCTTGAGTCTCCTAATCGTCTTCATGGCCCTTTGCTGGCTCACTCCATCCATATCTCTCTTGTATCTGGGAGCCCAGAACTGAGCACATCACTCCAAATTTGGTCTCATCAGTGCTGACTAGAAGGGAAGGATCACCTCCTTCAACCTGCTGGCAACACTCCTCCTAATGCAGCCCGGGAAGCTGTTGACCTTCTTTGCTGCAAGGACACATTGCTGGCTCATGGTCAGCTTGTTGTCCACCAGGACCCCAAGGTCTTTACCGCAAAACTGCTTTCCAGACAGCTGACCTGCCTTCCAGCTGTTTCAGTGGGGAATGTTTCCCACATATTCCCCAACAACTGAATTACTGTTTTTCAGATGGCTGATGACAACTTAAAACAGTGAATCTCACATGAAAGTGTATTTGAGTGCGCTCATAGTATTTGGCTTAACACCTGATTGCCTGGTTCTTTAGCCCATATGGATCAAGGGAATGACGATTAGTTTGGAATGCCTGCCATGCCACTTGTCTTCTAAACAAACCACCTCTAAGATGCTTTCCCTCATGGAAGTTTTGTATCCTTTGGGGGCAGGGCTGTTTATTACAGTGAGAGTTTGCACATTTTATCCTGGAGCTTTAGCCATTTCTTTGTTCTTCCGGTGGCCTTGTGTAGAGATGTTGGAAATAATGTTGATTGATGCTCCTTACTGATTAGTGATTACTTCGGCATTCTCTCTCTTCTCTTTATGTCAAGGTAGATGTTATGGTTGGGATGTGAAAGAAGACAGAAAGACCCAGGCTCACCATATGAATAGATTCAGTAGGTGTGTCCTTCCCCTCTGTTTCCTTGGAAGCTTCAAAAGCAGGCTTGAGGACAGAACTTCTGCTCTTTCCTTCTGCTTGTGCCTGTAACTACAGCATCTCAGTTGCATGCAAGTGAATCATCTGGAGCCTCCACTGCTGAACTGCTGAAAACAGAAACTGTTATCCAGGGAATGTTAACAACAAAGCCTAAAGTTTCGGATGAAGAACAAATGAGACAGAAAAAAAGCTTTTTTACACCAAAAGTAGCACAAGAGATCAGAGTTAAAATGTAGTGTAAAATTTTGCTTCTCATAATACATTTCCTTCCAGTTAGTTAGCAGTGATACCACAGTGCAGCATTCTGCCCATTTAGAAGGTGACTTTGGAATCAGGGGTGAATTAAGAGGGTCTGTGAGAATCCTGAAACTACATTCTTGTTCTTGTAGGTGTTCTGTGTGCTGAATAGCTGCAAAATCAAATGCCTGAAGTATTCAAAATCTTGGTCTCGTCTAAAAGATAAAAGAAAAAGAAGTCTACGCAATTTCATTCATTACATGATAAGCTGAGCTGACATTATAACTTAATGATAGCCTAGATGTAGTGTTTAGAGGGAAAAAAATCTCTTCCTGCTGCTGAATTCTGCTTCATAAGTAACTAGCGTATTACACTGTCTGGGTAGCTCTAAGTGGAGAGAAGCTAAAAAGAGATAAACTTGATAAACTATTGAACTCAAATCAGTTTGATCATCAGTGGAAATATTTGTTGAGGGGAATCCAGAAATTAAAGGTGTTACTGGCATTGGTCATCAATGATTTATGCACAGTAAAGCTGCTTAGGGAAGTCCCTGCAATAGGGGTGTGTGACCCAACTAGTCTGCATTGCCTTTCCACTTGCTATGAAATTCTAGCTTGCTTGCAATTTCAGTTAGCCTTCCTTGCATCCCAGGAAAGAAATCACCAGATGGTCTGAGTAAATTTGCCCTCAAAATGCAAGAGTTCCTGTATTACTCTGACCCTGCAGAGGGGGATGCAAAATGACAGTAGAGGAAGGCTGACAGTAGCCAGGGACCATGAATATTCCAGCTGGGGTTTGTTTGGGGTCCTTGGGTGTCCTCGTCTCTTTGTCCACAGTTTTCCCAACAGGATGGAAGTATCAAGAGGCTTGTGGTTAGCTAGCTGAATGGAGACAGTCATGTTTACCGTTATTATTTCCCACCTGGCAAAAAAATGTCTACAACAACCAGATCTTGTCAGGCTTAAAATGATCAGTTTCCCCCTGCCTCCCTATGGGAGATGTAAAGGGGCAATTTCGCTGTCACATTTTGGGGGATTGGAGAGTTGTTATTGATTCAGGGCTGCTTTCAATTTAGGGATCTGGGAAAACATGTGACCTGGAAAAGAAATGTGGAGGGGAAAAACCACAGGATCTGCTCACGTCTCAACAAATTCCTTGGCGGTTGTTAGAGGCAGTAGTTAATCCACTGTCATCTCTGGGGCAATTCAGGAGAAATCATTCTGACAGGTAGCAGATTTTCTCCCTGTAAGAATCAAGGTTCCACCATCACCATCCCAGGAACTGATGTGGAAAGCAAGAGCAAACACAATCCTCCAGCACTGCTGACACACTGAAGAGGTAATTTATAAAGGAGGGGTAAGGGGTAGTGAAAACCTCTTCTCTTCACTTGGCCTCTAATAATGCCAAGAATTATTTGGAAGGACTTTGACAGTGTCCCCTTCCAGTCTAAGCCTTTGAAAAGGCCAGATAACTTTGCCTTATGCAAGGCAAGAGATGTATACATGTATGTGCATGTGAGTGTGTGATACAACAAGGCTGTCTCAAATTAACCCAGTTAAGTCTCAGCCAGCAAGGATCCAATCTGGAGCTGTCCTGACTCAGGAATAAGGAGAATAACCAGCCACCTACAGTGTTCTTCCAGGGTGAAGATACTTTTTTTAGTAAATGATGCAGAGTGTTTTCCTGCTCCAGACAAAGTCCATCACAACTCCCAAAAGATACGTGTCTTCACTTCATCTGTGCAACCAGGCTTGATCGTGCTGCAGCCCTCCAGTGCCCTGATGATGAAGTGTCACAGCAAATGCCCTCCCCCTTTCCCCAGCTCATACCTTCCTCCCCAGCTGGATGTTTGCCAGTCATTTGCTAATAAAAGTGCCTCTGAAATACAGGGTAAATGGCCTTTATGCAGCCCTGTGGGGACAGAGGGACATGCAAGAAGCCTCCTGATTTGCATGGCTATGCAAGGGCTTTGCACAATAACAAAGAGCTGGCTCAGGAGCGCACAGGGGCTGAAAATTTGAGACCAATGTGCATGCAGGGGTAGAAAGAGGACCAGGCAGAGCCAAGATCCCACTTACATACTAAGCATTAGAAGCAGGGTGTCCAAGGCTAGATAAGAGACATGCAGAGATGCTGCTTCTTTCTGATCATGGTAGGAGCCTAGAAATCATCAACAACTCCAAATGTTTGCTAATGCTGTGTCCTACCTGTCACGGGATATGTAATTTCTTGCAACAATTAAGACTGATTACTCATCCCTGCAATTGAGATTTCAAATTCCTTTCCTAGCCCTGGTGTCATTTCTTTCTGTTTGTATCACCTGCCTGTTACATTAAAGACCCTCCAAAAGCAATCTTCAGTCACTTGACTGAGCTGATGGAGTGAAAACATTGTGTGGATGGCAGCTTGCCCCCTTCAGGACTGCAAACCAATTGTATTGCCATCATGCAAGTCTACAGATGTAGTCTGTTCCTCTTGCTGCCGTGCTTCTCCCACCAGTGCCAGGTCAGGCTGGTCAGGCTGGGTGCTTTGCCCCTGTCTCTGTGGGGAGTGTGCGTCCTCCTTAGCGGAAGGAGAAACCTTTCCAGATGCAGAGGGAGTGGAAGGAGGTCCTGAGTGTGGGGAAGGAGAGAGCTGGCATCATGGTGGTTTTYCCACATTCTTACAGGGCTGACTTTCTCTTGTGCTTTCTCTAGGGGCTACCAAAGACATGGGGAAGATGCTGGGTGGGGATGAGGAGAAAGACCCAGATGCTGCCAAGAAAGAAGAGGAACGACAGGAAGCCCTCAGGCAAGAAGAGGAAGAGAGGAAAGCCAAATATGCCAAGATGGAGGCTGAAAGAGAAGTTATGAGACAAGGGATTCGAGACAAGGTAGGGATCCGGCCTTCAGCACACACTTGGCAACCCATAATGCTCAGTGGAGAACTACTGTTTTCAGATGATTGTGACCAGTTCCCTGAGCACCTGGATAGAGCCAGGTAATTACTTTGCCACACTGAACTTTCTAATTTTGTGCATTGTCCCTCGAACTCTGTCCCTGTTTAAACATACCTCCCACACTGAAAAGCCCTGCAAARTTGAAACAGATAGTGAAGATGAGGGGAGAAAAATGTCTATTTTTCTCATCATCTGTTAAATGTTCACATTACTGTAAATGTTAGAGGCTTCTCTGTCCCTATGTGGGTGCTTTCCAAGCTTGTATTTGTGGTTGGAAGGGTTATATTTCAATGTGTTTTTGAGAGATACAGCCCAAGTATCTTCTGTATTGCTTCCAAGGCTTTCTTGGTGTTGGCAGGTGAAATGGGACAAATCTACTCTACTTTTCATATGTAGGCTTCCACTACTCACAGGGGATTAATCTGAAAGAGAGTTTCATTTATCTGAGGGACTTAACCATCGGGAAGCACGCTCTTCTACTTAAGTTTGTTCTTGTAATAATGCAATTTGGCGTGAGAAGGAAATGAATAATTGTGAGGATTCAGAATGAGATTGAAGAGATGTACAAAACAAACCTTTATTAGAGAAATGAGCTTAATTTAAGATAGCTGAACCCATTGTTACTGCACATTAGGTTTTAGGGATTGATGTGTGGAGGGAGAAGGCAGTTTTGCTGCCTCACCCTCAAGTCCTGGAGCTCAGATAACTTGGAAAGAAATGTGAGTAAGGGTTGGAGGAGGGGTTTCCAATGATGAAGGCCTGTATGTTGACTTACATCACATACCAAAGAACAACAGAAAATACCTATAGACAGAATAAGGAAATGCTGCTCGGTATAAGAGTTGTTCCCTGTGCAGTGCCTACCTCTGCGCAGGTTACAGTGCCTTAAGAACAAGTCTGGGAAAAATCTTCAAAGTCACATCACAGAGCTGAGAGTGGCTGTCCATAAACAAAACTATGTCCGCACTGGGCCAAACTTCTGACCCAATCCTTATGATTCAGGAGGGAAGCACAGATAAGGATAAATTGTTCTGGTGGCATAGTGCATCTTGTGAAGAGGTATTGACAATCGTTCCTCAAATAAAGAAATTTGGGATTATGCTTCGAAGAAAAGAAAGTGCTTAAAGGGAATTGTCTACCTGTGACACTGCCAGAGAAAGGTATTCATGTGATCATTTAAAAGAGGGTATTAGTTACCAGAGAGACAGATTCAGAATCCCCACCTGGTCAAAATTTATTGTTTTTGTAATGTATTTAATGAATATATATCTAGATAGTGTAATATATTAATATAAGCATATCAATGTGTGCAGTATATGTTTAATGTATGTTTATAGGTGGAACTGTTCATAAGCAATGACATAGGTCTGCATTAGACACGAGGAAAAAAAAAAGACTAATGAATTTCTGAGTTGCAGGCAGATGAGCGAATGCCCTGTTTTCACTGGTCACTGTCTCTTCTGCTAGACCACTGAAGTGTTCCCAGAGATAGGTGGTGGTTGCATTTTTCTTTCTGGCAAACTGCTGTAAAAGCATTTAAGAAATCTGAGATGCCCTCTGTTACAAATCCAAGGTGATCTAGACCAGAATTCACTTGTTCATGAGTAGGATGCATACAGCCTGAGCTTGGATGAAACATCTGGTCAATGGGGATTTCCCTGGGACACCGTCAGCTTTCTAGACTTTGCTGAGTCAGGCTGGGTACTGGCTGGTGAAGTCTCTTGGAAATGCATTGACTCCTGAGCGATATGGCAAAGGGCTGGCTCTGCAGAGAGAGTAAACAGGGATCCTTGGAGGAATGTTATTTGATGTCAGTCAAAGCTCTGGATTGCAGCTTTTCTAGTGATGTGGTGGGTTACCTTTGAGATTAGCAACAGAAGTCCTGCTTTGGGGAGTGCACCTAGCTTGTGAAAACACAGGAGCTCAGTTCCCTGTGGTTTTCTTTCTCCTGGGAATAATCYCAGATAACATGCATTTGAAAGATGAAGCTGTTTTCTGCAGAATCAGGAAAGATGGACAAAGCTGTAGAAAGGAGCTGTATTTTTTTTTTTTTAAAGTTTGAGAGTCCCATGAAAGAAAGAGATTACTTTGTCCTGACAAAGAGATGGATTTGATGATATGCAAGACTCTGTCTCCAAGTATTGTGAATTGGTGGCTGGGAATGTGAAACAAATGTTGAAAGAGTGGAAAAAAGGGCTGGGTTATTTCCTCCATTACTTGTTTGTCTGGATATTACCTTCATTTCTTCACTAACTCCAGTAAAAACAGAAACATAGAGAAGGAGAAAACTGAAACAGAGGTTCTGTCTGGTATGTATACTTACACAAGTTGTTGTTAGCAGGTATGAATTAAATCCAAGAAGATTTAAGTATTAGAGATCTCCCAGATGATATTTGCTCATTTCTCACATAAAAGAGTGAGAAATTAACACATGAGTTGAGTGAGTGAGTAGGAACAGATTATTTATGCAGAATACAAGTTTAAAAGTGTTTGTCCTGGGTCATGAACCCACAGTCACAAAGTTACTCCCTTAGTGCAGCTGCAGGATGTCAGGGAAACCAGTCAGGGAATCACGGCTTCATCAGTTAGTTAATRTGGCTCTCAGTGAGCCCTACAGAAAGGACAGGCTCATCATGTTTGTTGTTTTGGACTTTTTGCCTTGGCTCTTCAACAAGTGTGATGAATACAGTCTCTTGTTTAGGGCTTCAGGAAATGTGGGAGCTATGGCAGAGCTTGAAAGGAATGATGACAGATACCACAGATGTGTTCCAGCATGTGCTAACTTCAGGTTTTAAATCCAGTCTGTTAAATTGAGATATATATGCCCTTAGCCCAGCATGGCAGCTGGGCACAGAAGCAACTTAGGGAAAGAGTAGAATGAATTATGCAGCAATCAATTATTTTTTCATAAACAATATGCAGCATTTTCATTTGGAAATGAATTTTTAAGGATGACGTTTGAACACGACATTTTGAAATCACTGGACCACCAGTTGTCTGCCAGCTCCTATCCAATATTAAAGTCCAGAATCTGATATTGAAAACGGATTGAAAGAATGTAAGGAACATAGCTGGAGTATACTCCAGCTTCCTTCTACCCCAAGGTGCATGTATGCAGCTTGCTTTCTGATCTGATCTGGGCTTGATCTCAACCACCTCACAGATCTTCTGGGCCCTACCACAGCTGTCTCTGGGCAGAGGTGCCACACTGACCAGCACAGGCAAGACTGCCAAGAGGCCTTCAGCCTCCCTGTGCCTGGTTGCCAGCGGCCTGGTGGTGAGGCCGTGGATAGCTAATATCCCTGTTACCTTGCTAATAGCAGGCCCTATTAGCTTGCCGTGCTAGAGCAGCCATCGTGTTTCCAGTGCTCTTGGGTGGAATACTGCCTTCTGTAAACAGATGACCTTGTTTGTGTTATATACCTGCATACCTCAGCAGTGAAAGCTAATTAATGTCTTCATGTAATGATCCATAATTACTTGTTTACATAATTAATTATTTCCACCACTGTGGTAGAACCCAGGCCTGAAAGAGCCCTAGTACATGCTCTGTAATTAACACTCTCCCTGCCTTGGTTGCTAGTGAGATAATGCCTGTAGTTTGGCTTCCTGCGAATCTTACACGTGCTTTAGGGGGTCGGCATTGCTGAGCCCATGCTGAAAAGTAGCAAGAGTATAAGGCTATCCTCACAATGGTGGATTTCAACCAAAAAGGAAGTAAGCATGGTCCTCTGTCCAAATGCCTTGGGTTCAAGACAGAATTTAGGTTTGAATTTAGGCCATGCTTGAGATGGAGCATGAACTACTTCAGTAGCTATTGTATACTCAGTTCTCAGAGTGACCCAGCTTGTCTCTGACCAGCCTTATGTGCTGTGGGGAATAAAGCAGAAATTTAGTTATATTAATAAGGATTCCTGCCCTCCAAATTAAGCATGAAATCTGCATGAAAAGTATGGAAAGGTCACAAACGAAAAATTCAAATGCTGGAAGAATTGGTTGTCTCTACAATTGTAATTGACCCTGTTGGGTGCTGTGTAACAATTGTGGCAAAGTGCTCAACTGCATGGTCATACGTTTATGCTTCTAGGAACCTCAGCTCTCCCATTGCACAAGACGAGGTCAACTGTCTTTTTTAACAAACAGATGCCCAATATTTCATCTCTGCCACGCCTTACAAAATGTGTTCTCAAGCTCATTTACTATGCAGTATCCAAATTCTGACAGCAATATAATGAATTTCCTCATTTGAGGGTTTAATTCTTTGTTATTATTATTATTACGCTTTCACTAACGTAGTTGATGAGTTCATCCCAAGCACGGTTTCTTCTGAGATTTATCTGGGTGGGGGACAAAGGGTTTTGTTGATTTTTTTCTGTTTGCAAAGTACAAAAGCAGAAGGGACATTACGTGATTAAAGGCCTGGTGGCAGAAGAATGTTAACGTCTTGTTGCATCAGTGAGCACAGTAAGAAATGCTCAGGACTTCCTTGTCCCTTTGCTGGCAATAGAGAAATGGTGAAATCTGGGTTTGATGTTTGTTTCTGCAGGCAGCATATTAGACAGCAGGAGGATGTGCAGTTCTTGTTCTGTTTAAGTGTGAGTCCTTCTGTTTCTGGATGTGTGCCATTAATTCTTCCCATTTTTCTTATTGGGCCGTTAAATGCTCTTAGTGGTTAGACAGTAAGATTCTCTGCAGTATTTGGAATTGTCCATGTCCCAGGAAAACCATGAAAACTATTCAGTTCTTCGTAGATATGTAAGACATGTAATTTCCAGGTCTTCCATGGTTTAAGGCAGGTGGTATTGGAATTTATTTCTAGAAAAGTGAGAAATTTGGGGTGCTGGCAATGGGAGAAGTCCCAAGTTAGGGCTTTTGTTCTGTCCAGTGGGAAACTGTTCTCATAATGCTGCTTTTTTTTCTTTTCTTTAAATCTGATTGCTGAACTCACTTTTGGCACTAGATCACTCAGACAAAAAAGCAATCAGGATTTATAGCTGCAATCCTAGATTGCAGAGATAATCAACATGCAACATCATATAATTAATTGTTTACTTTTAATATTTCATTTGCATATTTCCATATGTAACTAGTGCATAGCAGTGAAAATCCTGTCTTAGGGCAGGAAAAATACCAGAATGTGAATCAACTCTGTTGCCCAGCAGTATCAGACCTTTGAAACTAAGCTCCATGCTCAGGAGTGCAAACTTAACTTTGGTAAAACTTTGTTGCTACGAAACAGCTAGCTAAACTCTTCGGTGTTAGTACCTCTATGGGATGTTTCATTCTTGTCTAACTTCAGATGCAGACATTGCTAAGGGCTTTAAAAAATTCTGTATAAAGGAATGAAATTTCATTGCCTGAAAATGCAATTTTGAAGGTGTAGTCTTCCTTACGAGGAAGAAATATATAGTACGTTTTTCATTGGAGACTGTCGACAACTGAAAAAGTGCAGAAATTGTATTCTTTGCATGTCAAAAGGTGAAGGATCTCAAACAAAGAAAAGATTTTCCTCAGCAATGAATCATGTTCTGTAATTCAAATGACAAAATTCATATCTCTATGAACAGAAACATTCTGTCTGATCTCTTCCCTTTTAAATCATTGATATTAAACCAGTGATGTGAATTTCTATCCAGCACTTGTGATCTAATGAAGCTGTGGCTACTGTTCAGTGTGTGGGCCTTAAAATAGATTTTCAGAGATGTATATATATTGCACAGATGGAGAGGTATCATTAACTTGAGTCTTCTCCTGCTTTCACAGTGTCTTTTGATAATTCAGGATAAAAAACAAACAAAGAAAAAAATTCCTTGCTTAGTTTAGTTCAGTGCAGATATACTCTTTGTGCTATAGACCAAAGACTGTTTACAACTGGGTCACAGGCCCTCTGGCTATGAGAAAGCAATAGGCCTGGCTATAACACTCCCAGTGTGATCCTTTGCAAAACAGGGATTGTATTGTGCCTTCCAAGCAGTGGGCTCTGGGGTGGGTGGGAACACTCATAATGCCAGTAACGATGACAACCAAAAAGAATTGCACTCTCTGCAGCAATTAAATCACCGGCTGTTCTGGGTGAAGAAGGCTGCAAGGGCAATGTCCTGTGGTGTTTACTGTGTTCTGGACACATTTGATTCATTGGTTATTGAGGACAGTGGAAGCTGGCATAAGCCCGAGCAGAGTTGGAAGAAGGAAAGGACATTTGCAGGGTGATTGAAGAGCACTATAACCCTGCAGATCATTTTCGTATTGGTATTTTGATGCATCCAAGAGGATAAAATGATTTGACCTGGACTAGACTTCTGACCTCCTGCCAGAACCTGTTCCTCAACCAGCTGTATGCAAGGATGTCCTGACTGGCCTGTGTTGCCTCTGAGCCAAATTCTTGAGTTTCCGGATCAGTTTTCTCCATAGCTTAGAGTACAGATCTTTAGCATCAAACTCGTTTCCGGACTACAGCCCTTTGCAATTTTACAAAATCACCCACTTCTCTAACACTTTCAACCTTTGGAAATTTCAGCCAGGTTTAATTTTCTGCTTTGCACCTCCAAAAAAGTTCCCTGGTCTGTGAGGCAGCGCCTGTCTTTTGTGAAAAGGTGAACAAATTGATCTCCTCCAGTGAGAGGCAGCACAACCAGAAAGCCAAAAGTTAACAAAGTTATCAGGATATGCTTAAGTTCAGCAATCTCTCTTGAAAGTTGAGAGAGAGAACGGTGCCTTCCCAGATGTGCTTTTCAGCATGGAACAAGGATTGATGTACCTGCTAAGGACCTCCAATGCCGCCATTAAACATAGTCATCTTTGGAGTGATTTTAGGGAATCTGTTCCTACCCAACCCTGTAGTCTCAGGATATGCAATGTGTCTTGGTCTTTGTGAATCCAGCCATCTACATGTATAGAATTCTCTAGGTGGTCTGAATGAAAGCATGTGTGCCAGGTCTTATCTCTTGGCATTAAACTAACAGAGCTTCCCTGATGGGAAAAGCTGCGTGGATTCCTTCCTGCACTGTAGCTTTAGGCCATTTTTAAAATTCAGAAAAGGGGGGCACCATTAGCAAACCATTRGAGCTTGGAAGCAAACTGACATCTTTTTTCATCTGCTTCCATAATACTTAGAGGTTCAATTATTTAGCAGAACTCAGCAGGTTCAGCTTCTAGCTGCTGATTCCCCCACTAATACCTTTTGGGGCTCATTAGTCAGCTCCTTTGTGCAGCTCTGCCTTTCTCTAACTTTGTTTCTACGTTTCACGTTAATCCAAATCTACACCAGTAGATGTCACTTTGGATACTTGCTAACGAGATCCCACTGGGTGATGCTGAAATGTCTCTTGAAATGCAGCCTTTTTTACTGTTATGTACTGACTAGCGTGTCTTGTAGAGTCATTCAGCTGAAATCCTCACTTACACAAGTTTTGTCTCACTGACCTAGCTGGCAAAACCTATGCACATTGCTGGCACGGGGCTGAGCAGATTCACCCACTGAGGACTGGGTGCAAAACAAATCCAAGCAGATGACATACAGTGATTACTGCTGGAATTTAGCTGGGAAAGATATCTGAATGGTGTCTCAAGCCTTCCTGGCTGTGACTTATTGAAATTCCAAGCTTCTGGCTCCCCTACTTGGAAAGACAAGAAATATGGACCCCAACAAATGGTCTTTTGCAAGTTCTCTTCCAGTACCATTGCAGCTGAGCATCTGTGTCTGAACAGCCAGACATTACTACTCTGCTGGAGGTGCTGTTCTGCCACCTCACAGTCCAATCTACACTTCTGGCCCTCATACTAGGGTGCCCCATTACCAGAAGATCTATTTGGAAACTAATATCCAACAATTTTAATTGACAAATTCTTCTGTATTCATAATAAGGAACTCTTCAGTACAGCTCTCGCTCACCCTACCAGTTAGTTATTTATGTTACCACCCAGAGGACAAGAAAGGTGGGAAGGCAGTAACTATTTGTAATTTATTGTCTGATCACACAGTACAGCCTCCCTCTCTTTCCCTTGTGCCTTTTTTTCCCCTGGTTGAACTGCTGCTTTAGGAGCTTTCCTTTTTTTCAGAGCCAGGATAGACTAACTACATTGCAGAGCAAGAATATGTGATCTATGAAGCACTGCTTTATTTCTACAGAGCATCATTACTATAAGGAAACAGTATACACAGCCATTGTATATTACTAAGTTTGTGTGCATGTACATACAGAGAAATGTATATAGAAAGAGTTTGAATAGATTTTCTTTAATCGGAAAGATTTTTTTTCTTTGCATATGAAGATGAATGCAAAGGGAATGTCAACATCATGGGCAAAGCCTTACTTCATTCCAGTTTCAGTGGCAGTCTGCACTCATTCTTCRCCATGTCTAGTCCACTGCTTGAGGAAGGCCGTGAGGGACCTGCCTTTCTTCAGGGAACTAGCAATGGTTAACACCAGCATAAAGAGGCTATTGAGTTATAGCTTATTGGGTAGTAGCATTCGCAGTCATCCCTACACTGACAGGTCAAACCCACTACGTGAAGAAGGAAGGAAAGCTACCTACATACATGCTGGATCCAGAGTTCTCTTTTTGCAAAGGCTGCAGTCTTGTCTTAGCCTACTTCCCTAGCAGAGCAGGCACAGACCACTGTCTGCCTGAGTTTTGGCTCATTCATGCTGGCTCCCCAGAACAGGAACTGCCCAACTCTGTACAACTGGAACTGAGAACCTGTATGAAGAAAACAATGGCAGGTCTTTTCAATGGATTTCTGCCCGGACTCCCTGTAGAAACATAAAGGTAACAGTATGCATACACCTATGAAATACCATTTAGCTCTGTTTCTGCCTTTTTGATGCTTCTTTGTGATTGCAAGTGTGGCCAAATGATGTTTCTTATTCACATCGGTCAGCAACACCAAGCTGCAGAGAGGAAGGGCTTTTTCCCAAGAGATGTCTGAAATCTAATTTTTTTAATTATTATTATTATATTTGATTATACATATAATATATGTTATATATTATTTAAATAACTTATATAATGTACAATGTATAATATATACTATATTATATATTAATTATGTAATATAATTAATAATGTCATTATTATTAGTTTTTACCTAGCATTACTGCTTGTGACTTACAGGTGGAGAAATTGAGTGACTTGCCCAAAATCATGCAGTTGCTGAGCAGGGAATCGATTTCCTGAGCTGGAGGCCTGGGGATATTATGACCCTTGTGTAGACGGGTTTTCTTCTCCTCCCAAAAACCCCAGCACCTCCATGGGCAGGAGTCCATGACAGAAGTTTAGGACTTTGAAGTGAAAACCATCCCAGAGCCTGTATGACTCACATTCCCATTGCTACTGGTCTCTAAAAGTGGTTGCCATGCCCATACCTTTCCATTTGGAATTTCTTTAGCCAGTAGTGCCAAGACCACATGGAATCATTTCTTYGCTAAATCCCAACAAGGGCATGAATGCATCCCTCTGCATCAAGAGGCAGAACAGCTTATTTGCTGCCCTGCTGCTTTAAGGAATAAAATATTCTTTCCTCAATGGGAAAAAACCTTAGTCAGGATGGTATTAAATTTGGCTATGTGGCTGGAGGAGCTCTGAGTTTTTTCCAACACACCCGCCCCAAATCTTTTGATTCATCTCATAGTTAAAGGTAGACAGTTCTGTCCTGGATCGTGCTGCTTGTGTCAGCCTCAAAATGCAGACAATAGCGTGAGAGGAATTTGATCAGTACCATTGCCTGTAATAAGTACAATTTTTTTTTTTTTTTCCTATCTTACAAATCAGAAGCAAGGGGGAGGGCTGGTACAGTTGTCGGTTCTTTTTTGTGTCAAGCTAATTCAAGGACTGTGAAGGTCACCAAACAGGATTTAAAGGTCTGTTCCCTTTTTGCTGTAGCCAAAGAGCTCCCATCACTGCTTAAAATCGGGCATTAGCCACATTATGTCTCTTATGTTGGCAGTTTGTTATCTGAGTCTTGAACGATCAGATAACTCACCAGGACTTAATGAGACCAGTGGAGTTACATCTGCTTGAGAACGCAGCCTGATGCCTTCACGGCTCAGCTAACGGATGCATCATTCTTTTCTGTTAAAAGTCATCAGAGACAGGCTCAGCCTTTGAAATGCTCTGCTTCCTTAGAGCAAGATGTGACTTTGTGCTGGCCTCACCACGAAGCTCTGCATCTGTTATGACATTGCTTTCAGTTTCATCAGCCTGGGATTGAAGACGATCAGGGAGAATTATGCCTGAAAGAAGGGCTGATCCAAGGCCAAATCTGAGTTCATGCATGGGACAGGGTGATAAAGTTTGGGGCATGCTTTGCTTGTGGCAGTTGTGTAGCCTTTGCCTGCTGTGTGTCTTTGTTCCCCATGGATGCTTGTTGCTTATGGTTAAGCTGGGAAAAGAAGGGAAGGTTTGCATGCCCCCCTCCTAGTGAGTGCCAATTCATCTGGCCTTTCGGAGGGTCTGAGACAGGCCTCAGGAGTTCTCTTCCCTTCCTCACTGGGCAGCTTTGAGGCAGTCATGAGTAGAGCTGACTTAATCTTACCAGAGTTCAGTGCAAGGTGCCCCGTCTGGGGCTCCAGGCTATGGCAGCCCTCTTGCTGTTGCAGGAAAAGGGCTGTGACCTTCCTTTGACCATGTCAGAATTTGGGGAAGACAGACTGCCTGCTGCTGGAGGAGAAGTAGGGTACCTGGGGAAGTATTTGCTGTTTCATAATTTCCATTGGCTGTGGTTTTCCAGGGTTCCCTCCTTTTCCTTTTAGCACAGCCTTGAGTCCTGTCTCTGCTGTAGGCCTCCTCCTTTGCCAAAACAGCACAGAAGTATGCCTACTCCTGCCGGGAAGCACAGAATAAGGTTATTCATTATCTGCTGAGAGGGAGACTTCATGGAGGAATTGCTTTTCCTCAGTTAGGAAGAAGGGAGGAAGAATGCAGCCTGTCAGCTCCAGGCCACCACATTCAAATTCCTCAGCGTTTCTTGGAACTGTTGGCATGGTCTTCACAAGACCATCAGCCTAAACCAAGTACTGTGGAGCAGGTACAGTGCTTTTATGCTCTTTGTTCCAGCCAGACCTCCAAACAGCCCATTAGAAATTTAGGGTCATAGTAGAGCTGAGCTGAATTTTAAAACTGGCACCATATAGGTCTGAAGGGTCTCACTAGTCATTTTACAGCTTCTGGATTATTTCTGTCATGCTCAGTAACAGGGACGTAAATTCTGTCTCCTTGTTAAACAAGCTGACCCTAAATTAGAGGAAGGGTTCTTCAGCCAGAGATCATAACAGAAAGATAGTCCAAGCAAAGGCAGCTGACAAATCGCCCCTTGAATAGAACTCTTCATCCGCTCAAATGCAGAAAGCACAGTGGGGCTTGTAGGTGGTTTTTATTCAGGACTTGTATTCCTGATTTCCTTCTTGGAAGTTTATTCCAGCTGCTGCCAAGGAGTTTTGAGGATGAGACATCCCAGTGTACCTCTCTTGAAAATCCCCAGAATGTTTTGTCACATTCTGATGTTTCTGATGAATCCCTGGTTATTGACTAGTAGGTGGTGCTGAAAGCATTTCTTTCCTCTCTCTAATGAGTGGCTTGTACCACTGAAGATGYTATAGGCAAAACCTACCAATTTATACTATAAACCTGGACTGCAATGGCAAAAGTGGCGAAACAGTATTGCAGAGAAGCAGAGGATCAGCTTCATAATGTCTGTTTGCTTGGTCCAGCTGCTATCTGGATAGAAAATTCTCACTTGCTATCTTCACATTTCCTGTGCTCTGATATTGTAATCATAGATTTCCATGAACTGTAATTTGTAGCAGATATTAGGTTTGTTTAGAAAGGAAAAAGCTAGTAAACTGCCTTCAGTGAGGTGAAGGACAGCACCTCTACTTTCTGCAGTAAATCTCTAGTTGAATGACAAGGAAGACTTTTCTGACCCTGCCCACTTCGAGTTGGTTTCATATAACATGGGTTTTTAGCTCAAGGTGGGAATTCAAATCTGTGGCTTGAATTTAGCTGAATTTTGGTCTGGAACTGAAGCTCGGAGTTTTAGGAGAGCAAGGCTTCTGGGACATTCTCCATCCATACCTCATTGCTACTACTACAACTTTTCTCTACAGTGTTTTTACTCCTGGCCAGCTCTGATAGGAGAGATTAATGAGAAGATTTAAAGCAGAAACAGAGAAAGGTGTTTTTGAGGCATACTCAGATCTCCACAAAGCCTTGGACATGACGCAGAGCCTTCTGGAAATCTGAGAGAACAGTTCCCTGACTTCACACAGGGCCCTGTCAGTCTGATGCAGTTTAACAGAAGCAGGCTTACTTTAGTTAACTCCTAAAAGTTTGACAGTGCTTTATAAGTCAGGAAGTATAACAACACCAATGCCTTCTATCCATGTGCCAGCTGGTCTTCCAGCCTTTGCAAATCTGTCCTTCATAATTTAGAGAGCCAGTTCTTACTCTTAACTACACTGTCTCCTTCAATAAAAGAGGCAATAACCTGTATGTGCTCTTGAAACAGTCTCTCAGTCTTGATATATGCGTAAGTCTTGAGAAAGGAGCCAGATTCCAGAGGAGGAGCTGAGGACCTCAGAGAGAGCTGCAAGGGAGGCTTTATGTTGAATTCTTGCTGGGGAACTCTGACTTGGACAGTGAGAGGGCTGTGGACTCATCTCTCTACAGGCTTTTGAAAAGTGGTCATCCCATCCCAAAACCAATGGTTTTCAATGTAGGGGTTAGGTTAGGATATATGTTCTATTTCTTACAGGTTGTTGCAAAGGAAAATAATGTACTGTTGTTAAATTTCAATGCACGGTGAAAGAGCCCCGTCCTCCTCCAAGAGATTTGCTAGGGAAGGGTGATCTGCAAACAGAAAGGCCACTCTTCTGTCGTTCAGACTGGCTGTTTGGCAAGTAGTTTAAGCTGATTCTGTGCTGCCACATGCTTTAGCTGTGTATTTGGAGGTGGAGGGAGGTAGGGAGTACTTCAGATCTTCACTTTTGACAGGTAGTGGGAGAATCTCAAATAAGAAACTGCCAACCTATGCTCAGAGATAGGGATATCCCTGCTCCTGCAGGACATCTGACACTGCAAGGGAAGGAGCAGGAATCTAACTGGCTCAGAACTGCTCTGGAGGCTCTTTCCCTTGACAGGTGTGTGTGGTCCCTTGTTTAAGCTTCCATTTTCTCAGACATTTAGCACTCAACCTCATTTGACAGGCTCAGGGAGTGCCAAGGAGAAAGGCCTGTCACTTACACTAGTCATAATCTGCCTCTCACTCTGATATGTCACTTAAGAGCCTGTGTAAAAGTCACTCTGCACCCTCCAGGCCCTTCCAGAGGCTGGTGTTACAGGTCTGTTCACTGACATTTTTGGCAAGAATCTCGGAGTGAATTTGGGTGGCAAAAGCAATCACAGTGATGGGGCAAAAGCCATCACAGCTTATGGGAAAACTCAACACACCAACATTTGTACTGATTTTTCTCTTCCACCCTCTGGGTGTTCACTTGTGCTGTTTACATAAAATGGTCAATACATGTTCCCAGCACTGCTTTTTATTTCTGCTTGCCTCACAAATGCAAAATCAGATTTTAAAACAAACAAGTCTGTGTTATTCTCCYTCCACTGACTGGTCCTGAGTTTCCAAAAGGCAGCTTCTCCCTGCAAAATACAGCTACTTCTCAAGAGCAAACCTGGGATTTTTGAATACTGAGAGCACTTACAGAGGCATCAGACGAAGGAGAGAAGGCAGGGTGCTTTGCCTTAGATTCAGCACTACCACACTGTGCCAGAACTGGGAACTGACCTGCCTAAAACCTTTCTCTCTTCTTTTCAGTTTAATGATCCACATGAACACATGAGTGTTAGAGGTACCACACGACTGGTAACAAGAGCAAATATCCGACAGTAACATAGAGTTTGAACTCATAAAAATAATTTAAATCTGCTTAATACCATTATGAAACCATACCCTTGATAAAACTTCTTCAGTTAAAGTTTTTAGGCTCAGTGTCATTATATTTTTTAAGAAGTCTCACCACTTGGACAGTTTTGAGACATCTTTGTTTCCAGTCCCAGTGATTTGGGCACCCCTTGTGTTTTTCCTGTATTGTTCATATGTATTATTGAGGCAGGCAGAGACAATATTTGAAATCCTGGCAGGAGGTGGTAGTTCAAAGTTCCTCCCTGCCTATTTCTATAACATATATCTTGGCAAGTGTCTTAACTACAGAACAGTGTGAATAAGAGCAGTGGCATAACCACAGTAGCTCTATGAAAGATTGTCTGTGATTTGTTGTCTGCTTTTAGTAAGGATGCCCAGAAATAAAAAAGTATACTTCAGGCTTAGTGAAATGATTTATTTGACGGACATGGACTGTTTTCCTCTAGTGGCCTGAAGTAGTTTAGAAAGAAATTCGAATTTTTCGTTCAAAAACTAAATGTAAAAATTCATCAATTTATCCCAAATCTGGTGGGAATAATTCAGGTGCAGAGAGACCACTAAAGGTGCTCTGTCTGTCCCGATAGCACCAAACAGCATGAAATCTATTCCCATATCTCACACATACACCCTGCAAGCTTTTAATACAAAATATAACTCTGCTTTTTTAGGAGAATTTCTTGACATTTGCTCAGTGATGACTCAGAAACAATGTGGTAAACATTGTTTTACACATCGTGTAAGTTTGTACACGATTCTGACAATGAAGCCTGAAATAAAAAGTTCAAAGCTTCAACACTAGGTAAGCACAGCTTTGGAGGGGTTCGGTAAGAAACCCACAGGACAAAACTATGGCTCTTCCCAGTGCGGCTATCTTGCAAGAGCATTGCACAGTTCTTGTTCCCCCAGTCTTTTGTAATCAGAGCTTCATGGTGATACTAAAAATGTCACAGCCTCTCTAATTAAAATCAAACCTGAAAGCTCTGAAGTGTTGGCTAAGTGGAGTAATAGTTATTAAAGCATCTGGGTCTTGCTAGGGAGTGCCAGGTCTCTCTGGCTTTAGTGTACTCAAGGGCACACTGAACAACTTCACAATATGAATGAAAAATCAAACTGGAAGCTGCACAATGGGATGCCTGTGGAAACAGACTAATTTGTAAGCTGGTGCAGAGCTAACAGAAGGCTACATTGGATTGATTTATCATGACTTTGATTAATAAAACACAACACTGTCTTCACAAGTCTGATTAGATCGGGTAATCTATGCACTTTCTAGTGATCATGCTCTTAAATGCAGCTTCCCTCCTGTAAAAACCTCCAGTCTTGCATGCAATATAGTCCTGATCACAGTGGCTAAAACTTCTGATGGTTCCTGGTTTACAAAAGTAGAACTCAAAGGCAAGAACCTCATTTGTATTTATGGGCAGTGCTTGGGAAAATTCAAGAGTTGCAATGGCTTTATACTCTGCAAAATACAGTGAATACCACCCCAGTAAGCAGCCTCATGCTTTCTAAAACAGAAATTACAGCAGTGCTTTTGTGACAGGGTGAAAGGTGAAGTAACACATAAGAATAGGGATAAATTCACCTCCAGTGCAGCCTGGAGAAGATTCTCTCAGTCTCAAGAAGCAGCCTGGCTTCTGTTTCCAGCAACTGGCTCAGTTAGGGCTATAAGGTGGTTCATTTGGGCTCCACAGTCCTGCATGGGAAGGGCAGCATGCACTTAGTGTCAGGGTTATCCTTGTCCTGATGACACTGCTAGACAGGTGTGCCAAAGTGAAAGGAAAAGTAGGTGCAAAGAGGGGGTATGGTGTGGGCTAGGTATATGACAGAGCGTGGGTCACAAACTGGTGGGTGGTTTCCTCCATCCTGCTTGAAAAATCGGTTTATGATACTGCAGGTCTTTGTCTCGCCCCTTCACTCAGCCAGATGCTTTTAGCTGGGAGTCAGAACATTTTAGGAAAATGATACCACAGCTGAGAGAAAAGTACAGTATAGTAGAGAAGTGTTGTTAATAATTCTGCTATAGATTGCTATCCCAATGATGACAGCAGAACTTAAATTTGTCATGCTTCCTATCACTTGTGCTGAACTGTTCATTTAAGGAGCTATCCCCCTGTGAAGACCATCACAGAGCATAGCAAGAACAGGTACAAACTTCTTTTGAGTCTATGTCCCTTATCAAATTTGGATTCCACACCACCTTATGCCTCCCACTCCCAAAAAAAAAAAAAAAAAAAAAAAAAGAATCCAAATTAATTCAAAGTCACAGTAAGTTGCTGATTATAAGCTTAAACAAGATAATACATGCATGGATTTTTTTTCCATTTAAAAAACCACCCAAAATGCTAGCTACAAATTAAAGTAACTGGCAATTTTATTTAGAACTCTTAAACTGCAGAGAAATGTCTTACAGTATTTAACTTGTTTAAATGCAAATTTACAGATTAATACAGGAACAATGATATTGTTATGCTAATACAACATTTTTCATCTTTTCCACTAACGGCTGATTTCCTCTTTCTTTTGCTTCTGTAAGAGCTGGTGTGCTCTGATGCTTTGTTCTGACCCAATGAAAGTATTCTTTGGGAAACATGCAGGGTTGTTTCGCCATGGATATTACACATACTGTAAAGGAGGAAGCTTTGCAATGCTTTCTGTGTGGATAGTTAAACTTGGTTCTCTTTGTGTATGTGTGCATGGGAAGTTTGTTTATGGTTTATCTGACCCAAGATATCAACCTTCCTGCTCCATGACTCCTTTTCACATAGCCTGTAGTTGGTTTTTCTTTCTTGAAACAACATCACGAAATGTCAACTGATAAGAAAATGTCAGAACCTGATACTGTATGTAGTATCTTCTTAGATGATTAGAAACATTCACTATATATGAAATGGAGTTGACAATATTTTCTCTGTCCTTTGACTCTTCAAGTCATGACTTAAATTTTGCTTAACTTATGTCATTAACTTATGCAAGTTAAAGGAACAAAATGCAAAGTCAAGCCAAGATTTAAAGGCATTCCCTCCATAGAAAGTGAACTTAAACGTGTGTGCAAATGGTGGTAGATCTCTGCCACATGTTCCCGAGGCCAGTTGTGCAGCTGCTGGTCACTCCTAGTCCTCAGCACCTCTCTGGACAGCAGGCTTGTGTCTGACATGAGCTGCTGGATTCTGTCAGGTGTGGGAGTGGAGTGCTATTGGCAGAGCTTAAACCCAACAGAGGCTCTGGTAATACCTCTCAGCCTTGCAATCCTGAGACGTAAAGTATCCTATAGTTGTACTTCAGACCATGGGCATGATACCGTGGTCTCCTTCACTCCATGTAAAGTTAGGAACATGAACTACTTCAGTGTCTCTGCAGTCTCCTGGCTGCTAGCGAGCAGTTCCTGGCTCTCCTTTGTACTCTGCATAGAAACAGTAATAGTGCTTATAAGCTAATGTAGAAACAGTGCTCTGCCAACAGCTTTGTTCCTAATTAGCCAGAGTATTTCCACCCTGCTTGGCCCCTGTCGGGGGCTCTGTACATACAGATGTCACACTGCTGTGGTGCAGGGAAGCAGCTTGGACAACATGCCACCAACTTGCTGTGCCTGTGGTCTAGACTGTCTAGGAACAGAAATGTTCTCTACTACCAGGTGGAGAACCTGTAAGGTTAAACCCTGGTCAGCCCTTCTCTGGCACCATGTGCTGAATTCCCCACCCTTCCCCTGACACGGTGAGCTGCCTGCACTTTCTGAGGCAGCTCTGAGGCAAATGATCCCACGTGCTTCTGAACTGATACTCTCATGCTTCAGGTACAAGATGGACTGTAAATAGATGTCTGCTTTGGCTATCTATGTTGCAACACAGAACTGCACAGCCAGCTCTTCAAGRATCTAAAATACTTACCTAGAAAGTGTAGAAAAAAATCTTATTTATCATGGGTGACTTCAACTGAAATGAAGTATGCTGCATAGCTGCTACTGCCAGTACTAAAAGCACCCTTGGAAATATTTTTCCTAGCTCACGAGGTGTTGCTTTCACAGGGGAATTCTCTATTAGACCTCATCTTGACAGACAAGTCAAGATGGTAAAAAGTACCAGAATTTATAAAGGAAGAAAAAGAGCAGAAGCAGAATGTTAGAACTAGCAGAATTAAAGGCAATAGGTTTGCTTTTTTTTTTTTTAAATGCACCAAGAAAGAATAATTCCAATAATACTGATCTGCTATTAAATGAATTCTGCATAACTGTTAATAATGCTGAAATTTTTTTTCTGGGTACAGGAAACAGAAACAATGCATATGAGATGAAAATTTGAAAAAATAATTCACMGCCAAAGATGATGCTCAATAACAGCTCTGATGTAAAAAGAGCAGACTTAGATGACTTATACTGTAGATACTAGAGATAGGGCCAGTTAGGTACATACATCAGAAAAAGAAATACAGGTAAGATAACACCAGTGATCCTGCATTTGACCATCTGAGGTTGGAAGACAGAACTGATTCTTGTGTGCAGTTAGAAGTTTGGTTCATAATGTAACAGGACATTCTTAGGATTGGCACAATATCACTTCTGAATTGTTAGCCTTAAATACGTATTAAATGGATAAAGATTTTGCAAACAGAATCCTTGTCAAATAGGTAGCTTCTAAGTCTTCTGAATTATTAGTCCTTGGCCCTAGACCTAGTGAATGTTTTTATTAAGGAGATAAAGACAGGTGAGTACAGAAAGAACAGAAAATCTATTTTCTTTTCTGCAGGCCAGATTAAGAACAAGAAATAACACCCCATGAAAAACTCAAGTGAATCATCATGTGACAATAACAATTCTGTGGGCAGAGTTCATTTCAGCCATCAAGGCTGTGGTTTGATGATGCAAATAAAGGCAGGTCCAATTCTTTCAAAAATTGCGGCTTTACTCAGAACCATTTTTGAACTTTATTAAAATAATATTTTTTTTAAAGAAATAAAAGGGGAAAAAAGGCATTAGATGATAAAAATACGTTTTCTATAGTTGGAAATTGCTTTGCATTCTCTCAGACAATTAAAGGCAAGAATGAAACACTTAATTGTGCTTTGGGTGATGTTAGGGTAGGAGCAAAGCTCTGTTTGCTAATGAGTCCACTTCACTTAGCTACCCCTAAGCCATTGATGCTGCCAGAATTGAATCACCAAGTTATCTGAAATATGAATGGATTTCAGGTTGCTTTCTTTCCCCTTTCCTGGAAGCAGTGAGGAGAGGGAGAGGATTAAACGCTTGCAACCTCCCTGGACCAGATTATTCCCCTCTCCCAGAAGAACAGACAGCTGCAGGATGAATTTTAGACAAATTTCTGCTGATTGCGTAAAGTGTATCTCTGATTTGGTCAATGAGGTATTATAGACCTGAAGCAAAATCACTGTTAAGGAAGAAGAATATGTGCTGTGGGTAGCTCTGGAGGTCCCATCAACCGATTGTCAGATAAGAAAATATTGCTGAAAACACTGATGTTGAAGACCTTTGAAGGAAATATATTAATTTGAAAGAGATTTCATCTAGTAACAGAAGAACCGAATACTTCTGGCCTGATGAAACAGCCCTATCTCAGGAAATATTTTTCTTTAATATTGAAATAGCTCTTCAAAAAAGGCTCATTGTTGAGAGCGAGTGAAGAGACCAGTGTAAGTGGAATGTCTTAATTTTAGCAAAACAGATCAATTCAGCCTATGTTTGGAATTCATTTTCATGTAGTACAGTTTCTTTTTTTTTTTTAATAAAGAACAATTTCAGTGAGAGAGAAAAAAAACCATGGAGAATTTCTTCCAAAACAGCAGAAGTATCATGCCCTTTGAGTTCTTGTTATAGTCAATAACAAAACTACCATTGACTTCTGTGGTGCAAGATAAGGTCTAAATAGCTGGTCACAAAGCGCTCAGAACAGCAGAGAAAAGACAAAGAACAAGGAGGCAAAATGGGTTAAGTGACATCATCAAGACAACATAGCAATTTAGTGGCAAAACTGAAAAAAACCACGTTCCTTGAAATCCTGTATCTGCTTAACTGTATGGCTTTTCAGCACGAGAAGGTAATCCCACTGATTTCCAGTAGTGTAAGAAGAAATCTGATTGAGACACTATTCATGTGGCGTAGAGAAAAGCAAAGTACTCGCGTACTTTAGACCCTGGCAGACTAGGCAAAACAGACTCCCTTATGCAAATGCTTTGAAGTGATTAGCAGAGTAATATTTGTAAAATTTATTCAATTTAATAGAGATGAGAAGAACAACTAAGACAGTCCCAAGCCTGATCCTCTGGTCAGAGAAATCAGCAAGAGACTTTCATTACTATTAATTGGGATGGATTGGTCTTTCTAGGAGCATTAAGTTAGCTTGGAATCACAATTGAAAACACAATCTTATATTAAGAAATGTAAGTTTGTATTATGATCAGRGGACACAAAGTAATAAATAAAATATAGCCCCAGTGCCTTTAAGATTTATAAAATGTAAATTGGTAAAAGGCATGGATGTGGTTAACTCAGAAAGGGGTAAGCATAGCAATTAGAAATAAGTACATCTGGTACATTCACAGAATGGAAAATTAGAAAGTCAGCTCTGACCTGTATCTTCAGTCCAGTGCAAGTAAGCTTAGTAAAGTCTTATTATGACAACAACATTTAACTCAATCATAAAGACCAGCATGTAAAATCTAGGATATATTTTATGTTTATCTGGTATGTATTTCATGAAGTATCAAGATCTTTTTTTTATTCTCTAATTATACACTTCCAAAACATAACAAAGAGCTGACACGTTTCTGAGCTTTTTGTTTGCCAATTATAGTCATGACATGCCCACACTGGAAAAGCATTCATAGTACATTTCAGTTTTGCCTAGAAAAGAGGCACAGAAGCCAAACGAGGGATTGTAAAGAACTGATTTCACTAAATATTGAAGAGTCACTTGATTTTTTAAAAGCCTTGAAAATTGAAAACACACAGAATGGGAAGACCGTGCACAAAAGTGTTCCTCTAAGCGTATGCTGTCCCAAGCTTTGAACGAGAGAACTCAGTTAGCAGGCATGTCCTCCAGGACTCAAACTTCTTTGCTGAGTCTGAATAAAGGTAGACCTCTGATTTCCATGTGGCTATAGAGTTAGCTGTATGCATAAGTCTTTAAATATATAACAAACAATTAGCAGAGTATTTAACTGTGCTGCATGTTGAATAATAACTTTTTTAGTGAAGAAGTGCTCCTTCAGACTAAAGAATGGTCACTTCCACCCACAACACTCACTCTCTCTTCCATGTTCTCTGGAATTTAATCTTAACGCAGTAGTTCAGTCTCTAGCTGTAATTGAAAGAGAACCCAAGGTGTGGTGCTGCAACATGGAAGCTCAGAAAAATGTCCAACACTTGCATTCATCTCAACAAATTCTCACAGAGATGGCCAGTAAGGGTAGGATTTGTCAAGTCACTTAGCAACTTATCAGAGAAGGAAGAGGGATGTAGGGTTTTGCAGGCATTATGAAATCCTTGTCACAGTTTGAGGTGTGTTGCAGTGCTCTATGTGCAGGTTGCATCCATTTTCAAGCATCATGTCTGAAGTCTTTCAAAAGAMTTGGAAATGCAAAAATATAACAGGATTAAAAAAGAAGAAACATTACATCCATTGATGGAGAAGAGCTAAATATGACAGCCCAAATACAAGCTTGGTTTCATGATATGCCTACACTGCTGATGATTGAAAGTAGTTGATGCCAGAGGCAGGATCACTTAATATTGCCCTAGTTCTTACAATCCTTCTCAAAGCAGCAACTTCTGGTCAGCTAACTGGACCCTTGATCTAACACAGTATTACCGTTCTGCTGTACCATTGCATTCCTCCTACTCATTTTGCTCTGTGTTTTGTTTTTTTTTCTTTCTTTTCCTTATAAGCCCAGACTGTGACTTATCTCTACTACATATAAAGAAGAGAGCAAGTCTGGGCTGTTAGCACTGATGACTGTGTCTTTCCTCTCTCCTCTCCTCTCCTCTCCTCCCTGCTTAGTCCTGGCTCATGCTAAGCATGGCACATTCTTAGTCTGGGGTGAGGACTCGTAGCACTTTTCATCATCCTCATTGGAAGTTTGCCCAAAATCAGTTTGAGTTTCTTTAGGAACAAACTCGAAGACAAAAGCAGTTCTGCCTTTGGTGGGCACAGAAATGATTCCACCACAAATCCATATTTTCTATTTCAAAATTCATCCTGATTCATCCTGACTCCAGGTGACATGTCTGGGCCTTGTGTCATACTGGAAGGCAGAAAGGAAAGAGCCTGAATAGGATCCATTGTTCAAACCACAGCACAACTATTCTGCTCAAAGCCCAGCAGAAGRCTATGTTATGACTTTCATCTTCTGCAATGAAGGAAGCTGTTGCTAGAGGAGTGCCAGGGCTGGGAAGAACTTGGGACACTGGGATTTAAGTACCCTGCAACCATTCAAAACTTAAGACCCACTAGCTCCCTTCAAGGATTCAGTCTGGGAGGGCCTCAGATTGCAGGGGAGTAGTAGTGGCAGACCAGTACCCAAAGAAAATTGCTGCTGGGAGATGACCCTACTGCACTGTGGCTCAGGATGTGCAGAGAAAAACAGCCAAAGCTTGCTCCCTGAACTTTTCCCTGCAGGAACTCTCCAGCTTAGCAGCATCACTGAAAAAGGTCCACAGGTCACTGAGGGAAACAGGGATAGTTAGTGAGGTGGGGCATCAGGCTTGACATCTCAAGAGCTCATCTATTCCTGCTGCACATTGCCCAGCTGAAATGATCATTTTGTGCGCCATCTCTCAGTTGAGGTGCAGGTAGTGAGTATTATCATCCTGACTGGGAAGCCATTAACTCTGTAGAAGATCTTTCATATTAGGAGGAGACGTATCTTCCTTTTCCCAAAGAGGACAAGAACAGGACCTAGTGAAGCTGATCTTTGGTTCCTCAAAGGGATAGGTCCCACATTTAAAAAGAGCTAAGATCTGGCATGCAACAAAGTGTTTTGTTGTAAGGAAATGAGAATTGCAGGAAGACTACCCTGAAAACTACATCTAAATTGAATTCATGTGTAAGCAAGCCAAGAAGTATATTCAATCAGCACTAAATGAAGGTAGTTAGTTAGGCCTTCATTTTAAAAGATGCTTTCTTTTTCTTCGTGCTAGCTGTTAGCTGTGAAATGATAGTTTGTGACATAATATACATTGGAACTAGTTAGGACTGCTATGCTGAATCTCACAGCTATTGCCAGCTTTCATTAGCAGAACCCAAATGTATTCCCAGGTTGCTTCCATTTCTGCAGAAGGAATTGATTACACCTAAGGGAAGGGAGGCTGAGAGAGGGAGAGGGAGAAAAAGGAAGAGAGAGAGGGAGAAAAACTTTCTGCTTTCTAATTTTAGTGATTCGGTCAGAATGAGAATGGATATCTATTTTTAAAAAATTAAAGAACTTTACAACGGGCACCTACAGAGTTGAGACTGAGAGGGAAATGAATTCAGCTGAGGAGGGAGCCCTGGGAATGTTTTGCTATCATTTTAGGGATAACCAGGTTCATGAACTGGGTTTGCCTTATCAAGCTTTAGCTATCAAACTGTTCCTTGTCTCCACCTGAGCCGGTGGACAATTATTCCTCAGTACTCAAGAGGGAGAAATGCATACCTCAAAAGATGATGTCCTAGGGGCCTGCCTTGGGACAGTGTGTATTGCTGTCCACAGCATATGTCTCTCCCCAGTGACTGGAAAAGTTCAGAACAGATGCTTGACTTGGCGCTGTCAAACTGAGGAAGATGCTCATGGGGACCCTCTTCTTCTATTACCACATTCACTGCAAAGCCTTTGTGGGGAGGAGCGCCCTAAATAAGAGAACATCTTGCTAAATAATCGGTTTAGTTCCTCTTAATCATGGCCTTAAACCAACTACCCGTTTGCAGTCCACGTCTCTCTCTGGAGCTGGAACTGGCTGTGTCTGGCACAGGGCAGCCCATGGCCTCTTCTCACAGAGGTCACCCGCTGTAGACCCCTGCTGCCAGCACCTGGACATGTAAACCCAGTACAGCGTGGCTTCCCAGGCTTTGTCCTTTGTGCTGTAGAAATGCCCTGTGTTTTTAAATCATGGTGCAGAGGGGAATTGCTCTAGCGTCTGGAGTTTTTGCTTTTTGTTTTGAATACAATTTCCAGACGATATCCCAGCAAGAAAAGCCACAGGGCAAAGTGGGAAAAATATTGTTAATGTCTTCTAATTAAATTCATTGAAACAAAGCAGCTTCCTGCCTCCTGTTTTCTTCATTGTCTGCAGCGTTGCTGTTCCTCCTCCAGCATGAGCTGGCACCTTCTTCTCTTGGGAGCCCCACACCTGCTCTGATAAAGGCTGATGAAGTTAGCACCCCAGAAAAGTAATTTTCCAAACACAAGCCTGAACAGCCAGGCAAGTAACATTTCCACACAGCATTACTGAATAAAAACACAGTGTCCTCAGGCTTGTTGTACTGCACTGGGAAGCAGGTGTGTGATGGAATATTGATGGGTCATCTAGAGAGCAAGCCAGTGCTTTTAGAGCTACAATGATGCTGTCAGTGAGTTGTTCTGTCTTCAGACAATCAGAGACTGTGTGTCTCTAAGGCTCCCACTTTTTTGTCCTGACACACCTGTGGGAGGGGCTGGTTTCTTTCTGGGGAGAGAAACAAGTCAAACAAGAGCAGGAACTGGGGCTGAGGAACCTGCCACATTTGGAAAGTGAGAGGCAAGCTGTTACCAGTAAGGAAGCCCAGAATGTATGAATATATAAATAAGACGGAAATTTTCTATCAGTAAGAAAATGCACACCATGTTTCCCACTCTCCTTGAAAAAACTCCAGAATTAGAAGCTTGTGCCCAGCGTAAAAATCTGCACACAAGTTTTCTGCCAACATGCAAACTTCCTATCCTCCCACACTCTACAAGCCCCTTTGGCAGAAATCCTGCAGATGGGGGATTTCCACCTTCAAAGCACATCAGGTCAAGAGCAACAAGTGCCGTAAGTCAAACACGCACCTCAGCATCTGCTAAGCAAGATCTAAAAGGTAATCATCAGAGGGTAATATACCTACTTGACCTGTTGACATCATGCCGGGAGCTGCCCATCAATGGGCATGACACAACACCTCCTTCCAGTCCTGCAACTCAGCCAGCTCAGACACAGAGCATTGTTTCTACTTGTGATTTTTGCTTGTCCTGCCCTGGCTCTCGGTTGGGCTGAGCGGGTTGCTGGCTTCTCTGTTTTGAACACAGAGAGCCCTTTCTTTCTCATGCTTCTCAGAGGCAACAATATTCCTTCCGCCAGTATCTAAGTTTCTGTTTTCCTCACTGCATTTGTGCTAGCTTATTCTCTGTGTACTTGCATGGTAGTAGTTTTTTAAGTACTCTAGTATTAATAAAAGAGACACTTCCACTAACACAGGACTTCTTTTGTGGCAGCAAACACTGAGATTTGAAAGGGGTTTTCTCCCTGCTTCTCAGCAAAAGCTATTACATTAAAAGATTCCAGGTTTTAGCAGCAATTGGGATAAATAGTGCCTTTACCCAAATGTGCTGAGGCTTTGGCCAAAAAAAAAATTCCCAGTTGATCCAAAAAAGCTCACACGTGTTTCAGTGCAGTGTATTCTTAGTTCTTCTTTTTAATTACTCTTTTTACATTTGAAGAAAAACTGTTCATTAATAGCCTGAACAGATGTTAATTTCTGAAGTGATTGCATTCCCACTGGTTCATAGCTCTGTTAGGCATGCACAGATATTTTATGAAAGGAAAATTATGGGAAGGTACTAAATAGTGGTCGGGAGCATGGAATAGCATGATCAGCTGAATGTGCTTTCGATGTGCATGGTCACATGCATGTGCAGGCTCAGTTACTGATGTGTTTCCTTCCAATGCTCCCTGCCRCTTCACATCATCCAAGGCTCCATTTCGGTGTGATTGTAAGGTCTCTCTCTCACCCCTTCCCCCCTCCAAGAGTACTGGAAGTCTCATTAATGATGCCAAAGTGCTCAAACAATATAAAAAAGCCCAGTCTAGCTTGAGAAGGATAACATGATCATGTCTGGGTATCACTTACRCCATAAGTGAGTACTTAGAGCTGCTGCTTTTGAAATGGACACAACAAAAAGCCAACATGCCACTGCAAAAGATCCCATTCATTGCTGTGTCAGAAAAAAGCACCCAATCAGATCAAGAGAGAGAAAGAAAATGGGCTTGTGACTCTTGTCTTGACTCACTATCTGGAGGATTAATGCCTCCACCCAGCAGAATGTTAACATTTCAGCTGTTCCCTCCCACCTGAATTGCTATGAGGTCCTGCATAAATGGAGAGGGCAAGAAAAAAACTGCAGGTCACAACCAAGAGCTCAAGAAACTTTAAAAATAATTATAGTAACTGTTCTCCCTTGAAAAGGCTCCTTTTCTTACTTTAGTAAACAGAAGCTGGTAGGATTGAGACGAAAATCCTTTGTCTTGTTGCCRTAAAACAAAGGCTGTCTATGGGAAATGTACAGTACAGTCAGCAAGGTCTTCTATACAAGATTTGTCTCTCCATTTAGCTGTACAGCTGTTAGCTTGATGTGGGTTGTGAGCTTCATGGGATCTGCCCCTGCTCACATATCACTGACAATACTAAACATCTGTTCTCTAACCACGGCCAGTCAACAGAAACGATGAGGAAAGGTCAACAGCTGATTCCACCTGGAAGAAATGTGAAACATGCACCTCATCTCTACTGTGGGTTTTGAGCTATCAGCCCAAGCTGGTTGCAGGCTCTTGCAATGGTGGGAGCCTTATTATGCAGTGGCTGTTCACAGGTGACAGCAGTTCTCCAAATTTGTAATAGCAACCCAACCTTGCAGCACTATAAAGCCTGAATGCGTCCCTCTAGCACTGTAACACCATTAATGCTACTTAGTTGGATTGTTGAGATGCACCAGATATTATCCCTTACCAACTTTCATTTGCTACAAACATGACTTCCACAGCCTCTTGCGGAGCAAGAAAACTACCTTGAATTACAAAAGTGAGAGGCTGGTGTTCCAGATCAAAAAGGGCTAAAGATAGATAAGTGACTTGCCCTTCATTTTTTTCATGTCCCTGTGAAGGGCTACAGCATGTGAATAAACACTCAGACTTTCTTACTTGCTCTTTTTGCACGTCACAAGTGTTCTTCCCATTTTTAAAGCATTTGATGTCAGAGTTCTCCTCTCTGTTGCCGGCTAATGGAATTGAGAAGTACTTTTTGTACTTGAGAAGGAAGTGTATGTCAAAGGTTTGAAACTAATTGATTAACTACCTTTGATTTTACTGAGTTTTGGCTCTGAGCTTGTGGCAATGCCTTGGTCTCCACAGATGTACTGTCGGGGTGTGTGTGCTAATTAGATCCTAGCCACAATGGGGTATGGCAGGATTTATTCCACACAGAAGAATCCCCAGGGAGTTGATGACAAAAATTAAATAGTCTCACAGCAAAGACTAAAAATAATCACCTAACTAATTTTTTCTAAGCCCTTGCTATTGCAGAATTACATTGTCTTGTGCTGTCAGCAAAGCCAGCATTAAAACATTGGTGTAGGTTACTGAAGGAAAAAAAATTCTTAGTGAAAAGTTTGAGGGAGCTTAATGTCCTGTCAAACTTATCCTATCAATCCAGGGGAGTTACTGAGGACAGAATAACCTTATGAGAATAGCGTGGAAGCAACTTGTTATCCAGTGTGGCATCATTATAACCAATGACTGTGTTTCAGAGCAGACTCTCACTGCAGCCCTTTTGGAGGGGTAAATCTTACGTAAGTTCTTTGTCCACCAAGAAGAAATGAATTCTCTCCCATACAGGTCACACAGAAAGCTGGGAAAAAAATGCAGATGCATACTTAAATGTCAGTCTAGGGGACTATTTTCCTTCCAGGTTAGTCCCCAGGATTCTCAGCAGTGGTGATTTGAGTGCTCCTTTATATCTGGGACTGTTAGTTTGCTCTCTCCTAGTATTTTGGATATTATTTTTTTTTGCTTATGTAACAATTAAGCTATGTTTATGATTTGTTGTCTTTGTTTAGAAAGAATTTCATCTTTCTCATTTCCCTCAAATCTGCTATCTAATAGAAGAGTACAATTGAATGCAACTGTCCCTCACAGTGCTGAACTACAGTAGGGAACATAAATTTAGCTGGAGCATACTTTCAAACATGTACAATGATATCACTTCCAGAATGCTTTCTAAGTTCCTTCCTGATCTCCTGTGATGAGCTATGTTACCTGCCACTCTTCTTTGCTGGTAACATACTCCGACATATTCAAGAGCACTTTTTAGTGTACTACAAAATGCCAGGGACAACCTAAAGTTCATAACAGCAAGTGCTGATATGTGCACAGAGAAATTAATGCAACATGCTAGAAACAAAACTGGCACTCAGAAACTGTTTTTTTAAAAATCTACTTTTAGTGGCCTCCCAGAGATTTGCAAAGAGATCAGAAGCAGAATGCTCATGTAGTTTATTTACCGAGAGCTGAACTTGAAACGAATCAGCCATTATAGGGTCCAGCCTCTGACTTTCAGCTGGCTTCAACCTCCAGTCTGCCAAAGTGCTTGTGATTAATAAGGCAATGAAATGATGAATTCTAGCAAACACAAACCTAGCAATGCAGGATGATAATAATTTCTAAGCCTCATGAGCAGTCAGTGAGTTCCCTATCCCCCTGGAAAGGACAAACAATATTTCTTTCAGCAGTTACCTGCATCTTCACCATGCGTTGCACTGTAAGACAAAGGTGCGGTGAACCTCCTCATCCTGCAGTGAACCACTTCTCACCCACTGGAGTACTTGTATTAGGTTCTTCTAGAAACACAAGCCCAGACCTACACTGACTGGGCTAGAGCTTTCAAAATAAGATGAAACGATGCAAAAATAAAAATAAAATTTAAAAAAAAAAAGAAGAAAAAAAGCTTTTCATACATGGTAAACAGAGGCTATGGAAAATAAATAGCTATATCTAAGCTAAATTGCTACAGCATCCTGGGAAATTAATTTTACCAGCCTTGTACTAACAGGAAGGCTTTAATTTGGCAAAGCAAAAAATTGCAGGAGGCAGGAAGGAGGAGGAGCATTTTACACTCCATGTTCTGATGTTGCAAAGCGCACACATAAGAACAGATATATCCTATGGATTTATTTATGCTGTCAGATACATAGTCATAACATAAATTCCTCTAAACTTACTCAAGCGACTGCATTTGTGCATTTCCAGAATCCCTGCCATTGGCTTCTGGGAAGTTCTTGTAAAAAACTAAATGCAGGCATTGGAAACACAAGAAATCATAATCCACTTTGGCTAGGAGCACACCTGCTCTGCTTCACTGGAAAATGCCTCTGTTCTCATGGGAACCTTGTGCAACTTGACTCCATACTGTGATAATGGAGCAAAACTAAATTTTCACTGTAACCAATAAGCAATTAAACTGTAATTGTTAGTGTGGAATGTGTAGCTTTTCTTTCTTCTTATTCTGTCTCAGCTGCTTTGAAGAATAGAATTGACCCAGATTTTCCTAATTGAAGCCACAAGTCAGGTTCTGGGGGAGAGATTTGCCAAAGTACCTAGCAGGCTTAGGAGTACAATATGTACAGTACTTATCTTGGGCCCTGTGGTCATRAGTCAGTGTGGTGATTTCAGTCAACCCTCCAGGTACCTAAAATCAATATTTTGGAGCCTCTGATCCTATGCTCTTCTTCATGAGTCAGATATTCTCTGCTTACTCTAGAGATTTCTTCTCTGATTACAAGATGGAAGTCCTTGCTATTCAGCAGTAATTTAATTACCTGAACTCCTGAAACTTTCTAAACCTTATCCCCTCTCACTGAGGCTGACCATTATGCAGTAAGGCATTATTTTAATGTGGATGCTGCATACACAAGAGGAAGCAGATTAACATACTTGCAAACACAGAGAAAAAGAAAACGTTTTCTGCTGAGTGTACTGAAAAATTCATGGTATGTGATAGCTATGCCTGTTCTTTCTCATAAGGTGTTGCTTCCCAAAGAGAAGTAAATTTGTTCACAGATTGTAGTTCACACCACCTGAATGTAGTAATGGGAAAGGAGCATTTTGACTGTGACAACCTAGCACAGTCCAGGCACTTGAGCAGTAAGTAGAATGGCCAGTTTGCTTCAGCATAGAGTCAGCATCCATAGTGACCAAAACATGTTTCCCATCTCTCTTTTAACAATATATGTCTGGTTCCACCTCCATTGAGACCAATGGAAAGATTCCCCTTGATCTGAGTTTGCAGCAAATTCACAGTGTCTTCTGCAACCAGGAACCAGATGCAGCTCTGTTTTTCACTTACAGTTATGCAAACAGCAAGCATTGGACAGATGTGATGTTGCTTCCAATCAAGGTGAAGTAGCAAGACTTGTTGAGTACGGATCAGATCTGCTCAGGAGAGCAGTGCTTTATCTTCCACTGTCTCCATTGTGGGACAGCAGAAAAGCAACTTTCAAATCTATTGATTTGGACAGCACTTCTCTTGGATGTTGGGAGCAATGGATATTCCCATAGGAATGTGTTGCAATCCCACAGCTAATCAGAACTAAAAACAGGTGTGTGGTTCTCAGGCAGTGATGTTGCCATGGGGGAGAAGGAAGTAACTGTCAGGTTCCCCCAGTGTCACCAGAAGAAAATGCTGATGGGAGGCAGATGAAGATCAGATGAGACCTTTGAAATCCACATCTGCATCTGATCTGTGCATGTGGTGCAAGCTGAAAGCTGCAGGCCTCTGTGTACCTGCCACGGGAGCCCCCTTAGAGAAAGAGGGGATAAGACTGAAATGCATACTGGAAGACCTGAACCAAGACAGGTGATGAATGAAGAGCTGCTTGACAGCTGATTTTGACAGAGCTGAAAGCCTGAGCTAGTAGAAAGGAGCAAGGCACATGTAGCCACAGGCAACTTGTGGGGGATGAGCCTTGGATGAGGTAAAGGACTCAAAGGACAGAAACCATGTCTACAAATAACCTCTGCAGGAAAGCTGGCTGAAAAACTCTGATGGGTCCCAGGGAGACGCCTTGGGGAGGTCTGTTCCAGGAGAGACGAGGCATGAAGCAGAAACTGCTCATATATCCATAGCTCTGCCTTTGCACCTTAAGTGCCCCCTTCCCGAAGTTTTACTGCCCTCCTTTCTCTCTGTCTGCCACCTCTCCCCTGAGTTGTGCTCCTCTTTGGCTCACACACAATTGAACAATGTAATTTTGGACTGCAGTTTCCAGACTTTGCCTTGTTCTTTTCCATTATTAATCAGCCCTCTTCCACTAACACAGTGTCAGGGTCCTGGTCAGCAGAGCTATGCAGCAGCATGTGGTGACAAGAACACTCAGACAGACACCTCCCTGCCCAGGGAGTGACAGGAACTGAGACAGCCAGCACTCTCTCTTACCTTTCATTCTCTGCCACAGCTGGAAAGGTGCACAGTTCCCCATGTGGCAGGCTGTGGTTCTTTGTTTATTAATCCTCACAAAGCACAGAGATTATCCAGGGTCAGCATGGCTGAGCTGCCTGAGAAAGTCTGGGTAATTCTAACAGTGCATGGCAGAACTTAGACTTAAGTGGATAAGTTGAGGGGCAAATATAGTGTCCCCCTTTCAAATCTGTTTAAAGGCTTCCCCAGAAATTTTCTGGAGTAATCCTCTCCCCCTCTCCATAGCAACTCCTTGGACATCAAGCCAGGGATAAATGAACTGATCAGAAGACCAGTAGACCAACAAAAACAAAGAAACAAAAAAGAACCAAAGTTCACACATAAATGAAATCAAGATATCTCTAATTTGCAGTGGAAGAAGAGCCAGTGCACATTGCTGGGTCAGTTCCACATCAAAGCAGGCTCTGTGCGCTGAGAACACAGTACTCGGGGCTCTGGGTTTCAGTACCGTCATCTCCTGTAGGAAAACCCTCTCTCGTTCTGCAACATCCCCAACTCAGGGGCTTGGAGGGAACAGACATAGGGGAAGAAAAAGATGCTATTTCCATTGCCACATAAACACACAGCAGCACTCTCACCACAGGAAGATCTATAAGCAATACTGTAGCATCAGTAAAAGGACAAAACCAGGCCACAGTCCATCAAAATGGCAGATACTTTCCTAAGCCTCTGACTGAAAACTGCCTCATCTTCACCTGAAACTTAAAGCCAAAGATACGCTTAGCAGCCTGTTCACTCACAGAGAAACCAAAGAAATCACTTCAGGCTTGTATAAATGAAATACACAGGGAGTCTTTTTCTGTACCCCAGACTCTCATAGTTGTGGAGCTAAAGGTCAGTGCTAAAACCTACCTATTGCTCTCAATTTGTTTCAGTCCCACATATAGTCCTGGCAGAAGGTTCCATGAGGTAATGATGGGAAGACGTTAATTGGGCTGGTGTTCTCTTTGGTAATGGAAGAGAAAAAAAATAACTTAGCACACATAATAAATGAAGCCCAAAAGGACAGATGAAAGATAAATATTTTTGCAATAGCGATGTCTTTTCAGTTTTCCAGATTTCTTTTAAAGAAAGAAATTTCAGAAAGAATCAGGTTAGACATGAGGAGAAATATTTTAATTGTAAAGGGTAGTTAATTTCCAGAGCAGGTGAGAGTTCTTCCCCAGCTGAGCTCTCTAAGAAAAAGACTGGTTCAGGTCGAGTTAACCCTTGAGATGGAAGGGTGGGCAAGTTGCCCTCTCAGTGTCTTCTGTAACCATATGCTTTCAAGTCTGGCTGATAATTTTGTTCTTTTTTGGTTGTGTTGTGGGTTGGAATGTGAATGAAATCTAATAGGCAGGGCTGTATAAAAAGAGACAAGGTCTCCCCTGATTTGTATATGAAGCAGGATAAGGAACAGGCATTGAAATCTCTCAGTAGCTTTTAAAGGTGGTATATAAAATAGTAATTGCGGAAATGGTTGTATCTGCCACATTTGTTCAGTCATAGAGTCAGTACCACTGCAGCTACACAAAACCACTGAGGAGAAAAATTCCCTGAAGAGAAATGTAACCAGTATCATTCATATGCCAACCTTTTCCCAGAAACTAAAACTCAGTGTTAGCTGGTATGCAGTATTATTTCTTGGGATGCAGACTGAAGATCAATTTCAGGGTCTCAGAGCACCTTGGGAGGAAGACGTTTCCTGAGCAAAAGAAGAGCAATGTTACCAGCTGTCCACAGTGAAAACAACCAGSCACAAACAATTCCTGGCACCATGGGTGGTGCACAGCTGTGTTGCGRGGTGCCTGTATGCATGTCTCCAGATGTCAATCACCCAGATGCAGCCACAGTGGAGATTTGGTTGACAGCTGCTACCAGCCATGAAAAGTGCTAGCCACGTCCATCTGGGACATGCTGTTCCATTACAAAATTCCTGCTATCCAGACCTGCATGGGTTTATCTTAGCAAGACATTACAACATTTACTTGCATCCCACTGCCTGTTGTAGGCTTCACACGCACACCCAAAGTCAGCTGAACCTTTTGTTAGTCAGGGTTGTGAACACGTCACGCTAGCCAAGGGAATATGGTTCGTTTCTCTGCTCCAAGGACTGAAACATGCCTTTGTTTATCTTCTTTACATTCCCAGCAGCTGATGCTGCAAGACTGGACTGTAGGACAGGTGTGTAGTACCAAGAGCACCAGTCCTCGTTCCCTGCTTATCTAGATATTAGGAGGGAAGAAAAGTGTGCAGTGAAAATATCCAGTGACGAAAGAAGCTGTGACTATATGAAGTATATACATAGTGATATTTAATAGTTTATAGAGACTGTAAAATATGGTATTTCAACCATGGCAATAGCAGATACAATTAATTGAGTAACTATAATAAACTTAGCGCCATACAGTCATGGTAAATATTAGTAGCATAATGTTATGGTTATTGTGTTATGGTTAACCCACCTGCTAATGTCAGCAAGACCTCTCTGTTGGTCTTTTGAACCATCATCCAGAGTATGGGAGTCCCAGGGGCATCCTCTCTGGCATGTCAATGGGAAAGATGTTAATCTTGGCTGCAGTTTATTCTCAGACTCCAGGATCCTCTGCACTGATAATCTTCTGCTGGTCCCACCATGCAGTCTTTGAGCTGTCTTTGTATCCCCCACAAAACTCTTTCTGTCTTTCCTTAGCTTCTCCAGATAAATCACTAGTTGTTCCTAAGGAGTCAGTTCCAAATCTGATCCAAAGATAACCACTCACTTGCACCTTGATTGCAGCTGTCTTCTTGGAAAGTCAGTTCCACAAGTGACCCAGAGATAAGCAGTTACTTCTGCAAGTGTCTTAACTGTGATGTTACTGCTTTATTCATTCCGTGGTCTAGATATTTGCTAGATAGATGTGTTCATTTTCTGTAAGCAAAGGTTAGCTTGTCGTAAGAAATGTTACCATTTTAGCTGCAGGCCCACCTTGGCTCAACAGTCCCCATATTCCTTGACACCCTTACTGCCATTAGAGTTAGATCGAATTTCCAGCATGTCTCCGGTTCATGCACTTACTTCAACTTCCTGTGGAAAGCAGAAGAAATAGGGAAAGGAAAGAGATGGGGAGGAAGTTGATGGAAGCATTGTTAGTCTGGTCTTTTCCTGACACGCAGTCGGTGAGTGTGGGGTAAACCAAGGACCATGGTATTTTTTTCCCTACTCTTTCCACCTGATGACTGAGGACTCCAGCCCACCAGTATTTCACCAACATATAACCCAGGGAAAACAATTCTCATGTGACAGTATAGTAATGACTTTAGGAGCAGCAAGATGGTTCACATAATTAAAAAGTTTCAGTATCTATTATACATTATTAACTATATGGTGGCATGAGTGAAGGCCAAGCAGATAATGATACAAATACAGCCTCTGATACTAAATTTTATGGGGTTGGACCTTGAAAAAAATTGATATTGTTCTCATTCTTCAATTTTTTTTGAGATAATGCAATATTTCCTATCCTCAGGAAAGCCAGAGCACCAAAAAGATTCATTATTTTTAGTTATATTTTTTAAAGTTATTTGTTGACTTCACCTAGAAGATTTCATGTGAAGACACTAAGATGCCTTTTTAAAATTTTGCTCATATTAAGACTATCCTTTCTGTAATTTGATTTCCTCTGAAACAACATCAAACCTGAAAAATGCCGTTTTATTCACCTGTGAATCATCACAGCATTACATTTTGATTAATGTAAAGCAGTACAAAATACCACTACGTTTAAGTGATAATACTGAATACTCAAAACTGATCCTTTCTTATAAAAATTACTTTTGATGCAATGTCATCTTTCTCCAAGAGAGGAATACTTTTGTCCAAAATAAATTTGTATTTGGGTGTTAACATATGTACTAGGCAGAAATGGCTTGTTTCTACATTTTGTAGCATCACTATGGGTAGGAATCAAGAATTTCTGTACTTGGCATTTGTGCCAGTAAGCTGGAGTAATRGAATCTGGTTTTCCTTAATGCTCTTTTACAGTGAAAAAATCTCTTTCCGGGCCATGTATTGCCCATTCTGCAGCTGCCCCATAAGACCAACCATATCTTGTAAGAGCTAAGGTCTGTCTAGAACTTTGCAATTCTCTGAGGGCAATCAGTAGAGGCTTCCTAAGAAAATGTGTCAGCACAGGCTGACAAGTACAGTGCTAATTCCTTCATACAATCTTTGAGCTTCCCTCTGTCCTAGCACACAGTAGCGCTTGAGTGATTGTTTTCGTTCCAGTTTCCTGTGGCCTGGATGTTTGTTCAACAAGTTCACGAGCTAGAGGATCAACCTGCCATGAACTGATACTTGTTTTGAGGTGGAGGATTTGAAAGCAGGCAGGAGACCTGTGTGTTACTATGATTTGTGTTGTCTCCACTACTGCTCTTCTCCTCTAGCTGGCAAAGGAAGATAAAGTCTGTAGATGAATTACACTGGGAATCACCTAGAGACATCTACCTGTGACTTGAGAGGGAGAGTGAGTATCAACCAGCCATACAGACTGTCCACAGCCTAGCAGTGTATGTCATTCCCTCTGCAGTAGTTGCTGGTCCTATGTTGGATCTTCTTTGTGGTGTTCAGCCCTATAACTACAAGTTGATCAAATGCTTCCATTGCCTCAGGTGTGAATGGAGACATCATTTGTCTTGAACTTCTCTCCCATGAAATCTGGTGTAACTGGCATCCACTAAGTATAAAAATCATAAGACAAATACCCTTAATGAACGTTTTGACTTAGAAGAATTGATTTAGAGAACTAAGGGGTTTTGAAGTTACTGGTTTCAATCTTGCAGGCTGTCATGCTAAATCTTAATGGTGATGGAGAAAGGAAGCAAAAATATTGCCTTTGCTCAGAAATGTTTAGGAGTTTCTTGCCAAACCCAAGAGCCCTTTGAAATCAGAAAGTCATGACAGAAACAATGCATTTTTTGCTTTACTGGTAAACAATTTGGTCTATACTTAATGGAAAAAATGAAAAGAGAAGAATCATGAAAAGAGYATCTACTTCATGTCTGTTCAGCAGTACCATACTATTGATACTAGAAAATACTGAGTACTTTGTACCAACATAATTCTTTGATGTTTTTGAAATCATATCTAATTTTCTTTTCAAAGTTCTTTTCAAGCTTATTCATGCAAAATGTTTCGCTGGCCTTTGCATGGGTTTAGGTTAGTTACTTGATGGTTCTGAGTGTTGAGAGCAATCTTAATTCCATTTGGTACTCTAATTAAAATTTAGACATAAATAAACAAATGGCTTTTACAGAGCAATAATTTTGAAGCTGATAGCTGCTATAGCTAACCTGAACGCCTTTCCTCTTCCTCACAAAGGTGAAATGCCCCCGTAATGTAGCTGAAGTGAAATGATTGTAAGTAATAAAGAGGGTAGCTTGCAGGTATCCTTGTTGTAGATTTGCATGTGACGGTTTGAGTTGATTTTTTTTTATTGTGTGTCACCATAATCTCCAAAATTTCTGTGCAAACGCTTACGGAAATAGCAGCAAAACCTGAGAATTACTGAAATATATGGAGGCTGAGGAGTGATGAGGGTTGGTGCAGAAATGGTTTTCTTTGGACATGCCTTCAAACTAGCAGTTGGAAAGAAAGTCCTAGTCACTGTGGGAGCTGAGATACTACAGCACTTCTCTCCCTAGTCTGATTCACTTGGGAATATCTTTACTCCCCTATTAAATCTAGCATTTTGAATATTAAATCATAAAATGACATTCTGGTTACTCATGTAAAGTCTTCATGGCATGCCTTAATTCTCAATGGGAATAGCAAATTTCAGGTATCTGTTCTACTCGCAGGCTTAAGGATGGAATCGTAGAATCATAGAATCATTAAGGTTGGAAAATACCTCTAAGATCATCAAGTCCAACCGTCAAACCAACACCACCATGCCCACTAAACCAWGTCCCGAAGTGCAACCTCTACAMGTTTTTTTGAATGCCCCCAGGGATGGTGACTCCACCACTTCCCTGGGCAGCCTGTTCCAGTGCCTGACAACCCTTTCAGTGAAGAAATGTTTCCTAATGTCCAGTCTAAACCTCCCCTGGTGCAACTTGAAGCCATTTCCTCTTGTCCTATTGCTAGTTACTTGTGAGAAGAGACCAACACCCACTTCGCTACAACCTCCTTTCAGGCAGTTGTAGAGAGCGAAGAGGTCTCCCCTCAGCCTCCTTTTCTCCAGACTAAACAACCCCAGCTCCCTCAGCCGCTCCTCATAAGACCTGTGCTCCAGACCCTTCACCGGCTTTGTTGCCCTTCTCTGAACACACTCCAGCACCTCAAAGTTGTTCTTGTAGTGAGGGGCCCAAAACTGAACACAGTATTCAAGATGCGGTCTCACCAGTGCCGAGTACAGGGGCACGATCACCTCCCTACTCCTGCTGGCTACACTATTCCTGATACAGGCCAGGATGCCGTTGGCCTTCYTGGCCACCTGGGCACACTGCCGGCTCATGTTCAGCCGGCTGTCAACCAGCACCCCCAGGTCCTTTTCTGCCAGGCAGCTTTCCAGCCACTCTTCCCCAAGCCTGTGGCGTTGCCTGGGGTTGTTGTGACCCAAGTGCAGGACCCGGCACTTGGTCTTGTTGAACCTCATACAATTGGCGTCGGCCCATCGATCCAGCCTGTCCAGATCCAGTTGTTTCTTTTCAGACAGTATTGAGTCAGCTTTACCCCTGGAAGTGTGGAGTTCAGTGTGCAAATACAGGCAGAGTTTCTCAGAAGGTTTATTTTCACTAAGAGGTCTTTCTGTCCCACTTATACCAAGAGAACAGGGATGAAGTTGTGTAGGATATTTCCTGCATGAGAATATTTAAAACTGCATCATTTTCTCTACAGTCTGCCAGTCTGTCCTGTCCTGTTTGCTTTCTTTTGTTGACAGTTATTTTTTTCCTGAAGTTTTGCCGCATCCATAAACCTTTACTATAAAATGCTGCAGATGGAATTTCAAAATCATTGTGAATGAGGGACTTGAGCATCAGACTTGTTAACAGAAAAGAGGATAGAAAAACCAGTAGAATATCACCTCAAAACTTTACTAACACAGAGCTTGTATTGTCTTTGCTAGGCCCATGGCTGTATAGTCCCAAATTCTCTCCCATGCTTGTTTCTGAGTGATCTGAGCATCTGACCATCTTGTCTTGTGAGAGCTGCCCATCCACTGGGCTGTACTTAGGGGGCAGTTGTTAGGATTGAGAATTTGGGTGTCTGTGTAAAAGAGCAAAAGCAGAATATTAACAGTGATATTCATATTGCAGAATATGAGGCACCATGTGTGATGACTGGCTTCATCAGTCATCCTGTTCAGTGGGTGACTAACAATGTGTTACCTCTCCCCTGCAGTATGGGATAAAGAAGAAGGAAGAAAAGGAAGCGGAGGCCCAGGCTGCACTGGAAGCTAATGCTGAAGGGAGTCTGACGCGCCCAAAGAAGGCGATCCCTCCTGGCTGTGGGGATGAAGAGGAGGAGGAAGAAGAGAGCATTCTAGACACAGTCATCAAATACCTACCAGGGCCCCTGCAGGACATGTTCAAGAAGTAATAGCTGCAGACTGTTAGATGGGCATAAACAGTACTGCAAAGGATTTCTCTTTTGCCCAATGGGGATTTACAATCTTGCCATCCGTCACGCAGCCCTCCCCACCTCTGCCCTCTACTGCTCACTAGGAGTCTCTTCGCTTCCCATTCCCTTCTGACTGCCTCTTTCCCTTCCCTCCACCCCAAGACTCATCCATTCCTTTTTTGTACATAGTCACATCCAGTAGATGCCTCTGAATGGATGTAAAGATTAAAAAGCTGCAGACTACACAACTTTTATTATAAGCCATAGTACTATGTATGTTAAATAAGGCAACTGTACATTAAGCATAGAAAAGGAACAACCTCACATGCATTTCCATCCAAAGCAGGAAGAAGTGTTCACTAAGTGTGAACAGTGGCCTCTTTAATTTTCTTTAATTCTCTTTTTATTATTATTTATAATAATTATTAGTCATTATTATTAATGCTCTTGTTGATTGGCTCACAGTAGCCATTTGTTGTTGAGCACATCTGCTCTTAGAAGGGATATCTCAGTTCTCCCATGAAAGCAGAAATTTTCTGTTTTAATTCCATCACTGGCATAAATAAGAGATCATTTGGAAGATAAATCACACATGACTTACACAGCTGACAACACTCAGAACTGTGGAAGAATTGAGTCATCTGCCCTCAGATGCTGGTAGAAGTTAAATGCCTCAGAATCTAAGCAAGAGTCATGTTACTTTGGGAATTAGCCATACACTTAACTTGAAAGAGCAGATTTGGTCAGACAGTTGCCATACAGAGAGCTGAAACCACAGGAGAGCGCATGGTGCTCTGGTAGAGGACCTCCCCAGCCCCTTTGAAACCAATGACCAAGTACATAGGCCGCTCTGATTAACTAACCTTCCTCTTTCTGCCCAGTGCCATATTCAGCTGTCCCACTCACAGCAGTGCTTGCAGGATGGACATGTGGTTTCCAGTATGTTGTTGCGGCTGTGTCCTGCCCACCCCTTCCTGCAGTGTGTGGGAGAGCGTGGTGGCCTGAATGTTAGCCATGGCCCTGGAGATCCAGAAATCCTGAGTATGCCTGCTATGTATCATGCTAAATTACTGCCTTGCTGTGGGGAGGTCACTTATTTTTCTGCCACACCCAGCTTCTTTATCTGTAAAATGTAGGTTTCAGTCTCTACCTACTATAAAGGCATAAAGTGAGGATGCTTCTCCAGTGCTGTGCAGGAGCTAATTAATATTATAACAGTGTGTGGCATCCCTTGATGCTATCAGGGTGGGAGGAAATCTCTCTCACCATTACATTGCTGCCTTTCCCAGACAGATACAGAAGGCTTCCCAATACAGCACTATAGGTATTGAGTAAATGGATAAGATAAGCCAAATTCTACAGGAGATGTTGACTTGCTAGTGCATACACAGACTCACATACATAGACAGGCTTATTTTGAACACAGACCCTCAGGATCAGGTATCTGGCTTGTCATCTGAAAAGCTTTGGCTAGGTCTCTGTAGCCGCTGCTGTGAGAGCATCATGCCACCTCAGTCTCACAATCTTGTAAGAGAATCAGGGTTTGCCTGGCAGAACTAGCATTGCTTGTCTCTGTTATGGGAACAACAAAAATTTCCTAAGTACATGGAAGAGATTTGGAAGCAAATATACACTTTCTACTCACAACAAAAAAGAAAGCAATCTGAGACACTTCATTATGTTCTTAAGTTAAGCATTTCACTTCAGTGGAACTTCTTTGATGCACTTGTTCAGTGGAACTGCATTTAGGCAAATATCTAAGTACTTTCCTGAATAAGAGATTTTAAAATATATTTATAATCTTTCCAGGTAAGCAGAAGAAATCTGCACCATGGTTAAGGCAGTGAGCTTGTGAACTCTGTGCCTGTTAGCAGCATCTCTTGTAATAGGGAAAAAATATTATGAAAGAGAAGAAAGATATTTATTTTGCCCTCCTCACCCAATTCTTACTCAGGTATGCAAGTCCTTGCTTCTTCACAAATAACTTCAACCATAAGTTTCTACCAAATCCAAGGTAGAGACTGAGGAAGTTTGACTGACCTACAAGTCTGAACCAGCTGATAAAGATGCAACTTATTTCAGGCTCGATCTACAAACAAGACATGTTCATTCAAGTACAAGCTGCCAAGGGCTTCCCAGAGGAAAGAAGAGGCAGGTTTTACTCTTTCGGATAATGTCAGTGGTTTTTTGCCCTAACTTTCATTTAAAGCAAGATGAGTGTCTCCCCCCTAAGACTTTAATGGCCCAGAGCTCTCTTTATCTCTGAATCAATGCTTGGGTATAGCATAGTAGTATTGAGCAATTTATCATTTTCCCCGGAGAGTGTCCTACTCACCCCATGCAAATTCAGCAACTAGTAATTTGAGCCTATTTAAGTAAACCTCAAAGAACTGAAAACTCTCCTTCTGTCACAAAGGCAGCAGCTGTTTTTGATGCTCTGCCACAGAGGGAACTAAATCCAACACCCCTGAAAGCTAAAAGAGAAAGGCTGGCTCTTTGCTACAGCTACTCATTGGTAGTGAAATCTTCTAGCCCAGATCACACTGACACACCGACATCAATACTTTTGAAATGCTCTGACTAATCTCTGTGGCCTTCGTCCTCTAATACATAAGTAGAACCAGCAGAAATGTGCCCCTGCTAAAAGGAACACATACATTCATATTTTCCCCTTGTGCTGGAGAACTCTGCAAACAAACAAATAAAGAGGATGAGCTCATTCCATTTTGCTTTGGCCTTTCTCTACCACTTGGTCGTTGACCTTTCCCTAGCCCCCATCATGGACTTACTTCCTCACCCAGCCAAATACTGCTTCTGACATAGAATCAGAATTTTCTGCCTGGTGTCTTGCAGAATGTCTTGCAGTACCTTGCAGAATGGTACTGCCAATTGTTTGTTTGTTTTCATAGTCTCCCTGGCAGCTTGATGTGCATGTGTGTGCACATGTGTGGAAGATGAGGAAAAGGGAGAAGAGAGAGAAGGGAAGAGTGTTTGGTATTATTTTTTCTAACTGTGCCTCAGCATCTGTGCCATTGAATGACTGGTCTAAGTTAGGATCTTGTGTGGCCTGTGCTCAAATTTCATAAGCAGGTAGTGCTATCCCTGGGCTCAGAGCATTAAAAATACTCCTTTTGTGAGCTGAGCTCCTGAGTGGCCTGAACATCTGGATCCAAACCCTGAAGAGGGCCATAACAAGTCTGTACTGAGTTTGCTAGGCCTCATGCCAGGCTCACAGAACAGGAGGGAAAGGAAAGGTGATTTATTAAATAATGTTTGCCGAGTCTTTTCTTTCTCATTGTGGAGCTTCCCAGCCCAGCCATGTCACCACTTATATACCTCAGCTTTCCACACCCGCAGCATCCCTTCCTCCCTGGACAGCACAGGGTTCAGCCATGTGTGAGCTGGTAGTTCCCATTTTAATTTTCCTTCTCTTTCAATAAAGAAATATGACAGAAAATCTACCAGAGGTACTGGACAAGTTTTGCTTGGTTTTGCCTCACATAACTTTTGGCACCTTGCATGAGTTCTGGACCTCTCCTCACATCATTCCACTGCCCCCGAAGTGCCTAAGCCACGCTGAACAGACTCGAGAGCAGGCACTGACCCCTCCCTCCTGCCCGTCCATTTCCCTTCCCACTCTGAACTGGCAACATGGGACACAGACACCTTTGGCTCATGTATGGATATGAGAAGCATTGTCTCAGACACTTTCCCCTCAGCACTCAAGCAGGTATTGAAGCACTTAAACAAGACCAAAGAGAAGCATGGTTCATTGTTTCGATTCTGAATATCTCTTTGTCTTTCCATGCCATTGTTTTATTTGCATCACTGGTCTGTTCAATCTCAGGTAAATGAGGTCTTTTGTTTTTATTTACATAGAAAGGTTGGTGGCTAGACACTGCAGCCATTTTCCTTCACAGCTCCAAGACCTTACTGGTTAGTAAAAAAAARTCAAAGGGCCTCCACATTTGGAGGGTAAATGATTTAGTTTGCCATTGACCTTGTGAATTCACATTTACCTTTAGAGAAAGCCATATGAAATCAGACTGCAATATTAATTATGAATTCTACTCTTGTGTTTAAAATAAATAAAACAAAATATAAGATCATGTGCTAAATCACTTTGGAGTTCCTCTGTCTATGTTTCTAGTACGAGATGTTGGCTTAGGTCCCTCCCAGCGCCTCTCCTTTGTCAAGAAAGACCATAACAATGCTCCTGAATACATCTTTTTGGCAAGCTTACTGTGCTAGAAAAAGCATTGTTAGAAATTAGCTGTTGTGACCTCCGCGTAATGTCTTATGTATCTGAAAGTTGTCTGTATCTGTTCTGAATATATGTTATCAAGATAACTGTTTCTTCATGTGCTGAGTTAGTAAAATGTTTCAGTACTGTCATTAAAAAATTGCTTGTTTTCTCTCTTTCTCTCTCTTACACACACAGAGAAAAATTCAACTTAGCCATGCATTTCTAGTAGAAACGCTCCCCGGCTTTCTTTCAGATGCATGCAGTGCTCTCCAAGCAGCTACAAGATGATTTAAAGTAGAGACTTTGTGAATGTGAATTTCATTTGTAATTTGCCTACTACTTTTTCCTGCATGATGTGGGTAAATGGTATGATGTTCTTTTAAAATGGAATCACAGCCAATAAAGAAACYGGTGATTTCATACATTTTTTGCAATGCTTTCCTGTGAAATTCCTACCAGGCTACACTTGGAAATCAAAGTATGGATGCAAATAGATACAAATAGAATGGTAACAGAATCGAGGAGAAACATGGATATTATTTGAATGGATATGGTAATTTTTTCATTTGTCAAAAAGATACAGAATGATAATTCCAGTGGTTAAGCTGGTGCAGTCTACATTTTCCCACTTTAAAAGTATATTTTGTCAGGTAAAGCATTCTCCAGAAGAGAACAAGACAAAAAGAAATCAGCAGGCACATCATGAGTGGTTCTGGTGAAAAATCACTCCAGTTACGGAGGTGCATTAGTGATCTATTTCTCAGACACTGGTCCTGGGATGCAATGATTAGCCCTACTGCAAACTCTCAACCTTCAGTGACAGCAATGGAGGCACAGACTACATGCTTGGGGCAGGTATTAAACTTCTAAATGAAAAGCTGGGTGCAATGATACTCACCATTGCTTGTTCTGAGTAAGTCAATTTTAATGGTTTCATTTCATTTTCTTCCTGAAGTATCATGGATCATCTAGACCTCATAAAGCTCTCTTTGAAAATGAGACTTGAATGAGGGCTACTGGACAAAGCTGGCACAATGCTGTCCTGTGTATTGGCATCCCAGGAGGTTTGTGGCAAGCATCAATAGCCCCAGTTAAAAAATCTCAGCCAGGATTTTTAATTCTCCCTCTCCAACTGTCCCTCCTCTCTTCAGGAAAAACAAGGTTACAACTGCATTGGGATATTCCTTGTTGAAGGCAGCTCTGCTACAGCCTGTCTCTGGTGATTTTACAGATGGTTTGAGATAGGTGCTGAAAGCACAACTGAGAAAGACAAATGGCTGGAGCATGTGATGTCAAAGAGCCATGCTTTCTTGAGCCTTCAGTATTTAGAGGGAAGCAGAATTCTGCTAGCACTGTGGGATGGAAACAATTTTTTCATCTCAGATTTGCTTTCCTCCAAAACCCTATTTTTATACTAGAGGGTCAGATATAGCAGTGTATTTGGCAAGCTCAACCTGCAGCAGCTGAGGGTGTTTTGAGTCAGAAAAGAACTTCTTTAAAACTTATGTGGTAAAAATTTCAGCTGGGCTATGAGACGTTTAGACCACGGCAAGCAACAACTGCCTGACTGAAAATGTAGTTCAGTTCTATTTAATTTTTAATAAAAAATTACTTTAAAACTTACACAGAATGGAACATCATCTTGTCAGCTACAGGTCAAAGAAGAAGTCAATCCCAAACAAAGGCTAGTCTGCATGAGGAGGGAGACTGTGTACTGAAATGGAATTAAGGTATTAAGGCTTTATATTCTGTTTCAATTTTCATTTTATTGGTGCTGAAGATAGCCAAAGTATGTGTACAACCCTTCAAATTTGGTTATGTAAGCCATCATCCTGAAGCCCACACATGGTTGAGATAGGACTCTACTATTCCAGTTTCATAGCCTGATAAGCTGTGAATTTTCTCCAAACATGAATATCCAGCAGCTGGCTTTTAAACTGTTGAAAATGAGACACCTTTCCAGGTTTCCCTGGTTTCCCAGCTGTCTTATCAACAGCTGCACAGATGCTCATCAGATATTCACCCCTCAGCCACAAAGAATCCTCTTTTTTGTGAAGACTGAGCATGGCAAATCTCAGAACAAATGGGAACATTTTAAGGTGAATGCATTTACAAATAAATAGATTAATAGACATTGACTCTCTGAAAAAACATCTTGGTACTGAAACTCATTTGGGAGACTTGGGGACAAAACCCACAACTATTATTTCTTTCCAAGTAATATTCGAAGAAATTCCAACACATCTATTGCCAACTGTTAGCAGACAATCAGGTTACCGACTGAAAGCCCTTCTTATTTAGGTGATTAAATAAAGAATTGGGTTTCACAGTACTAAATGGCGATGAGATGCCAGGCATTTGGATGTTTTTCACATTGTATTACAGTACAGCATTAGGAAGCTCCTGATGATCTCTTGTTTTTACCTGAAAAAAAAAAAGATCCTTCATCCTCTGTGGGATTGCAGCCATTTTTAGTGTGGAGATGAGCCAAACTAGCTTAATAGGCTATGACGAAGAGAGGAAAAATACTCCACTACTCAGTTAAAATCATGAGCTGGCAGATGGCTATTGCTCATGGGTTTTTTAGGTCAGCTCGACACAGCTCTGCACTGCATTCAGGGGGAGAAAAATGAGAATAGACCATTTTAGTGGAAATTGTCTAGGCAGTCTACACAAGTTCTCTTACTCACTGAGGTTGTGAGGGATAGCTCAGCAGGAACACTATAGTCATGCTCAAGAACAGGCTGTGGAGAGCCATCCCCATGCAAAGCACAAGGGAGAACACTTCCCAGTTATTAGAGTCTAGTTCACTTGCCTGAGAAGAAGCTAGAGCTACAGAGATCCTCGTTTTCCCCCACTGATGAAGTGAGGATAATGATACTGACTCCTCTTTGAGATGTCCCAATGAGACGTACTGTCCTTTACATAAGCAGCCTTCTCTGAGGACTCTTGCAACTCAGATGTCAATAATATCCAAGGAATGTGTATCAGAAAGGCTCTTAGGAATGATGAGACGAAACAAATGAAAAAGATGTGACTTACTGAATGTTGCTGTAGGCAATGACACCAACTAAAATTAGTTAGAGCAGCCTAGGTGATAGTCAGATATTTAAATGTATTTATTTTTCAGATGGAAATTTATTTACCTGCTGTAAAGTCCAATAAATACTTATGTAAGTGGAGCACATGGAGTGCCTCCTTAAACAACTAAATGTGCTTCATAAGCAGCCTAGCAAATGGAAGAGATATAGTCAGTTTACTACAATTAAATGTTCACTGAGGATAAAACTTACCTGCTATTGATTTTTTTTCCCTGTATGAACTGATCTAGGCCTCTTTAAAGCTGACCATAGAGTGGCCATTCTTCACTTAATATTTTTTTTTGTTTCTCAGAGTACAAGTGTTTTCCACTCAAAAAATTCCTTTCTGCCCTCATTTCCTTTCTCAAATGCTGAGACAAGACAGTCCTGCCTTACTCAAGGCATTCAGCAGATGTTGCATGGGTGTTAAATTAACCCTGAGCAGAAGTGGAGTCAAACATCTCACCATGAGCTTTTCTTCCAACTCAGGAAGTTCTCTGAACTAAGAGTATTTACTCCAGTATTTTACTCACTTGTGATTATCATAGTCTCCCCAGACCAAGAGTCCTCCAGGAAAAGCAACGAAGACAAAATTCTTGGCTTGTTTAAAAGAACAGATAAAGAATAAAACTTGTTAAGACTTTACGTATTAATAAGTAATGTAAGAGATTAATGAAGACCAAAAATTGCGCAAGTCCTCTTCCTGCCTCTCTCCCACTAGCAGCTCTGAGTGAAGGCTCAGGAGAGGTTGTAGTCAGCGTGAAAAGCAATGCTTAGGGCTGGACAAATGCAGAGTTCATTGTGAGTGATGTCCCATAGTCCCATGGCTGGTAGTAGTCACTGTCAGTCAGGTAACTGGAAGTCTCTGATTAAGACCGGATTCCCCATGGAAGCAGGCTGGGCTACATCCAGGGTCTCAGATATGGTACCAGCTGCTGTGAGGGAAAAAGCACAGGCCTGCCAGTAGGAGCCTGGTTCCTAGCAAATCTCCTGTGCCAGAACACTATTGCCTGGTCAGGAGACCAGAAAGGAGAGAGAACGTTGCACTAAGAGAGTGAGTTACTGTGCTAAAACCTTGCCCAGCACAGAAGGCCCATTCCCTCTGCCTAGTGACCACAAAGCAACACATGGCCTTCTCTAAAGCGTATGTGCCTAGAGCCCATGTATTTCCCTTTTCAAACCTCTCTCCTTTTTGCCTGGAAAGTGAAAGCATAAGACATTTCCAGGTGAAAACATTTTTGACCAGCTCCACCCTTGCATTGAATGGCTCTTATATCTCCATGGCCACATTGTTTGCAGGGTTCATTCCTTCTGTGCCTCTCTGCTGATGTAGAGCTGGGACCCCTACCCTCACTGCGGCCAGTTCACAAGAGTAGTAGCTTCTCTGTTTCCTGTCCCTTATGCCAGCCATCTCAGGCATTTTGAGAAGCTTTCCCAAGCAGAGAAGAAGCTAGTGAGGACTGAGTTTCAGGCAGTGGAGCAGATGGCTCTACTTAGCTTTCATTGGCAGTTTTGCAAGCTGATGTCCAAATTTGTTCTGAGAGATCACCCCAGAAAATACACACTGCACCAGCAGGTTCCCCAAATACCACTGGAAACAGAAGGTCAGTGACAGCATGCAGGACTTTCATACTTTGCTTCCTGCTTCCATACCGCCTTCCCTACTACCCTTCCACACCTCCTTTAATGGTCTGGCTAACGGCATCCTGACTCTTTGGTTACCAACATGTTTGGTGAAAACCTGGAACATTCTCCAACTTCTGGGGATCAGAGCGCTAGGAAGGGAGATTTGAAATCCTTGCTCATAGATATGACACCTGAGCTCTCACTGAGCTTCCGTGCTGTCGGGCAAAAATACCCGGGCATTCCTTGTCCCTAGGGGCCTCGCACGTGCTTCTCCTGAGTGGTAGGCTTAGGAAACATATTCCCCAGCCAGGCTGGCTCCAGTTCTTTCCCAAGAGTGAGTGCCTCACCAGGCTCATGCAGCATTTATACATGCAGTCATCACAGAGTGTTCAGATAAGAAAAATAACAGCAACGTCTGTCAGCTTGTATTTGGAGGTAATGCACAACAACTTTTCCCCAGTGTGTTGCTGTTTGGCAGAGAACATCTGGCTCTGGTCCACCCTAAGTCTCTGCAGTCATTTAACACCAATCTGGTTCATTAATTAGTGGAGACTTAAACTTACATCTTTCAYAGACCTCCTTGCTATTGCCAATAGACTTTGGCAGGTGACAGTGAAGAAATTCTATTCATGCTTCTCCGAGAAAGACCTCCATGATCTAGGGATGGAAAAAAAGCAACAACTCTCGTCTTCAAGATAATTAATTATAGATAAGCTTTCCATGCTATTGGGATGGTGTTATAAAAATGTGATGAAAAATGACAGACCAACAAGTAATTTATCCATACTAATGAGCCTGAAGTTGGCTTGGCTGTTGGGAAATTAATTTTAATTGATTCATCAAAGAATGGTCTCTCCCTACAATTTCCCAGCTGGTTCAAAGAGATACAGATCTGGCAAAACCCTCCAATGCCTAGAACTTTGATTTGTCTAAACAAAAAATGCACTACATCCAAAGCCAGGTCTTTAAGTTCAAAGCAGCTCTGAGCACCACTGAGGTCATGTGAGCAGTCATCATCTCAACATGACTATGTTACTCTCTCACTCTCCCAGATGAGCCTTCCATCAGCAGGGTTTAATTAAAACGTGTAACATGTTCCCTTAAGGCTCTCCCTACTATGGTGTCAGTGGAGGCCAGAGTGATGTCCTTATTGCTGATCATGGAAGAAAACTCTCCCTCTCATCATGCCTTGCAATGACGGCTCTCAGACTGCCTTGCCCAATTTCTGCAGGAGCACCTTTTGTTACAGTTGGAGCAACTGGAGTGCCATCTCAGGGACACTGTTAAGACCCAGCTGTACTGTTAGATGTCAATGTAATGTAAGATGTCATACCTTTGGGTGGCAAATAGCTTGGTGTAAGACAGTTCTGGAAAATCTCCCTTTATGTTCTCTGGGACTGACAGTCTCTGCTGGATGCTTAACATAACACCAAATTGCATGCACAACAGTTCCCCTGCAAGTGGTAGCCATCACACTAGATGTCTACATGAGCAGAACTGAAGTACTTGTGTGAGGATCAGCCTGATTCTCAAAAGCTTCCCACCTTCACTGACTCCTTGTGTTTAGGGATAAACACATTCTTGCAGGACCGTGGGTGCTATGTGACAGTAGCATGCCCTTGTGCCAAATGGAAGCTGTAATCCAACCAAGGCCTGTGGCTGAACACCTGCCATCCTATGGCAGGAGCTGCATGGGGCAGAATGTAGTACAAGTGACAGTGTGACTAGACATGAAAAGGGAGGACCAAACAGCGCTGGGAGACCACTAGCTTTTGCAGGCTGATGGCTAAGAACAAATTGCCTTCCAAGGACATGTTGCCAGTGAACGTACTCCAGCTGTGTCATGTCAATGTTGATGAGCTTGTGTGAAATGTTAAGGCAGAAGATGAACGGCTGTGGTACACCATTGAGAATTGACTCCACACAGTAGGGATTCCCTCCATAGCTCTGTGCGCTTAATCTCCTCTTGTGGTCAGGCTTGCTGTGGAAATGTCTTTTTAGGAAGAGAATACGCTATTATGTGTCTCTGTGAGTCACCAGATGCAGCCTGGGTCTTCTTTGGCACAAAAAGCCCGAGGAAGCAAAGAAACGAAACCTCCCCATTTGGAGTAGCAAATGTCTTCCAAAGGAATATGAGATGGGATAAAGCAGAGGATGAGGACATTCAGGAGAACAAGGTTACTTCTATCCTTAAGGTCCTGCACATTTTCTGTGAACACATCCTCTAAAGCTAAGAAGTGACAAACCCAAACCCCAGTTAACAATGCTTCCCCTGCCATCTCCCCAAAGACCAGATCTATCAATCTACTTGGCAATTACTACCAACTTTCTCTTAAATTCTGGCTTAACTAAAAGCACAGGATGCTTTCTAATAACATTATGTGCAAAACCATAAAAATTGAACTAATAACCATTTTTTTTAACCTCTGCCTTAGATCTCTCCCACATACAAACCCCACAGTAAAAAGCCAATGTTTGTTCACAGTGAGAGCATTGGGTAAYATACAGTAACCAACCGTGTCCACTCTACATTAAAATAACTCACAAATGCAATAGCCACTACCAAGCACTAATATTTTAATAGCAGTCACCACAAAAAAGAGTCCAGTGGGGCTTCAACATTTGAGGTAGATATTACTTTGAAGTGTGACATTACAGCTCATCAGGACTTTAAAAAAAAAAAAAAAAAAAAAACAAACAGTTACTTCTGAGGCTGGGCAAAAGTTAAGCTGTTCAAGAAAAAAAAAAGCAGCATAGACCAGCAAACCAGGTCTGGTGTTAACCGTAATCACAGCTTTGTAGATGAAAATCTGTAGGCAAGCGTGGTTTTGTCACTGTCAAATGACTGCATGAAACTAACAGTTACAGCTAATGGGAGCAGTGGAGGAGCTAATCCCACAGCAATAAACACAGCCTTCAAAACCTCCCTCCCTTACTGAGGACAAGAATGCCTGAATGATGGAGGGCTAATAGGAAGCTGCAGATGAGAGCAATTGTCAGAGCTGGGTATAAGTGAGTTTGACCTATTAAAATTGCCCAGCAAGTCCACAAGGTATATGGAGTTCCTGGGAGAAAAGGCTGCTATAGGATGTGCAATCAGTTAAACACAAACACACACAAACACACATGCCAGACACACTATCCCAGCCACCAAAACTCCATAAAATTACATCACAAACACTGTGTTCTTGGCTTGTAAAAGACTCCTTTCACAGTAGCAAACTTGACATGAGTGCTTATTTTTCCACTAAATTTTTCTTGGCTTTGAGACCTGGCTGGCAAAAGGTATGATTAGAATAAGGCAAAGATTCAGCATTTGCTGTCTCATCCAGCTCTCAGAATACTATATGGCTGAGACGAAAACAAACTGAATTTCACAGGAATGAAAGGGGAACAATGCTCTCTTCTTCATGCCCTGGGGAAGAACTGGCTTGTTCCAGTGGTGGTGAACTGGATCCCCGAGGAAGGATGCTGGAGTATCACTGGCTTGGAGAGAAACAAGTGGACTGGGAGCCAGATCACCAGTCTAGGATTTAGGGTGGCTTTTCTCTGCCTCTTCTTTTTGTTACCTTCCACCTGGAAGCTAGAAATGTCACATTGATGTTTTGTTCAAGTGCTGGGTGCCACTGTGGCTTCAGATGCCTGAGACCATGAGATGCTCCCAGAATATAAATCATGATATATATTTACATTGAAGAAGAAAACTGCCGAGACAGAGCTGAACTAGATTTAAAAAATAAAACAAATTAAAACCCATAGAAATTGGGTGTTTAAATCCTGTGGCATGGATTAATTATTAGATTCCTCTTGCAAGAAAAAAAACAACCATCTGAGACTCCAAGGAGATTTTTCTTCTGCAGAAACTATCAGACAGGGGCTGTTTATAGATTTCAGACTTAAATATGAAATTTGCATGAATTATAAATGCAAAATAAATTAGGGTTTCAAACTTTTAGAGCTAGCAAAATGTTCAAGGCAATGCTTCCAGATCTAGAGAAATGTTGTTCTCTCATCTTTATGTTACATGCTGGAAGACAGGATTTATGCAAAAGAATAAGAGTATGAAATTTAGGTCTGTAATCAATAACACTATTTTAAAAAGCAAGATTCACAGTCAGTAAATAAAACTTAGGCAATACTATGCTTTAACCACATGCTTATTGTGCATTACAACGTGATGCATATTGAGAAATGACAGTGCTATTTTAATTTGGTGACAATACCAGGATAAAGAGTTACACAGCTGAAGTGCAGCAGAGCAAAAACAGGATCATGAGTTAACAGGCTGTAGAGTATGGGGTGAGAAAACAGAAAAAGAAAAGCTCTTGCATTTCTAGTGGTGCTGATAGACAGTAACTTACTGAAGTTTTCTTCTTACTAATTAATTTCTATTTAATTTTTGTGTTAAATAGCAATTCCAGGGGTATGAAATAATTTACAAAGTTATGCATATGGTACTAATTTGAAATTATATAAAACTGAAACCACCTCCAAACTTTGTAATCCTTGGATGAGTTCAATTCTACAGCTTTTCTAAACTTGACCTATGGTGTTAACAGATTCCATGGAGGAATTTGGTAGAAGAGTATTTTTCCATGTCTCTCTCCAAGCATTAACTGAATTAAAAATATGAACAATTTTACAGGGGTTAAGAATACTACTACTGTCTGCTACTGGTAAGTGCTTGCTGTAAGCTTCTAATYAATTAAAGAATTATAATTGTTCATTGCTTTTTAGAGCTTCCTTTCTGCAAGAAAGCTCGGTGGAGGTTCATGTGATACCAATCTTACGTGCCTTATCTTGGCTGCACTGCTCTGAGCTGTCAGTCCCAGCACTTCCAGCAGACAACTGGGCATCCCATCTCCTCCCTCAGCAGCTCTCACCCTGATGCCTTCAGGTCCACTATGTGCTCTTTCTGAATTCCTTTCCAGCACTGCTTCCTCAGGGGATAAAGCCTGATGGCCTACTAACAGTTCAATTTCTGTCATTTGCTGGWCTTCCCCTCCTCCAATCCTAGTTTGCTGGGGATTTAACGTTGCTTTGGGATCGTGCTGGGCTAAGTAATGGAGGCTAAGCCAATTCTGTCTCAGTACGTGTGCTCAGTTCTCATCCCACAACAGAAGGAAGAAGAGGAAGCTCTTGTAAAGCAAAGCAACACAACATGCTGCCAAGGTCAGACCAGCATTGTGCCCAAGCTAATCTCACGTATCTGAGACAACTTTCTGAGGATACAATGAATCACTACACTCTAAGAATGTGAAAAGTAATTCAGGCTGGGGCATTTACCTCTTAGAAAGCTGAATGGGTTTCTGCAGTGGCAGTCCCACAAAGAGGCAACATCAATCCTCTGGTACTCTAAAAACTAGAGCTTTAAATTGGAGTTTAAAGGGTTTTGTTTCAGCACGGATGAGAACATTTTCTGCAGGTTCTGAGCTATCTTTAATGTGGCCTTTTGGCTAGTTGTACTTCTCAAGAAAATGGTCAGCAAAAGCTGACATCATTTAATTGTATAATGGCTGAAAGTCACTTTGTATCATTTAGGAAAGACATTGGTTTAACCTGTCTTTTTTCTTTTTTAATTAAATTTGTCACAGTGATGTATTTGCGTTATTAAATCATCTTGAATTTGTAAGAAGATTTTAAAAACAATATATTTTTAGAGTGACTCATTTTCAATCAATCATCTGAATGGGCCTGCCAGGAGAAAGCAGGCTGTAGAAGGCACAGCAGGACAGCATTGTGCCAGGAGAGGGATGCAGACTTATATGGTTTTCTGCTGTGTGCAATGCATTAATCCTCCACCTGAGCTATAGTAAGGGCAAAAGTTAAAGGTAAAAAGCAACTTAATGTGTCTTAGCACTATCAAAGGGAAGGCTATTTTCATTGTCTGATAAAAGTAATTATTTTTTCTTTTAGAAAAGCATAATGAAGGTTTTGATTAGCGCTTACAAGAAGCCTATGCCCAGAAGAGCATAATCTGCTCTAGCTTAAGTTTATAACCTGCACCCGGCTATGGACAAACCCTAAGCTTGGAAAAATCAGAGCTGAAACCATGTCCAGTGCTTTGGAACTGAGACAAACAGGATCGAGTTTAGAAGGTCCTTGCTTTGTTCACTGCTTGACAAAGTCCCAACTCTTGGCTTATACATCCTGCCTCTCCCACTCCTCTCCTGATAGTTTTACAGAAGCCAAAACAACGCTCAGGAAGAGCCTGRCTTCATAGCTGCACTCCAAAATCCAGTGAACCTACACAGTTCTCAGAGCAATGGACAGATCCCTTTGCTTTCCAGGGTCTTGGTCTCAGACTCTTGCAGCCAGGAAGTGAAAAGCAATCCAAGATGAGTTTTGGAACGAGTTCAGTAGCCACTAGTGAGTGGCTTGCCCAATAACTCTGAAAAACTGTTCCCCATGGTTAGTCACTTGTCTTCTGAAAAGGAGGGACCACTGCATATTGTATACCTGTTAACTCGTCGTSCATGGACTGCATGTAAAAAAAACTGGTCTAGCTACTACTTTAAGAAAAATATTTTTCTTGCCTTCAATTTCCTTGTTCTACATTCTTTCTATAACCAGAAGAAATTTGTATTTGTCCTCTCACACCTTGACATGGCAAACACTCTCCTTCCTACTTACAGATGTGGAGAAAGAGTGACAATCCACCTCTACCTTACAGTGGTGTTCAGCTTCATTTTCACCTTGTTTCACACCTTTTGTCTGGATGACAGCACTGAGATTTTGAATGAAGCTTAACAGCTTTTTCAGGCCAAGTTATCAGGAAAAAAAAACTTGAGCATTTCTTAGATAGCTTTGAAAATTACAGTTTTGAAATGCCATTCTGAATGGGCTTTACTGCCTCCAGGTATTTTTATTGATAGTAACATGAAGTTACCATTTCACATTAGTGCTTTCTTTATAATTTGTAAGTATCTGTGGCCTTTGTAGGTAAGGTGGAACAATGAGTAACATATTTCTAACAGAATAAGTGCATTTTCCTTGAAGACATGAAGTATTCAAAGGACCAGTGAGTTTTGCAGGAGAGAAAAAAACTCAGCTTTGACAAAATCACCTTGTAAAATAAACCCGCTGTCCATCACCGTCCTCATTTGACCTTGTGATATACTCTTGCTGAATTAAAGCCTCGATTGTAGAATTCTTTGATTATTTCTTTTGTTGAGTCCTTTTCAGTATTTCCAGGCAACAGATAACCTTGCAAATGGATATGAAAGGGTAGATGAATCTGATGATTTTTCACACAGAGGTTTTGCAATGACAGAAGCACCTATGCCACCTATGCCAAATACTCCTCTGCTCATCAAATGCTACTGTCATTTACACTGTTTAAAAACACTCTAAATTATAAGTAAAGTTTCCAGAAGGCACAGTAAATTAACCGAGCCAATGCTGGAATCTAGTCCTAGATTTCATGTACCCTAGCCTCAGTAAATTTCGAATTCAGAAAGTAACAAAACCAGCACCAGTAAAATGTCTTCTATTCTTTGTGATCAACTATTAGCAATGATTCTACTATTGTACTGTCATGGTTAAAGATACATTCATTTCTGTGCTTCAGGAAGGGGATTTCTGTGGTTTTTATTGTAAGGAGGGAAAAAAACCCACCTTTGTCATATTTTCAGCCCATTATCTGTGAATAAATCTTGAATTGTCTGAGGAGTTTCAAGAAAAATCAGTTGTTTTCCAAGGGTTGACCAATTAAAATTTGTCACCAAGAAATGTTCCTATGCTGAGCTTTGTTTTTTACTAAGCCTGAGTTGCTTAAAAACATCCACTGCGAAAAATCATAGCCTGTGAGAAGTTAGCTGAAGTGTCAGGGTGAAAATGTCTTCATTCATTAATAAAAAAACGAAGCAGGARTTTGCTTTACTTGGTTTATGTCATAGTCTGCCAGCAGAGTCACAGTGAGTTGAGAGTTGGAAGATTAATTATTCCCAAGATCTTCAGTAAAACACCAGCTGATCCTCTGTTGTATTTCAGCTGTATGATACAGGGCAGTGAGTTCAGGAGTGTTCCTCACTCAGCTGGCTCCAGACAAAGGAAGTTCTGCCTTCAGAAAGCCCAGGAATGATTTGAGATGGATCAGCTGGCTCGAGGGTTATCGGTCATATTTCTGAACCAAACAGCTTATCGCTCTCCCACCTTCTTTCACTTGTCTTCCACCCCAGCCATTTCTCCACCCCCTGCTGCTCCCTTCGGCACAGCTTAGGTATTCTCCTGATGATGCTCATTAGTGCTCTATCTGTGAGTCAGTGCCAATCAGTGGAGCTGACTCCTGCCACCTTCAAGCTGCTGTGATAATCATTTTGCTTGGTATTCTCACAGCTGGTACTCCTTCCAGCACCTTGGAGCACCAGTCATATTAATGGGAATTGCACTCCTGCAACACAAGGAACTTCTGGCACTCAAAGGACAAGTGCATTCAACAGGAGGTTGCAAACAACTAATAGCTTTAAGGATTCAGAACCACTTTGTGCTGTTTCCCATTCCTTCAGCCTCTTCGCAGGTCTTTGACTTTTTCCTGATCTCTGCTGCCCCTCACAAGGCTTAGGCGTAAAAGATACTTGTTCCTTGTGGAATAAAGGTGGGATTTGCCTCATTGCGTGCTGCCTAATTTTTTTAGCATCTTTCTTTTTCTTCCTCAGGGAAGTCTCCAGTCATCTTTCAAAAAGGTCGTAGTGAACAGATTCAGCTGGTTCTGCACTCCACTCCTGGCACAGCTGAGCAGCAGAACAGAGAATCAGGTCAGGAACTCTTGCCTACTGCACAAGATCGACTAATGTGGCTTAATCCTGGTAGGCAGATAAGCACCACACAGCCACTCGGCCACTCCCTGCCCTGTGGGATGGGGGAGAGAATTCAGAAAGAAAATTGCAAGCAAGGCTAGACAACCCTGCATGCAAATGGTTTGGATGTGGAACATGGAGAATGGGCCTTGCTCCTGTCCAGGAACTGCAGCATGTCTAGACACCAGGGAGCCCAAAATTGATGGTCACATTTGAGTCACAATAGGCGCTTCAGTAGTCCTGAACTTTTAAGCTTTGTAACTTGTCAAATAAGAAATCAAATAGTAAGGTCTGGCCTGAACCCATGTCCTTTCAAGGACAGACGCTGACAATCTTTTTTAGCACTGAAATCTGTTTTCAAGCAGACCATGAAAAGTTTCTGAGGAGAAAATTCTGCTGAAGGAAACCATTCTGTAGTGGCAGATGTTAAGCCACAGACAGTGTGATCTTCCCAAGATGGGAAGCTCTGACGAGCTTCTGATGAGGGACAAGCCCTCTGTGAGTATTAGATGTGGCAGGCTCTCCTTTTGGGACAGCCAAAGTGATGACCACAGTGCACCTCTGTGTTGGCTATGAATTGACTCTCTTCCTACTAATGTAGATGCTTGTATTCCTGTGAGACTGGGAGCTTCTTAGGAGAGACTGATGTTTTGGCCCATCAGCAGCTTAACAAGTCAAACCACAAACAGGCAGGCTGCAGGAAGCTTGTAACCAAAAGCTGACTGTATTGCACAGAGACTGAAGGTGAACTCTCTTCACAGGTAAGCACAGCCACAGAGACTACAGGAAAAAAAGACACTCACATAATCCCTAGGCCAACATGCTAGGTGGAAATATTATCTATGTGGATGGTAAAATCACAAAACTCTTGGCAATGTGATGCAGATTTAGACAAAGGCAAGGGTCCTTGTGATATGGCCTGAAAATTAGGACATTCCTTCTGAATTATATGAACTTTGCCAAATTCCTTCTGGCACCATTTTGAAAACACATCTTCTCATAGTACAGTTGCTAATCAAGGGATGTCTTGGATCTTCCCTACCCTCTCCCCCCTTCCCCACACCCCCTGTCTTCTTCATAATACAAACAATACACCTAGCTATGGAAGAGATGGGCATGCCTGGCTGTCCACAGTGATGAGGTCACTCCAGATTTGAGCAGAAAATCAGTAGCAATTGTGACTGGTGACAGATCCCATAACCACAAACTGGTAGTGAGGACCCCAGTCTGCATACAGGCAGAGCATTCACTGCTCATTGCAAGATTGCTGCTGTCTGAGTACACTCAGTATCTTCTTTTGAAGTCTGAAGCACTCAGTATCTTCTTTGATACCAGGGCAAAGCCCTTTGGATATTTTAAAATTGCAGATATCAAGTGAATCAGTTTGTTTTGCCATTTTCATGCAAAACAGGAGCTTTCACAAACAATTTCCCTGATGAACTCCACTGAAGAATGTCGATATTAACTGATCTAGATGTGTGCAGGCCTCTCCTGAGTCACAATACCATACTCAGAAGCAAAACCTGAATGAGGACAAAGGGTTTGTGTTCTTCTATAAGATAAAGACACTGGGGTCAGACATCCCCTGGTGAGAAACTTAAGATAATTTAGGCAGTCTTGGAAACCCTCAACTGGAAACTGCATATCCAGTACATCACAACATGTTTGTATAACCTGTGTTTGGGGAAGCTTGGGAGATTCAGAAAACTTTCATGTCAAGTCACTGGAATGCTCCATCATTGTTGTGCCATGGGGACACAAAAAGCTACATTATTTTGCATGAACCTACTGAATGGAAGGAAGGAAGGGAAGAGAAATGTAAGGAATAGTTGCTCTTGGAAAAAAAGTTGTGAATGATGCACCAGAATGTTGGGAAGAAAAGAGAAGAAAAGGAAAGAGTATGCAAGATTAGCAGTGGCTGAGTGAGCAAGAACAGGATACTGGTAAAGGTAGAAGAAAATCATGAGGAATTTTCTTGGGAGACAGGAAGGCAAGGGTGGGTGCTACAGATGTAATGGAGAACTTTGAGATGTGTTCAGAGCTTGCAGAGAGGCAGAGGGTGCACAGCACAGGGGAGAAGAAATCGTAGATGAAAGCAAAGCTTCAGGAATAAAACCCAGACAGGGAAAATAATGACATGTATATAGATTACATGCTGGAGCCCTGGGGCTCACAGAGCATGGAGAAGGACAGCTCAGCCTCTCCACACCTCATCAGTCTGCCTTTTACTCTTCAGGGCAGGGTTACTCTGTTTCTGTAACCACTGCCAGGGCTGTAGGGAATGGGTGAGACAGCAGAGTTGGGCCAGCTCCATGTTTTCAACAYAGAATTACCACCAATCCCTCTTTTGCTTCAAGTTGTACATTTTTTCCCAGATAATTTTTCCCAGTATAATGATTCAACCCACACAGAATAATTCTGTGGGCAGGATTACAGAGCATAGACCTTCCCAGCTGACAGCTAGGGAAAACAGTTTCCTTAGTCTTAGTTTAGCACTGGCTACTAATCAGGCCAGCTGAAGTTTCTTCCTTTTCGTGCAGAGGTCTCTGGTCCTTCTGCTGCCATTCTTTATTCCTGTTCATTAATTTGGTCTCTTTTTGACTAACAAGGATGAATAACATCACAACCAAAGCCTGATGCAAGAGTGCAATTTTTGCACATGATCTTAATAGTGGTACAAAGCAGCCAGATTAATCACTGCACAGGAAATAAAATTGCAAAAATAATTTTAAAATACCAGCTTTCATAATAGCTGGTACTTAGAAAACACTCATGGGAAATCCATTGCTTATTTCATCTTGTACAGTATATAATTAATCCTTCGATCCTTACAGCATTACATGTACCACAGACAGATCCAACAGCGGCACTGAAGTGTAAGTCTATAGTCAGTAGCGAGATTACTTGCTGACAGCTTTTTTTCACATCAATATCATTGTGGCTTGCCCTCATCTTTCAGTACAGGGAAGTAGAGTTGCAGCAGAAGGCAGATCCCTTCCTGAGCAAACATTAACTGTTTTGTTCTCTGGAAACAATTTATTTATGATAAATTAAGAGAATCAGACTGTTTTGATGAAATTGCAAACAAAACAAAACAGTTGGTATAAGGTATTCCTGCTCAAAAGAGGAACTTGAGAGGGACTTGTCCAGATATTGTTTGTTTGTGGTGACCAGTTAGCCTGACCTGTGAAGCCAACTGAAAGTTCTCACTGACACAGCAAAATCACTGACCTTGGTCTGAAATTGGTTTAGGCCCACGTGACCTGATCTGGGGACTGCAGCTATGATTTATTTGGGAGCACAGTCCCACAGCAGAAGTACTAGGAAAATTTTTTGAATACAGACACTCCCCCAGCTCCTTTCCACAGTGCCTGCTGAAGCACAGACCTCCTCGAGCTGTGTAGGAAGGACATTCAGCACAAACAGCTTCCAGTCAACTTCTCATGAGTCTTTCAGGAGCAGGGAACACATCTGGTCATGTTACTGCTGACGCCCATGCTGGCTTGCCCTCAGCACTGGGCTGACAGCAGAGTGTGAGCACAGTGCCAGACATTTTGGGTTCTGGAGTCAGCGCCCTGACAAGCTTTAGGGCTTTAATAATTTCCATGTCAGCTTGGGAAGTCTGAGACCTTCCTGTTTGCAATACTGTTGTTTCCAAGGGTATGTATAGGTGTCAGTCTGTCACCATCTACCGAGGTTGTGACAATAATCTAAATGGGTACTTTTTTCTTCAAACCCAAGTATTTTCTTCAATTTCAATTTCTGAGCTGTAACTGCTCAGATATGAGACTTGTGAAAGCACTTACCAGGTTAAGCTTGCCATATATTTCTTAAAATTAATAGAAAAAAAGAAACAACCTGCTACATCAAAGTAATGTTAAACAAAAATTTCAGAAAGCACAGCTGAAGGTAAGAAACTGCTGTCCCCACCTGTTCCTGCTAGGTTCCCCAGTGACTCACCATCACAGAATTTCACAGGAAAGAACTCTCTAAGACATTGGTCTCAGAGGTCCTGTGCCAGGCTTAATAGGGAACCAAATGAATTAATCACATTAGTTCACATGAAAAGACTCCATCAGATATTCATCCTTGTAAAACCCAACTGCACTGGATAATAAACATCTATCTCAGGGATGCTGCAATGCTGAACAGGGGCACTGCAGGCCAAGTGGTATGTTTGCTCCCCAATTCAGAGTTATGCCTCATCTGCCACTGCTTCAGTTCAGGCTTCCTGCTTGCAGAGGCTTCTGCTTAAAGCAAATCTGTGAGCAAGGAGAGGTGGCTTGGAGAAAAAAGTCCTTCACTCCTGGGTAGCCTGTTTTCATTTTCCAATTCCAGCATGGCAGAAGATGGATTTGGTGAGCCCATGTTGAATGACATCACTCTAGGCATTAATTTTCATGCAGGCAAGAAGAAGCAGTAGGGAATTATCCCCTCATTCGTGCATGGGATACTCCTGGACCTTATGAACCTGAAACATCAAAGGCATCTAGATAGGCCATCTCCCAGACTCAGGTACAAGGGCATGGGTTATGTGCAAGACCAAGCACAAGAATCAAGGCCTTGGAAGGTTCTCTCCAGATGTGGAAGCACTGTACAACCACATGTGCCTTCCTAAGTGAAGCTTGAACTTGGGAACAAGTCCCCTTATGGCAAAAGCATATTGATCTAAATACCTTTCAGGTCTCCTTTAACTGGTCTCTCTGAGTTTGGGGCAAGTCAAAGAACTACATCATGAGCTGCAGGTGCCCAGAGATTATTTCCTGAACTCTCCTGTGGCATCTACAGGTGTAGTCATCTTTTCAAAAGATGGATATTCTCCTCAGAAATCATTCTGCTAAAATAAACTGGGACCTGCACTCTTTCAAAAAATCAGATGCAAGACTGTTGAGTACTTGCATTAATGGCTGGTTTAACACCACAGGGAGTTTGGTTTAACTCAACAAAGTAAATGCCAGTGCAGGTCCTTTCATTTTGGCAGATTTATCCCAGAAATAACAGTATCTTTGGATCGCTTTGAACTCATTAAAAACGCTGACTTTAGAATGAAAGAATCTTCTGGATTTTAGTGTAAGTAGAAAGAGGCTTATCAGAGCCAGTGAGAATTCTTTCACAATACTTCTCATTCCCTTCTGAGTTTTCTGACAAGATGAAAGAATATGAAAAAGGAATGTGCTTGTTGCAGTATTTCAGTAACAACACTAAAACTTTTCTTGTTCTTTTGGTAAATATTTCAGCTTTATTTTGGTAAATATTTCATGCCATTTGAGGATTTTCTGTGTCCTCTTTACTGAGGAAACTTGCCAGTCAGAAGTTTCTTCTTCCCATAAGTTGGAGCAAAATGAAATTCCCCTCTGGAAACTGACAGGGAACAAAAAAATTCTAATTTCATCAAGACATTATTAAAAAACAACCCAGTATTTAATTCTTTACTATTGAGAAGAAAATACTCTTCTTTCAGGGAGCTCCATTAACAGGGAAAGTTAACAGCAGAATGCCATAACACCAAAAACAAAACAGAAATGGCCCTCACAACGTCTCATAAGGCAAATGATCCAAAGGCCAGARCCTGCCTTCTCCCATGTGGGAGAAGACACCAGTAGTGATATGAGAGAAAGGAAAACAATTTGTCACTTTTTGCAAAGCCTCCCAGCTGTTCCGATACACAATACATCAACTTGTACAGTGTTTCACAGCACACTTTGCAGATGGGTCAGCCTGCTCCAATTTCATTTTCATACCTTTTGTTTCACTCACTTTCAGAAAATAAGATACTGGTTGCAAAGCTGAGATCAATTATTTCCTACTCTTGCCACCAGCGTCTAGCTTAAAATTGGTGATTTATGGTGTTGAATTGACACAATGGTTATCCATTATTATCACAATTAGATAGCAAGACTCAACTGCATATCCAATATATCCCAGCCTCTTTATATAACCTGGATTGTGCATCATTCCCTGATTAAAGGTATGTCAACTCTTTGCTCTCTTGGACCAACTCTTTTGGCTGGAAAACAGGCCTCTCTGCTATGTCTCAATAAGATGACATTAAAACGCTGCCTGGTTGACCTCTCATTTTCTCTGTTTCTGCACTTTTAAGAGACATGGGAATCCTGGTGATTTATGCTGTCAGCAGGAGGAGCACAATGTTCAAAAGACACACTTACATGAATAACATTTTAACTTAATATTATGCAAGAGAAGAAGAAATGAATCTCACTATTTTTTAACTATGCCTGGTTAGGAACTTTTCGATGACACGTTTCTTCCCCAAGCAAAGGCAGAAAAAATTTCTGAAGCTGTCAAAAGAAAATGTCTGCCATAAAAAGAAACTTGTTTTTCAATCAAAACCAGTTTTCATTAGGAAATATAACCACTGCTGCTGCAAAACTGAATTCCTAGGATGTCTGAAGTTTTCATATTCTTCCATCTCAAAAATGCTGATACTTTATCCCATTTCATGGGAAAGATGGGAAGCCATATTTTTTTCTATGTGTTGGCTGAAGCACAGCACTGAGTTAGAGGTGGTTTAATTATCTTCTTCTTAAAATCTTCCTAAAGATATCCCCAAACTCCCTTTTAATTTTACTTATTTATGGATGCATTTCATTTCATATGCTAATAAATGAACAGCTGTAAAATTAATGAAGTTTTCATGACTAGCTCAACACATTTCCTAGGAAATGCTGATTCTTCTAACCCTGTCCTCTTCAGAACTTGGTATTTCAAGCCCTTCCTCAGCTCTTTATCCCTGTGACTTCCTTCATCACTGCTCAAAGCTGTCCCCAGAGTCCTACCATTCCACCTTCTTTCCTAGAAAGCATCTGCAGCATTGTGTTCTTTACTCACCGAGCGTTAGTATCACTCCCTAACCACATCAGTGCTCTGAAGTGCCTTCCTAATGCTAAACATAAGTAGTCCAGTATAATCTGAACTCTGTGCCAAACCGTGTGCAAAGAGGCAACCTGTTTGTTGTGAAAGGTAAAGCATACACAAGCAGGAAGTGCTGGATGTCCGCATATGTTCGTGTAATGCACTCAGTCAGAGATTTGCAAACCTCCATTCTCATTGTATCAGTTCAGCTGCAGAAGCAAATAGGGTAGAATTGCAAGACTATTCCGCTCCCCTTAATTTTTCTACCCTTTATGGCAAAAGATGGCTGGTTTTTTGATGTGTGGGGAGCCTGACAAAGAAATAAACAGCTTTAATGCTTTGTTTTATTTTGCAACCTTTTGACATTAAAGTCAAACTTCAAAAAAACCCCAAAGATTAAAAATACTGTTTCAATTCTTATACCATTTCCCTTAATTTTTTTTTCTAAACAATTATAGTTGTCAATCAAGCACAAATTCATGAAGAAGTTTTTCTTCCTTGAAACTGCACTTCTCTTCCGATAGGACTTATTGTTCATCAGTAGTAACAACACCTCATCTCTAGTTTGATGCTAAAGACATTCTAGTAGTCCCACATGGACCTAACCTGCAAGGCAGGACTCTGTAATTCTGAAATTCATTTCTCAATTTCTTCTCCTCCTGTTGAAGCATACTTGGTAAATTTGTCCTTGGGGAACCTGGAATTAAGATTGTCTTCATGATGTTATGAGGAAACACAATGAAAGGGGAAATTTCCAGAATAACTTCTTTTTTCTTCTGTTATGATATTGTCATCAAGAACTGTTTTTCCTTCTTGGCACTTTCCATCCAATTGCTTTGGAGTGAATGGGACTGCAGTTCCTCTGCATAAATTCTTGGTGATAACTAAGGGCTTGATGGAAGAAAAGGAGGAGAAAGAGAAAAAAAAAGAAAGGAGAAGAAAAGGAAGAAAACAATCCCGTCAGGGCTGTAGACTGCAGGAAGAGGAGAGTCCTATTGACAGCAAGCATGAAAAAAATGTTTTCCTTAGTCTTGCTTCACTGTGTCCTTTGTCTCACCCTGAACAACTGCAGAAAAATCACAATGACTGCCCAAAGACAAAGTCAGGACCAGAGACTCAGGTTGCATATTTCTTTGACACAAGGGACAAAAGAAGGTGCCTATCTACTGAGCAGGAAGAACCAGAAGTTACAGGCTGTAATTCTTCATCAAACCCTCCAAACTAAAACCACATAGTCTGGAACTTGCTGAAAGCAGATGCACAAGCTGTTACAGGTGAGACATGCTGGAGGAAATAGAGGGAATCCCCAGGACTGCAGGCTGCCTATTCCGATGGAGAGGAACTTCTAGGAGAGAAGACATGAAGCTTTACACAGAAACCTGAGGCAAGACTGAATGGGTTCCCATCCTGCCTCTTTCTCAACATTCCTGTGTGCACAATCCAGATCCCATTAAACAAGCAGGAGTTGGCTTCATGTTCAAAACAATGCTGTCAGATGGGGACACAGCTCTTCTAACTCGTATTTAAGAGTATTCTTGACAAGTAAACATGCTGTGTATGCCTAACAAATTGCAATGACACCAGAAGATATCCCATGCATAATATTACTTCACAGCAAGGACCATTGTAGGAGAATGTAAAATTTAATGATCTCTGTAGTAATGTAGATCAGTTACACTTACTTCTGAACTAACTCCTGACTGTTACTGGAGTGTCAGTTATGACTAGTTTCTCATCTTGTCTACAAAGAAATTAATTCTTCAAATAAGTAGTTTCTTACAATAAAAACAATATCTCCAAACGTGCTTAAGCCAACTAAATCACAGCACAACAGGTAGCTAAATATATACACACATCTGCTGCTTATTGCCTACTCAACACAGATGTCTGATGCCCATAATCTCAATAAAAATCCATGAGGGAGCCATCTGGACAAATCCCCATACTTACCCCCAAGAAATGAAAAGGTCAGTCTACCAGCTCTGCAGACAAGGAGATATGAAGCTGCTGAATATGACCATAACTGTCTCTGTATTCTGATTCACAAGAGCGGAAAYTGACCTGACTGAAAAAGCCTTCTCACACGCAATCATTCCTGCCTAACACCACAGTATGTGCTGGGCAAGGCCATTAGGTCAGCATTCCCAAATAGGGAAGCACATGGCACGGGAAGCTGTGCCAGTCACCTGCACTAAGAAAAAAATAGTTTTCTGATGTTTGATGGACCTGTAGCATCTGCAGACCTGATGACAGCTGGGAAATGCAAATAGCACTGTAGCAGTCAGGTAGTATCACTCACACCTCTGCTCACTGCGTACCAAGCCAATGGAAATTTATTCCACATCCAGTAGGATGTTTAATGACTAATTATGCAGTAAGAAACCCCTGCTGAACAGTTTACCCTGGAGGCTCAAATCTACAATACTAGCATATAAAAAGGGAGCAATAGGTATGAGACACCTGAAAAAGCAATGAGAAAACATTCTTCAAGTACAACAGAACAGTTCAAAGCAAAGTATAGGTTTGCTACTTCATGGGAAAAGAGACCAAACAATGGGTGATAAAACAAACGTTCTTCTTTTTTTTCTGTCTCTCTGATCTTCCCAAAACTGTGACCAGACAATGTTACCAGACAAGAAAAACACTGGCTAGAGTAAGGAAAAGAACAGGATAAAAATTCTGGGAAAGTTGGCCAAGTCTGAAGAAACTCATCCTTGAGTGCTGAAGGAAACAGCCAAAGTAATCTTAAAGATTACTGTTTCTGAGAACTAGTAGAGGAAAGGCGAAGCCCCAGGAAAGTGCAGGGCAAACATACACCCACTTTCGTAAAAGGGAAAAAGAGACCCTAGAGAGCTCTGAGGTAATCACTCTAACTAACTTCAGCCCCAGGAACCACAGAATTTGGGACTAAATGAAGCTTACTGTGGAGGAAAAGAAGACAAGGACAGGTGGTAGGCATTTGTCAAGGATCGAATAACTGGCCTCGCTCATAAAGGTACTCACTGGGTGCAATATGTATCAGTTTCAGTAAACCTGCACATAACTTCCTTGTAAGCAAACAATGAACCTAGGGAACAGCCAGCTGGTTGGGGGGTGGTCTGTTTGTTTTTCAGAAGACAGAATAGTTTTTGATAATTCACTGTCATTTATGGAGAGGGATGCAAATTGGTTCCCATGGGGTCTGTCCTGTGCCTTGTGTTATTCAATTGTTTCATTAATGACCAGGAAGATGGAGACTAAAGTGCACTTACAGCATTTGCAGATGACACAGAACTGAAAGGGGTGCTCAGGAGGGCTGGATCAGAATTCAAAATGATCTTTACAAATTGGAAAGATGGCCTGAGGTCAACAACATGAAATGCCACAGAGACAAGTGATACATTTTGAGGAGAAAAAACAAATGTGTCATTACAGAAAAGGTAGCCAGATGGCTAGTACAGTGTTAGGGGTTTTAAGGGTGAAACTAACTCACAAACAGCAGCAGGATGCTACTGCACCTCTCTTGGGATGTGTTAATAGGAATATTGAATATACACTCTGGGGAAAGGGAGAAGGTTTCAGCTGCAGTAGTGTGTCCAGCATGGAGCACTATGCTTTGAGAAAAATGAGTTATTCTCTAGATTATTTCCTGTCTGCAAATAGGATTTAAGAGAAGTTAGAAGGTGTTGTGGCCCCACTTGCCTCCAGCTGAAGTCATGTAGCAATCCAGTGGCAGAAGACTTGGCAAGATACAAGGCTTCTGCTTCTCTTTGGACATGCTTTTAATATCTTTGATAATTTTAGTCTCCAAGTTTCAGAAAACAAGACTTTTTTCTAAACCCTGGAACATGTAAGCCTACCTTCTGCATTCCTCCCTCCCTCCCTCAGCGTATTGCCTTGTCCTATGAAGACCACTACAAAACACTACCCCTTGCTTGCCACATGACCAGCAATATGCATTTTCTGTCCAGCTAAGACAAATATGTCTTTTGCTTCAAACAAGCTCAGGTAGCTAAGGCCTTCTTCCCTCCACACGGATGCACAAACATCTCTTGAGCAAAGGCTACTGTTGTACTTTTTGTGACTTCCTTTTTAAAAAAAATTCCACTGCTCCACTTTCTTTCATTTCATTTCCAGTATAGGACTGCCTTCTTTGTAGAAGTAAGAATTTCAATGGAAGCTCAAAGCCACTCCACCTCTTGATCAGGGATAAGTTGTCATTTCTTTCTGGGATTATTTTTTTCCCCTTAATAGCACATCATAATTCTGGGTTTTTTTGTTGTTTCCCAGGAGCTGAGCATGCTCACAGAAAAAGTTTCCCTGGGGAAGAAGGAAGAAGAACTGGATTCTCAGAAAATGTCTACCTTTTTTGTTTTTTAGTTTTTTTTTTTGTTGTTGTTGCTTTTTTGGGTTTTTGTTTGTTTGATTGATTTTGTTTTTTGTTTTTTGGGTTTTTTTTAATTCTTCTCCCACCCCATGCCCAATCACAGAAAGCAAAAATCTTATATTCCCACTAAGAACTGTGTTTGAGGTTTTTGAACAGTTTTGGAGGTTTTGCCAGAGAGTCCAGAATAAGACAGGTTTTGTTACCCAGATCAGCTGCACTTGGGATAGACTTCAATATTTGTGCACCTGTTTTCTACTGTGCTTTATTTTCAGAAATCTAATTAATCTGAAACAACATCATGTGGAAGATATGCAGCTACAGTTAATGCTAGAGACACACTCAAGTACCAAATGTAACCACTGAACTATAGTCTTCTCCTATGCTGAGAACGAGCATGGGAAAAGGTTCCAAGCAGTTAAGTCTCTGTTCAGTTTTTCAGAACTGTAGGAATTGCTGGTAATGGAGCACCTTCCTACTCAGTAGTTATTAGATCAAGCCTGCAAATTTTTACGTCTCCACCTTCTTTCTCTTTCATTAAGATGGAAGATTTTAGTCTTGGGATTTTTCTGTGTGAGACAAACTTTTTCCCATCTATTCATAACCCTACATTCTACTTGCATATCAATGACTTAGCAAAAAGTCCAGTAATGGCTGCAATTCAGATGCATGTGTATTATAATTTCTTGTTATCATGATTTCTAGCTAGGTCTTCATAAGACTCGTAATAAAATGCTTTGCATATTAGACTTAATTTTGTTCGTATGCTGTGATGCATGCTGCAGAAAACCATGGCCTAGGTACTGGTATTATAGCATCCTGCATACCAGATACACGTCTAACTGAAGTATAACATTTGGATAAAGGCAGTAAAATAGAACATTTGGTGCAAAGAAAGGAAAAAACCCACAGTGGCAAATATTCACTACTCCCAGCTTCAAAGGAGTTTTAGGACGTGCCATCAGTAATATTGCCTCTTCTTCAAGAAGCTTGATTGGCCACCCATCCTTGGACTACTAAGAGGTAGGAGAAAACTGGTACTGGCATGAGCGCTTATAATGAAACTTAACCTGGTCCGTGGTGTTACACTAAGCCAGTTATGCCTACAGATTCCTGCTACAACTTGTTTGGGGTAGTTCTGCACAGTGGAGCCATGCCACCACAAGAAGGGTGGAAAGTGCTAGATACAGCCTCATTCATACCCACCAACATGGAAGAGGCATGTGCCTCTCAACTCCCAGAACAAGTAAAGTCCACAACTAGAGGTAACTATTTTAGCCAATGATCTTCAGCACCCCACTGGCAACAGTCACCATTACGAACACTGTTGTGTAGTGGAATGGTGTTCCCAGGTTCTTTTAGTTTATTTGTATTTCCTGCTGCCATGGAATTGTAATACATTCTGGTATCTCTCTTCTTAATAAACCTTCATAACTCTGGACGCCTTCAGAAACTGTGTGCTCCTTGTGAAGATAATTATAGAAGCTAGTCCCTTTCAAACAACTTGGAACCACAGGTTATTCCTGTCTCATTTGCCTGAAGTGGGTCAAATATATCTCAGAGATGGACCTGAAGATCCTGGCTCCTGCTTTTTTTTTTCTCTTTGCAGATGCAGAGTACATCCGTAAGCAATTATTCCATTGACTCAGCAATTACCAGTAGGGAATGGGGATATAAACCATATTATTCTGTGATAACAGCATGGCAAAGTGTAGAGGCAGTCATTTTAGATGAAAGTCAGTGTTCAACCCGTTCCATGAATCAGAGAGGGATACTAATGGTCTTTGCACAGTAGCTGGCTATAGATCTCTTAAGGTGAAGACTCTATTGGTTCAAATGCAACTGGCTGAAAGCCAGATGTCTCCTCCAAATTACCAACTTAAGCACCCTTTGTAAAGAGACAGAATCTCAAAACAGGAGTCTGAGAGAGGTGGGATCAAATCACCTCTGGATACCTGTGGGAAAGCACATATACCTAGGAGATTCACATCACTGGTAGCGAGTTGGAACCAAGCTCTTTCAGGGACACTGAGGTTGCAAGGAAGGCTTTAGGTGTCTCACTGACACTGTGTCTGTTGGACCACAGTGGTAATCATCTTCTGCAAAGAGCACAGGAACCTGGTCTCCAGTGATGGAAGAAGAACCCCCCAGTGACCAGACAGTGGTGAATACCTTTAATGGAAGGATGGAAATGGTCTGCCTGCTAACAATCTTTCCAGGCTTTTCACTGCCCTGTGACTTGAGGGATTCGTATTACTAATTGCAAGCCAAGTCACTGCAGGTAGACCTAGGACTGCAGTAGCCTCTTTCCGTATCAAACAGGCCACTTTTGAGGACTGTTAGTAGGCTGTGTTGTCAGCTACGAGGCTGTACACAGGTATCCCCTTGCAGATCCAGGTCTGCCAGTGAAGGAGGTACCATGCCCAGGAACTCGGTTTTGTYTCTCTCACAGAACCATGTTATCATGACTGATGTGAGTTACAAAAGATTCAGGCAAGCAGCTCTCCTGAGAATCATAGGAGGGGGAGAAAGTGAGACGACTGCTGCTTGTAAGTCATCCCTCCCTACACAAGTCATTTCAGCACCTGGTTTTCTAGGAACACCCGTGCCTGATAAGAACCATGCTGGAGGGGTGGAAAGGAAGTGAGCATTTTCATTCAGATCAGCTTTCTGTCAGACATTACATTTGCAAGTGTTTGTTAGGAATGAACTTCCTGAGATACACCTAGCACTAAAGGGAATAGAATGGCATTGGGATTATTTGTAAAAAGTAGACATAATTTTTCGCTGTTACTTCTGTTTGGAACTGCTCAGCCCTAGACAGAGTAGGCTTTTTTGTCATTTTTAGTCTTTTTTCTGCCTAGACGTGCATTTCTATAGTTCTCTTTTCATGCCTCCTTATCCCCAGACATTCCTTCTGATATTGAAAAGCCATTCTTTCTATCTATCTATCTATCTGTCTCCTTTGTTTTACCACATCATATTAACTCCGAGTTGCCTTTACAGTGATCAGAAAAGATTTTCATTTCCCAATGTAAATGTCTACAGTAAGATATCTATAACAGTGGGATTGTTTGAATATCTGTAATCCACAGTGTGATGAGGAAGCCAAAAAAGACTTTATTAAAAAAAAAATAGTTACAGACTATTTCCTGACAGGTACTGACCTGGTTTTAACAGATAAAAGGAGGATTTTGATACCGTCTGTTAAAGGAAAGAAAAAAATGTTTAATTGCTGGTTGGTTGTATGTAATATTTAAAAATAATAGAGAAAAGACAAATTCCTGCAGCATGAGTTGTATTAAAAGGGTAATTGTAAACCAAATATCAGGGCAAACAAAAGAAAAAAAAAATTGTCTCAGGACACTGCTAATTGAACCTGTCTGTGTAGGAATTAAATATCTCTGATTTTCTTGAGCAACACACACGGCTGAATGCTTACCATGCTGCACTTAAAAGTGTGCATCCACCAAACACCTATACGGAGAAGAGGAATTATTAGGAAGGGCAACCACTGATGAAATGCGTACTAAGCCTGGTCACAGCTTAAATGACACTTTTGGTCCTCAACAGGCAAGACTCAGTGTCAGCGAAATACCTCCTCGTGGTAAGAAGGACAGGAAGGCAAAACATGCATAAGCACATGGCAGTAGAAATTACATGGGCAGTGTGCTTAAGGTTGCAATGATTTCACCCATTTTCCCTGTTGCATGACATGAAGCCTTTGTCCCAGGATGCAATATAAGAACCACCCATTGATCTCTGATCCAGGCATGGAAGGCTGATGCTCCCACATAGACTGGCTCCCCATACCATTTCAGAGCCACTTTCTCACCCATCTCTTCCTGAAATCCAGTCTAAGCCCACCAAAAGACCCGCCTCAGCCCACACAGCCAAGAGGGTCCCTAGCACTGCTCACCAGGAACTGACACCTCAGATCCTTTGCTCAGTGCAATTTTCTCTCCCTTGAGAAGTGATCACTGACTGGAGTCTCCCCAGCATCTTTACTCCCTCTTCTCAGACCTTGGGAGGCTTGTCCTTTACCCAGCTCATCTCACAAGACTTTCTTCACTCTGCGGAGGGCTCCAGCTCTGTCTGGACAGCTACTTCACTACAAATAGGAAGGGAGATACTTGTCCCTCAGCCTCTCTGAACTCAGGATAAGTGCATGAAACCAGCTCACTGCTCTCCATCAATTTCACTGTGCCACAATGCCCCAAGAATGGCTCTCTAACTCACTGGCTACTGCAAATATGTGAAAAACTGAGGGGAAATCACACTGCATAGAGTAGACATGGGAAAGCACCTTCATATGAGTGATGAATACTTTGTGAATCTGCACATGCCAGCAGAAAGATACCCCTGTATATGAGAAACACCTGTTCAATTAGACTCACTGGATTTTTTCCTCCATTATTTTGAATCAGCCACAGAATCATAAATCTGTTTATTTTTCCGCAGGTCAGCTGGCTAGCCTTTAGAGAAAAATGTTAAAAAATATCCSAAAGCATTAAAAAAAAGGTTCATCTCATCAGGGAGAAATTGAACAATAAAAGCCAACTGAAGAAAAGATTATCATTTACATAAAGGAAATCCCTAAGGGCACTCTAAGTACTCACAAATATAGGGCACAATGACACCAGGTCTTGTTATTTTCATTAGTCCATTAAAATGAAAGGCAGAACAATTGGAATGTCTAGAAAAAGAATAAGCTTTAAAAACAAAACTAAATGTCATTAAAAAGCCAGAAGTCTAACACAAAGTCCTGTTCTGGGTAAGCTGACAGAAGGTGTTCTGGAAACACCAGCACCAGAGAGATTCCACACAAGGCTTCAAGTAGGCATGATTTGGGAATCTAAATACAAGTCTCTGTATCAGTTGCATTTTAACATAATCAGTTCAAAAGCTGATTGAATTGGTCTAGTGCCACTCAGCTACTGGACATCATAATGATGTCCACATCACATGGCACAATGATAGTGCTCTGTAGGTCAGTGGCTGGAGGCAAAAAAGCAGATGGATTTGGAAGGTCTAAAACATGATTTGGATGAAAAACACAGGAAGAAAAACATTGCTATGTGTAAATGTGGAGGGAGAACAAGAATGGGGACTACCTGAAGAGTGTCAGGTGTGCAGAGGACCTGTTATGTGGTGTGCTGTACAAAGATTCCCACCTACCTGTTACTGCTCGTTCTGTACTGAAAGCCCTATGGAAAATGGAAACAATTTCTTCAGTGAAGTATTAATATTTTGATTTGGGGCTTTGAGCAGCAGTGGCATTTTTCTTTTTCAGGAATTTTGTTGCTGCTTTCTTCAGTTTTCATTCTGCTACTCAGAAGAGAAGAAAAATGAAAAAATAAAGGAAAAGCTCAGAGAAAAAAAATTATTTGGGGAAGGAAGAAACCATTTTTTGATTGGTGAAATGCCATCCAGATGCGTTCTGAAGGTCTGCACTGTTTTGGGGTAAACAGAGAGACAAATGAGAATGCAGAAACCAAGAGACAACATTTTTATTACACCGCTCATTGTAGCTATGCCTGAAGAAGACAAATCAGGATAAAAGGATCATTCAAAATATAGATGCCTTGTGCTGAAGAAATGTCTCTGCTGACATTTATTTTTAAAGTCTGTATTTTCCACAAGCTATCTATTAAACTGTGAGGGCTAGAAAGAAGCCGTTTGACTCTACTGGGGGAGGGAACACCTAGTCCCTGAATGTTTAGAAGCTGACTTCTGCCTTAAGACTTTGGTTGATTCAAAGTATTTGGATACATAGCTCCTATGATTTCCCAAACTAAAGCCTTGTCATTTGAGTCCTCATTACACTCTGTGGGTCTACATGGCGACTATGTGCAATAAATGACCACATTGCCACCCTTGCTCCCAGGAGAAGCCAGGTTTTATACTTGCACCTCTGTATACAGAGATGGGACTGGCAGAGGGGTCACATGAGGAACTCTATTGCCCAAAAATACCTTGAAGAAATGCAGTACAGAGAGCCAGGTGCTATGTTCAAATCTTCATTCAACCTGGTATCCCTGTCACTCTAGTTCCATAGTAGCCGGTAGGCAAGGGCACAGGGAGCCCAGTGGTGTTCTCTTCTCTCCTCCTGGTCAGGGGAGAGGGTGAGAGGAGGAGGGCACTGATAATGCAGGTCAATAACTGACTGCAGAGCTGGTGTTGGTGACAGGGTTTTGATTCTACAAACATGGGACATCCACAGATCAGCATGTGCTTGGGAGATGGGATCCACCTCCCTAACCAGGGCAAAGGTATGTTTGCCAGGAGAATGGCTGACCAGGCAAGGGGGGCTTTAAACTAGGACTTACAGGGAAGGGAGAGAGTAATCAGCAGCTCTGTGAAGGTGTGATGGACATGGTTGACAAGGAAAAGGCATGAGATAATGTGACAGGAAGGGATCACAAAATCAACAATACAGGCCTTAAGCAAGGTCACCTCCACCATTTCCATGTAAGCAAGGTAGTGCTTACAGAGCACCATTATGCAGAAATCCCCCAGACACTTCTAGGAAGTCAGCATGGATTCACTAAAGGGAAGTCATGCTTGACCAACTTGATAAGCTTCTATGATGAAAGACTGGATTGGTAGATGAGAGGAGAGCCGTGGATATTGTCCACCTTGACTTTTGACCTTAAGGCTTTTGACACTGTCTCCCGTGAGATCCTCATAGAGAAGCTGATGAAGCATAGGCTGGATGAGCAAACAGTAAGGTGGACAGAAAACCGGCTGAATGGCCAGACCTAGAGGGTGGTGATCAGTGGAACACCATCTAGCTGGAGGCTAGCCACTAGTATACCCTAGGTCTCAATATGCGGTCCAATCCTATTTAAAATGTTCATCAGTCATTGGGATGATGGGGCAGAGTATACGTTCAGCAAGCTTGCTGATGACACAAAACTGTGAGGAGTAACTGTTTTGCTGCCAGTTGTGCTGGCAGCCAAAGGGACATCAACAGGATGGAGAAATGGGCTGACAGGAACCTTATGCAGCTCAAAAAAGGAGAAGTGCAAAGCCCTGCACCTAGGGACAAACAACCCCAGCCACCAGTATAGGGTAGTAGCTGCCTGTCTGGAAAGCAGCTTGGCAGAAAAGGACCTGGGAGTCCTGGTGGACACCAAGTTGAACATGAGCCAGCAATGTGCCCTTGCCACAAAGAAGGCTAACGGTGTCCTGGGCTGCATTAGGGTGAGTATAGGTCCGAGGGAGGGGATTCTACCCCTCTCCTCAGCACTGGTGAGGCCACATCTGGAGTGGTGGGTCCAGTTCTGGGCTCCGCAGTACAAAGGACATATGGACATAGTGGAGAAAGTCCAGCAAACAGCCATGAAGATCATTAAAGGACTGGAGAATCTTGCATATGTGGAAAGGCTGAGAGAGCAGGGACTGTTCAGCCTGGAGAAGGCATAGAGTGGGTGTCATCAATGTCAATCAATCTCATAATGATTGATATCATCAATCAAAAGACCTGAAGGGAGATTGCAAAGAAGACAGAGCCAGGCTCTTTTCAGTGGTGCCCAGTGACAGGACCAGAGGCAATGGGAACAAACTGAAACACAGGAGGTTCCTTCTGAACATCAGGAAACACTTTTTCACTGTCAGGGTGACCAGACACTGGCACAGGTTGCCCAGAGAGATGGTGGAGTCTCCCTTCTTGGAGATCTTCAAAAGCGGCATGGAGATGGTCCTGGACAATTGACTGTTGGTGGCCCTGCTTGAGCAGGGGGGTTGGGCAAGATGACCTCCAGAGGTCCTCTCCAACCTCTGCCAGTCTGTGATTCTGTGACTTGTTACAGAAAAATCAGCATTTTCCAAGGAGACTGAGTGGACCTCTGTTACTATGATTATGAGAGCCAAGGCTGGACACAAGAACATCAGGAGTATAAAAAGTATTTTCATGTGTTTTTTATGAAGGCCTGGCAATTGTCATCAGAGTTCCTTTGACAAGGATTAATCATACACAAATTAGAAATGCTGTTCCTGCCAGACACTATCCAGTGGGTGTCCCTAAAAAAGCTGCAGGAAGATTGCAGTTACATAGTGAAGAGAAGGATGTTGAAGTGGGGGAAGGGAAAAATATGTATTGAGCAGCCACTAATTAACCGAATTCCATGCGAATTATGGGAAATCCAGAGCAAAGAAGTAGTCTTTGCCCCAGAGCTGCTAACATATTGCTCAAGTCATTCAGAGCTTTCTGTGAACAGAAAGACTAATATGCATACTAGAAGCCGCCTGACTATTTCTTCTGCTAAAAAGATCATTCCCACTTTTCACAATGAGTTTCTGATCGTTACTGATAGGTGACTGAAGAATACAGAATGGATRATTATTTTTCCTGTGCTTAATATTCTACTGCATTAGAAGTATCATAGTATTTAACAATTAAGCATTTTTCATCTAATTCAGCTCAATTTATTAAGGTGCTCAGTTAGAATCCTAATTCCTCCTTCAGCTATCAGTCTGCCAGGTGTGACAATACACAGCTAGTTTTCCTCTCCTTGATTGCTATTTTCCTGCATATTTTTCATCTGCATATTTTCAGAGAGGTTGCACAGGAAAGTCTTGAGTGTTCTGATAGCTGTGAGATTTTGTCTGTGACAAAAATGCATACAATTTTTGTGAGAGTTACTGTGTTTTGATGCGCAGTTTAGGGATGTGCTTTTCAATGTCAAATCCTCAAATTGCCCTCCTTTGCACAGCTTCTATTGATATTTCACTGGCAGTCACTTCTTATTTTCAGTAAAATACCTCCTCAAATTGAGGAACGACTTTATGGAAAATGAAAACTTTAACTCCTTGCTCATCCCAAGTTGTGGTTCAGTTCAATCTTTTTCAGGACACATCATACATTATAGTCAAAAGCTTTTTACAAGTTCCTGTCTGATCTCTTCTGTTTTCTTGATACGTTGTTTTAAACAATTCTGAGGAGACACTACTGAATATTTCTTCATAAAGTGAAACCACAGAAAGACATGTTATAACAAATCAGAGCTCATCTGCCCAATTTTGATACAAATGGCTTTACTGCKTTTCTTGACAAAACCCTCTGCTTGTTTTATACAAATGTATTATTTTCTACAGCTGTATTACTTATTAACTTAAATCAGCCACTTAGCAAGCTTTATGAAGCTCTGTGGTGCTGCAAAAGTCTCAGAGCTTCCAAAATGGAAAAAAAAAATAAACAAACAAAAAAAAAAACCAAGCCAAAAGTAATTAATTCCTTAGTATGTGGCTCTGCATAGTGCAGTTATTGCTTTTCCAAATGTCTACGAAGGAGATCAAGACCAAGAGAAGGCTAGCAAATGGACTTTTCACCTTCTGGTAAAATACTAAGTCTTCAAATATCACTTTGCTCCACCATGAACTGGAATGAAAATATAGATAAGCAACATTTTCTATGGGATTGAATTTGTTCAATAATTTCATTTGTGGGAAAAAACTATATTTTTTTTTTTGGAAAAAAAAAAGTCTTTCTGTTACTATTTCTGTCAATACAGCTCAAGCTAGATGGGAAGTTGGGTAGTTGGGAAGACTGAAAGTCTGGTAGCTGGGCAAGCTAAGCAGCCTGCACTAGTGACCTTCTGTCTCTACCAGCCCATAAGGAGGAGACTTGGTTGTCTGTCCTTTTGTTTATGTGCGTCCCATATGTGGTTGCTGTTGAAGGCAGTGTCTTGTCTGTGGGAGTGCATGTGACCGGCCATGTCAGTGTCCTCTGTGTGTGTGTGTCTGTATATGTCTGGGATATGTGCTCAGCTGTTCGAATGTGCAAATGGGAAAGCAGTAGCCACGTGCCTCATCCTGGTCCGGGTCCCTGGGCGCTGGGCTGGGCTCCAGCAGCCAGGCAGTAGGGACTCCTGGGCTGCTGAAAGAGGTGATGCTCCTAACATAACTTAACAAACTCGGTTCCCTGACAGTACATGGTAAAGCTTGCAGAGAGGAAACCTGCTCTGGTAATCACTTTGTACACTGACTTTGAGCCCTTGCTTCGCCACAGATGTGACTTGCATTGCAGGCACCTGGGATGAGAGTTTGATGTAGCTGTGCATGAGGCAAAGTGGCTTCTCACCAAAGGCTGTCCTYTTCATACATGCCAGGATGTATACCAAGATCCCTCTACCCCAGATCATATGACCCCCAGTACCACCACCCACCCATCCTGACATCCATATATTATACCACTTGTTTCAGTGATTTAATCTGGGTGACCAAATCTCCTTCAGAAGCCATGAAAAATCTTACCTCCTTCCAGCCCACTCTGAATCAGAAATCCTCAGACATTGCGGAAATCTTGCTGTTACCTAATACATCCAGTTGACATTGCAGCAGCTATTTCTGCCTCTTTCCCCCAACTGGTGAGTGTCTGGACTTAGCTTGATTACACCAAGCCTCAGCTACCTATGTGGGCAAAGGGATCTTTGGCCAAATGGTCATAGAGAGAAAAGGCAGAACCATTATAGCTAGAAGTTATCTCAGTTCCGAGCCTCAGGCAGCATGCAGAGGAGACCCAAATCTTTTCATTCCTACAGCCATCCTCTTTCAGGAAGCCAATTTACCAACAGATCAAACAAGATGCTTGAGAGAACTAAGTCAAAATAATGAACAGCCATCAAGTTACCTCTTGTCTCATCTTACAGTACACTACAGACCATATTAAGCAGCTTCCAGTCTGTAAGTTGTTTCCATCCTGTAGATCCTTTCCCATCAGTTTTTCTTCCTCTCACGAAAGGGTGTTTTTCTTAGCATCTCTAACTTACGCTGCCCTGAACGGCAAGCCAGGGCACTATCAGAAGAGGAAGAGCCCACTGATTTGGTTGGTTCAATACATCTGGCCATAACCCAGCACACTGGGCAACAGAAGAGCTTTGGGAGAAGAGGAGGTTTCTGTGTGCTGCCCGGAAGAGCCCAGCTCTACAGCAAGAGGAGAAGGGATTCAGTGAAGTGTTCTTTCTCTTACCTCTCTCTTACCCATGTTTTTAACCTTCTGTAAGGCATTTTGTGGTGCAAAAACAGCTTCAGAGGCTCTTCACATCAAGCTCAAATCTCCAAGGGAAAAGAACAGCAATCCTGAGGTTGTGGCCTTCATGGTCCCTCTGTGCTCAGGGAGCAGACAGACAGTGTTTTCCCAGAAAGGCTATTAAAAATATCAACACATCCATTCACATTGTCTGTAGCAGAAGAAAAAGCATTGAGTGCTCTTGGTTCTCTCCCCTCTCTGTCTTTTGCCCCCAGCAAGCATATACTAGCATGTTTCATGTCCAGCTATGAAGCTACTTCGATACAGACCCTCATCAAGGAAGCCACATGCCCTCCCCACATATGTGATTCCTCTCTCAGCATCTCAGCAAAGCCAGTTAGATCATTGACAGGTTAAAAAGCCTTGGTTTGAGGCAGTCACGGGCTTAGGATTAGAGCTCTCTCCCTGCAAGCTGTACTACCCAACAGACTGCTTGCTGTTGTGGGTATTTAATAAGCCTCTAGAAGTGGGAGGCAATCTTTCTGCAACAGGTTTGACTTCAGATTTGTGAGTTTTTAATTGCATCTAGTAAGTCTTACTATATTGTGCTGTATCATGCTGAAGAGAGCTTCAGGAGCTATGGAAATTTGAATTTCACAAGGAGAGACAAACACAGCAAAAAACACATATGAATGCAAATATTGAATACTGCTATTAAATGCCTCCTAACTATGCTCCTCCTGTCTGCCACAGACTATTTGACTTTAATTTAGGGGAGTTAGCAAGCTAATTCTGCAAAGAAGCATCAGGATAGTTGAAAAAATTGGGGATAGCCTATGAGAAAATAGCACAGACAGGAAATAGATAGCAAAATCAGAATTAATAGACATGAAGACTCCAATAAACAAAAATTCACAGGAGGTCTCATGATATGTAGTCTCTGCAGAATTTTGACTGTTGCTATCAGTCTTTCTTTAATAAACTCATCCTTGGTAGAATTTTTAACTTTGCTGGCCTTAACCGGCTTGAAGCTGGAATGATTGCCACCAGCTGTGTGATCAGTATGATGGGGAAAAATAACTCCATTTATATGTGACATTTAACATATTCATGAGCCTGCATGCATATATAGAGAGCTAAAAATAGACTGATAACAAAAATAAAAGATTGTTACAGAGAACTGTGTGCTTAAGGAAAAAAAGAAAAATATGCAAAAGGTGCTAAAAAACCCACCACATTCAAAGAATGAGTTTTACTCATGCTCTGTGTGCATTTTAAGTCTACAGGTTTTGAGACCCATTTGCCGACTACCTGAATAAGCCTCCACTAGCATAACAATGGTCTAAACAAACCCTTTCCTGAGTAAACTGGAAATGTAAAGAGAAGCATGAATGGATATACAGCCAGAGTCTCTTCTCTCACAGGCTATCGCACGACAAGGTGGCTCCTTTGAGAGAGAATCAGTGGTCCTAGAGCTCTTCCTGGTTCTTCCCCAGGCTCTCTGTCCACCACCAGGAGAGCTCCCTCCTGACATCAGGTATCTTATGATTACCTGTAATAAATACTCTGGGGCCCTGGGAGAGAAATTGACTTGTCTTAGATCAGTAGCAGACCAAGGAACACCTCCTATATGATTACTGCTGTCTGACTTCAAAAATAATTTCTCCCAGCACTCTTGCATGCAGCAGAGAATGCTGTTTTGAGTTGTCTGACTCCTAGAAAAGTCACAGAAAAATCTTCTTCATGGATATACCCACCTGCAGAAGAAAGCTGTTCCCTGAGGGTCTTTTCTCCCTGAACATGCTATGTAGCGCTTCAAAGTTTACTGGCCTAGGTCCTGCTGCCTCCCTGGGACTGCCAGGGACCAAGTCTATCTGGGACCACTTCCAGGATCCCAGATAGGGCAGCTCTTTCCTCTGCCACAGCACCGCTGTGCTAGGCAGGCTGGTGACCTCTAACAGGGTGACAAATGCTTTTGTTTCTCAGTTGCAATCAGAGGAAGACACCTTGCATTCAAATGCAAAATAAGGTTGCATACAGAAAGCCATTTCCCATCCTTGACCCATAGTATGGCCCACCATTAGGTAGGCTGCTGCATATTTATAAGCACATTTCATTTCCTTCCTAACTCATAATATAAGTTTACACAAAAGAAACCCACTCCTACCTCCTCTGTGAAACAAACAAATGATATTAAGGATTCCAAAGATGAGTGTTGCAGAAATTTAAATTGCTCTTAAGAGCTTCATTTGGCCCCTGCTGTGCAAAAACCTGCCTGCTTACATTTTCCATAGCAACAAAAATCCAGCTCAGTCTGTTCCGTAAAATTCTTTATGAGGACCAACAAAAGCTAGAGGCAGGATGGCTGGGCTACAGCTGGAGTTGCTTAGGTTTAAGGGAATGGCACTGAAAGGGTTCTTGTGGATGCTGCTATAAAGGCATGAATTGGAATGGTAACTGAGCAGAACAGCTGGGAGCAGAATGTGATGTGAGAATATGGTGGGTTTTGGGCTGAGAAATGCATGAAAAGACCACCAGGCTACCTGAACACTGTTCTCTCAAAGGTTACTTAGCCCAAYCTGTGAGGGGTAGACAACCTAAAAGAGGCTGTGGCAGAGCCTCCCCCTAATCTTTGGGAGCCTAGAATCTAATAAGATGTCCACAAGCCCTAGCTCCAGCTCAGCAGTGTTCAGTGGTTTCAGCAGACACAGAGAAAGCGCTGAGACAATGGTCTTACACATACTTTCAAAGTAACCAGCAGCTGATAAAACAGACCCTTCACTCATGTATAAATGGGAAATGCTTCTGCAGGCAGCTTATCCCCACTTCCATTCCTCCCTTCCTACACAGATCTTCTCCAGACCTCCAGGCCACCAGCAAGAAGAAATCAGATGATGTTTCCCATTCCTCAACATGGTTATGTGAGGGATCCTTAGATTTCCAGTGCTGTCACCTGCTGCTTGTGGCACATTCTCTCCTTTATGCTCTGATTCGTAAGGGTTTGTTTTAGTCACGGTAATTTTACCTTTTCCACCCCTGCTTTAAGGCTGTGATCTGAAGGCAAGTTAAAAGCAATGTTTCAGAAGGCAATGCAGTCTGATCTCTTGCTTTGTGGAGTGGCTGGTCACATGGAATGGCTCTGCACCTCCAGCAGCGAGGCTGCAAATTAAAATCAACACTACAGGCAGAGCCCCGGTTATCTTTGCTGTCTTTCTACACTTTTGTGTGCATGTCTGAAGGAAAACAGATAACTGGCTGACAACAGGAGCTCCAGACATCTAAACAGAACTTTTCTTCTTGCCTTCCACCCTCTTTCTTTAATATTGTCTATAGGATTACCAGACATGGCTTTTCCATATAAAAGGCTTTCAGCAGCTAAATAGAAAGGAACAAAGGACAATGTTGAATGAAAGCTGCATGTTATAATGCACATTGCAAACACTTTATCTTGGTTCACTTCTTTTTCTGTCTTTGACAAAAGGTTAAAGATTTAATGCTGGGATTTCCCCCCATACTCCCTCTGACAGAAGCCGGCAAAAATAATAGCACAGAACAGACTGGGCTGATGTCCCAGCTCCATATCTAATATTGGATCAGTAACCATGGCTTTCACTGACACACACATCCCCAGTCTACATAATGCAACCTTTGACAGCTGCTTTTCTTCAATAGCTTTTCTATCTGCTTATGCATGGCTTCCTGGTCCATGTTCGCAGAGCCCCTTCATCACGGTACTTGACAGATTCTCCTTTCTCCGTTCCTACCATGCCCTATAGAGAGCCAAATCTTTATCAGCCCTTCACTCCCATCCAAGTATTTAGGCACGGTGAGCCAAACCTAAGGGACCTGCTCTGCTGTAGGCTGGATTTGGGCCTGTTCTGCACCAGTGAGAAGGTGAGGGCAAGCGGGAAGGAGATGAGGTGAGAGAGAATGAGGTGGTGCAGGGCTCTTTCTATCTCTCATTAGGAAAGGTCTGACAAAAAGATGGCTTAATAAAATAGCTGCTTTAATAAGAGAGAATAAAAAGAGGAATATAGATAGCAAGTAAATCTTATGTCACTTCAGATGCTGGGAACCCCATGGCTATGCAGCATTGAACGGACCCTGAATGGATTTTCCCATGGCATGCTGTGCTGATTCCATCTGTGAGAAGAGGTTCCTCCATTTTGGTCACAGGAAAACAGCTCTATTCACCATTTATACCATCAAACATGAGAATCTCTTGCGGCTCTGTTAGATAAAGGCAAGGCCATGCAGGTGTAGTAATCACTGGTGCCGAATAGGAGCTGCCTGCAGTTACAATGAGCTGGCTGAGCTTATCCTGCAGCCAAGGGATTGTGCAGCACAACACAAGCATGAAGGCCACGCTGTACGTGCAGCACAGCATGGCACAGGCCTGGGCGTGCTCAGGTTAACTGTGTTGTGGATCACTAACTCCTCGACGTACAATGGTCTCCTGAACACAATCACGACAGGGTGCCTCCAGAAGCACTTCCTCACCACCGTGCTGGTAAGTACTGTATGCTCTTCTTCCACCTTTTCCACCCTATGCTTTGTATCTCATATTTGGTTCAGAAGATTCTGCAGCAAGCAATATCTTCTTTGCAAGCTGATTATGTGCCAAAATAGAATCATTACCTTTGATATGGGGTCCTTTACTCCTGCTATAAGATTTCTATTAGGCACCATCACTGTGAAAACCTAATTTCACAACTACCCATCACTAATTTGATGCCATTAGATCAGTCCTGAGTCTTAACTAGCCACTAGAGCAGGCCTGGTTTTGTTGTGTGCATTTAAAATGCTTTTGACTAGTAAGAACTGCAGTTGAGGTAGCTGGCAAAACAAGAGCTGGTGCATGTAGAAAGAGCCCTCTGTAAGTGCTCTCTGCCCTGGCAGGGATATCCCATTGTTCTGAAGGTTTTTTATGCAATTACTGTAATAAATTTGGCAGTGATGAGCTGGTATGCTAGTTTCTTTAATTTCTACTTTACTCTCTAGAAGTTACCTCTAGCACACAAACAAACTGCTTGGATTTTGTCTGGTAAAAAACAAGTCATTGTTTTATGAAGCATCTTGTAAATATAAGATCCTTTGGGGTATTTAAATAAAACATCATTAGCAGTTTTATTTTTATCATAATTTTCAGAAGAAGGTTATTTCTTGCCATGGAGGCTCTTGCTCTCAAAAGGGTTATTGTTGCGCTGGGAATCATACGGACCGTAATAAATTAAAAAAAAAAATAATCACAGACCAAAAATAAGAAAAAAAGAAACCAAAGTAGAATTTTTAACTCTGCTTTCTGCTGACTGCAGAACACATGTATGTTAGACTTGCATAGCTCTTCTGCAATTTCCCCACTCCAGCCTTGCGCACCCTGGGTACCTGAGCCATGTACAGTTGGATCACTGCTGACGGTCTCACAGGAAGTCACTAAAAGATATTGGGTCTTGTTTTTCTGATGAGCTGCTGGATGAAGTGTTGGTGTGGAGTCACATTAGGCATTCAGCAGACAAGGTAAAGATTTCTACAAAAATTCTCCTGCTTTTGGAATATGAAATCGGAAGTACTGTAGAAAGCTCAGGAGCCAAGCTCGGCAGGGCCTGAGAAAAGTAATGGCCTAACCAACAAATCAGGTCCTGCTTGTTTTCTAGTATACATTTTCTAGTATACAAAAAAAAAGCCAGTGAATCCACAGAGCACAGCCGAGATTTCACCGAAGCAGGCTAAAAAAATATACAGGCAGGCTGCATAAACTATTTTCTTTCCCCAGACAAATATTTGCATAGAAAGAAAATATTTTTCAGAGAGAAAGAGTAAATATCCTGAGATAACTAATGACTGAGGAAGAATGCAGGGAACAATCAAGTCTATACAATGCAACAAAGGGTGTCTGCCTACAACAGAGCAACAGAAAATGGAAGAGTCCAGAGCTAGAGACAGGTTCCATAAAAATGTCAAAATCTAGATTTCTAGACCAGTCAGGACCAGTGCCAGAGGACAAAGCATTAAACATAATGAGAAGGTATAAACAATTCATGGCACCAGAAGCCAGAAGCAGGCATTACCCAGCAGGATAAATTAAGGAGAGATTTTTGTTATATATTTTGAGATAGATAATGCCTCTCTGGACATTGCAAACTCCAAGAGTCTGTGAGTGCGTATGGAAGAACAAGAACTTCTCTTGCATGTTACAGGCATATCTTGACTAAAAAGGAATGATTAGGACGAATCATAGGTGTATCAAAACAGCACTGTATACACAGCAGTTTCTCAAGTCCGTCACAAACCAGGAAGGCAGGAACATTGCCATCTATACTGTCCACCTCACAACCCGTAGGAGCTCTTTTCAGCCAGTACCTGTAGGGGGACAAAAACACATCAGGTATGAATAGATCAGAGTTGGCTGCTGCCAACACACTGGTTAGAAGTCAGTGCATCAACACATTCATCGTTTGTTTTAGATGTGCCAAAAATACAATAGCAAAGAGGCTAAAATTCAAGAAGGACAGAGAGGAGGTGAGATCTGATGGCAGTACTGTCCAGCTCCCACAAAGTATGAGCTAAAAGTCAAATGACTCTGTTCTTTACAGTGAATCAGAACAAACGTGATTCAGTGTTGTGCAAATGAATTAGGACTGGAACTCAAACAGTTAAAAACATATGTAAAAGGAGAAGATGACAACACAGCCCACTAGGTTTGCCCTAGCAGCCACTATAGACATCCAGCTGTTCCTATGAGAACTGGAAAAAGCATGTGGTCAGTGGGGTAATAAATTGGTCAGTATCTCCTAAAACACAGGGGGCATTGTGATCCTCCAAATAGAACCAAAATACTGGAAGGAAAGAAATGCTACAGGACACACTTCACCAGAAACATTTACAGCAGCACTGGAGATCACAATTGTACATTTACAATTGTGATTAAAATGTAATTAAATTGTGAATTTGCAATTATGCATTTACAGAAGCATTGGCAAAGAAATTCAGGACGCTGAGGCCTAAACTCAGAAATGCTTGGATGGAAAAGCATTGCCTTTTGTTAATGAACATTTAGCAATTCACCTGTTTGCTATTTTGAAGAGACCACTAAATCATTTTAAGTCCAGCATCTGCCCTGTCGTGTTCTCCACTTCCACTTTTCTCCTTTCTCAGCCTCATTTCTCAATAAAGAGAGAACATGAGTGAGCTATAGGAAGATACTGAGGTGATGTGAAGAAAGAGGCTGAAGGAGAGGTGAGGGGCAGGCAGACAAGAAGGGAGGGGAGTTGCAGGCATTGCAAAGGGGAGAGAAAATGAAATTCAGAGAAGACAAGTGTTACCACTAGTCACTGTGTTACATCAGTAGAGACCAAACTGATGCCCCCATAGCATTATAACCTTTGTATCTCCCCCTCACAAAACCAAAAGGTAAAAGCAGTCAAGACAGATGTGGTGGGAATGAGCGGCAAAACACACTGTTTTGATTGGAAACTAGGTCCATAGAGACCTGGGGAAACACACATTGCCTGCCACCCTCTCCTGAGTTCTGTATCCCAGACAGAGAGTATTGCTACAGATGTAATGAGGAAGAAGCCTGGGTACTGCTAAACAGCTTGCATTGTCTGGAAATGACAACAACATCTTCATCACAGCTTCATTGCTTTAACTTCTTTCTGGGTTTTCCTTGCACCTTAGGTAAAGCAATTTGTTCAAATTCATTCCTGCCACATTTTCCAGTCTGCCGGGATGAGCAAACCAGATGTGCAAAAGTGAGTGGCATTCACACGCAAAAAAAAATCTGAAACTATTAATTCAAAAGGCATCCTTAAATTTCACCTCCAAGCTGAAATCCCACTACATGAGGCCCTGTTACCTTGCCATGAGCTAGTAATGGATACATGTTAAGCATGAAATAGAAGTCAGTAAAGTCTTCATGACTGTGATATTTAGAAGCAAAGGACTCATCCCTACAAATTAGAGAACAGTAGGGACACTCATTTTTGAAGAAGTTCTACTCCCATCTTGGCTTCCAAAGCTGAATTTTTAAGATGAGAGTAGACAGCAGATAAGTTAGCAAAAGACAACATCTCCCAGGAAAGGATCCAAACACACTGTGATCCTTTGGTGATGAGCACTGGGCTTTTGGAAATTCCTGTGTAAGTTTTCCGTGTTCACTGGTAGCCAACTCCTCCCATAGTTCTCACTGAAACTGGAGAAAGTGAGCCTGGGAGTAACAGGTACATCAGCATCCAATGTGAGGAAACCTTCCAAACCCTTCTCCTTTCAATGAGAAACATTACATGGTGGTGTGGCCAAGGACACTCACACTTCTGTCACAGTGGATGATCTGGAGGTATCTAAGCACAGTGTTCTCCACTGCAGCACAGATCCTTTGGGGACAAGGCTCATAAGCTCTTCTTACTACACCCCAAGCTGTGTCCCATGGTGCCTTTCAGTCTAAGAGGTTTGATCCATAAAGTCTGAATGAGCCAATGCCCCTGCAGATTGGCAGCTTACTTCATGCATGGGTGGTAGAGGAGGAAGCAGTGAAGAACAATTCAATTTAAGTGCAGCCATCCACTGAATCCACGATTTCCACTGCCTCATGTTACTCAAAAGTTTCCCTCCTCAGCACACCCCTCGTACATATACTCATCGGGAGAGCTGGCAGTTTTCTCTGAACAATGTCTGCCTGCTGAGCRCTCCCGGGTCTGTTCATTTGCAGAGAGAACATCTGTGTTTGGTCAGACCAGTGGTCCATTCAGACCAATCTTGTGTCCAACAGAAGTCATTCATGGATATTGATGAGGAGAATAAGGTGCAAAACATGAACACAGAGAGATCCTCTCCTTTTCATCTCCCACCCTTCAGCAGCTCAGATATTTATCCCAGAGCACCAAGTTTCTTTCAGATGGCTTTCCTGATCTACCAAAATAGCTGGTTCTGACTCAAAGGACAAAGATTTAGACTAGGAAGATAAAGAAGGAAGATAAAGAAGTAATGATAAGTGATACAGAAAATACCTCATGTCTCATTTGCTGCCTGGGATGGAAGCCTGCAATGAACAGACTTGCTGCCTCTCTTGGATACCTTTTTTGATGGAAACCCACCAGCATTTTTTGTTCTCAGGTAGCAGAACCCTGCCCTGCTTCTAGTCATGAAGCTTTACTCTTGCCCAGCAGCCCTGCACAAGGATGCAACAACAGAACTTTATCACAAATAGTGCATGAACTATGGATTTCTATGCTCTGTGTTTCTCAGGATGTTTTGAAGATCCCACCAACTACTTATGTTGTGACTAAGATACCATGGATCATGTGGGCAAAATTTACTGTATATTTCACATGTGTAATTGTTTGGAGTTTACAAATATATGTGTTTCCTGGGTGAAAGGTCACCATTCGTCTCCTTGTTTGTGAGCTGTATGGGAAGAAGTGGAGCAGAATCTAATTTTGACAGTGCAGATCTCCTGCTGTGTAGAGCAGGCTCTGATCTGCATGCCACTTGCAGTTCTAAGATGCCACATTTTACGTAAGGGTCAGATCGGGAGATTAATTTTACAGTTGTTTTATCCATATAGTCAGAGGAGAGAAATAATGTGTGTGCTTGTGCAGCACTTGGTCCAGGCCAGGTACGTGGCTGGGGCAAACTACAGTCCCTTCACAGCAGGTAGGAACACAAGGTCCCAGTCCTACTCCTCCTGGAAAAGGACTCAATGCAGACCCTCTGATGTGGAACCACATCAGTTCTTTTCCAACATGACAAAGGTGCTCCCAGACTAGCTGCAAGGAACTCTTAATTTTTTTTTCCAGAGGAKGTTTTCTATCTCCATCACATTTCTCCAGCAGCAGGGCAGAAGCTCTCCATTTAACTGGATCCCTCCATACACACACATTAAACAGTGTTAATACACTGGCAGTGGTTGTTTCCTCCCGCAATTAACTCAGAGAGATTGCATTACAATCAAAGCAGCCATACACATGCTGCAGGGATCACACTAGAGCTGGAACAGACTACTAGGTCCTTAGTGAAGAGAGCAGGAAAAGAAAAGTAGCCAAAAATTGTCATTTAGGCTTGGGATCTGCGAGGCAAGACAACTTGACCCTGTCCAGAAGCAACGATGTGAAATCCCAGTAAAGAGTGCTTGAGACTGAGGCAAAAGGAGGCACTGCGGAACACAGACACCAGGTTTGATCCCTGCTCTGTAGGCACACAGTGCAGCAGTAAACAATGTTGATCTACTAATCCTGAACTGCCATGAGCTGGGTGCATGATCCTGCCTTCTCCTTGGCTTCTAGACTTTCTGAAAGTGTCTCCACAAGACCCGCTCCCATTGTCCTTGGCTTCCCACAGGATGGAGGGTATCTTACACCAGTATAAACCACATTCTGACAAACACTTAATGCCCATCAGTACCTCATGGGACCTGTCAGAGGGATTCCTGTATACCCACATGGTACAGCAGGCAGGTAATATACTCCACTGAGTTCTGCAAGGCATATTACAGCTTAATCTCCTGATATTTTCAAATATTGAATAGACACTCTAAGGACTGCCTTAGATATGTTTTTACCTGGGCAATTTACTGTCCAGAGCAAGAAGTTTCCCTGATGTACTTGTGAAGGAAATTTATCCCACTTCAAGTATTTTATTTTAATGAGGACTTTTATTGTCCTCCAGAAATGCTGCAACAAGACAAAATTTTGGTGATGGACTTTTAGATTCAACTGTTTATAATGTAAATATATAGAATAACTATCTCCTGTGATATAGCTAGAAAGTTTCCTTCTAAACACCAGTATTTTGAAAGACATCCGATTATAGGAAAGGCAATTTACAATGAAATGGAGGAGAAGGAAGGTACATGCATTGTGATATAATGCTAAGATTTTGGCTGGCTCTTTCCCATAAGTAATGGAAGCTGTCCTTGAGTTCAAAATCCCAAGAAGCCACTTGCTAAAGATCCCTGTTAAGTCGGGCCAGGTAAAAAATAAGTGCAACCTGTTTCCTAATGCATTATAAATTGCAAGAAAGGACTGTGGACATTTAAAAAGCTAGTTAAGGAATTCTACAGCACAGTGTCATCATTTGCGGAACTCAGCAAGGCTGGGCAGACAGTGGGAGCTGTGCAGTAGAGGCCAGTACAAAATAGTCAAAAATTTCCTGCCGGTATTTTTGCCTTCCTCTCAATACAATTTGTAGAATCACAAAGATTTTAATGGCAGATAAGTACATTTGTCTAAAATGTTTTTATTAAAATGTACAAAACTTTAAAAATATATAAATCAGATAAAAATAAAATAACCTAATTCATTTTTTCTACTGGTGACTTTTGTCCCCCTACGGCACAGACATTGTCTTAGGGGATGTGTAGTTTGACAGCTGTTTTAATGCTGTAGGCAAAAAGTGGTCTGTAAGATTGTTTGGGTATACCAAATGTTTTTTTCTGGGTTGCCAGCCAGTGTCGTAGTGTGAATATTAGAAAGGGAGGTTTGTATTAGCCCATTTGAAATCCTGCAGACTTTCAACACATTAGGGTTATTTACATGAACATAAATAAACCAATATGAACTGCTGTGCTCCTGGTGGGTTTTGGAAATCCCCAAGTTGAGATTCAATCCACAAAAAAATCCCATAATATATTTTTAGATTTTCTGTAAGCAACTATAACTTATGTTCCCAAATGTCACGTAATTTAAAGAGAAATCTCTCTGTTGTATTTTTAAAACCACCAATAATATAAGAGTAAGAATGCTTCTTCATTATATGAAGGTATAGTCAAAACACAAATTAAGAAATGTTCAACGTAAGAAGTGTACAGCCAGAAATAGCATGTTTTTTAGGATTACAACTGTCTTCTTCATGAACTTGATGAAAGTCAAACAGACACGTAACCAAAAACTGTGCTTCTGTCTCCTTGGTTTCAATCTCTCCTTCAACATGCCGCCTTTGAACTTGACGGGGGGGTGGTACCCCACGACACCTGCCCTACCAGGAAAGATTATCCCAGTGATGAATGGCTTCTGTGCCTGGACCACATGCCACATCTGTCAATTCCCCAGCACTAACAGTCCCGTAACTCGCTGGTTCGTGCCTGTCCCCCTGTGAGTGAACATCCATCCCTGGGTGCATTCACAACAGAGTGCACAGCCAGCACTGTTTCCTTTGATTCACACATCTAATTTCCATGTCTCCCCTGCCAGATTTCTGTAGCCTGTAAGTTCTTTGGAGCAGGACTGTCTCTGTGAGACACTTCTCAAAGGGAGACACACAGGCCTGGCTCCTTGACAAAGGGTCCTGGTTGCCATGGGAACACAAATAATAAATATAACAATAAGAATAAAGCACTCTGGCAGTGATGAAGCATAAAGCAGCACAAAAAAGAGACATGTTAAATCACCTGAGAACCAAGAGTTTTGGTTTTTATCTTTACTGCCCATGCGCTCTCCTTTCGTATCAAAAATACATAAATTTATATATCTATATGCAAGCCTCAAACAAGAGCAGACAGACTCTTCTCATGTTTCAGTGCAGCTTTTCCGTGCAGTGGTAGATCTGTCATGGAAAGTTTGTTGCAAGTTTGCAAGGAAATTTTGACTTTTGTATGACCAGGAAAAAACTTTCGGAATAACCAAAACAAACTAACAAACATTCTGAAGGGTCAGGATCTTAACAATGAGATTCTAATGAGATTGAGTCCCTTTCAGAACAGTGAAAAAGCCTCTTTTCTCACCCTGTTCCCTGAAAAACTAGCAGTAGCTCCTGCTAAAGACAGCATGCTAGGCTGCTTGTTTTTATCTTGTGGAAGTTGGCCACTTCTGTGTTCTTAATACATCACTAAGAAGGGTTAGTCCTTCCAATTGCAATGGTACTTTCCAAAAACCTATCAGCTATTTTACTTTTTCAGAGTTATTTAACAGCACCAACCTATTTTAACATGCTCCTCACCTAAAAAGCCTTCATTATAAAAAGTCCCTTTTCTGTAAGTTTGCTACCAGCATAACTGTCAAGTCAGGCTTTAAAAGAAGAAAATTCCAGTACTTTTCCAGTCTCCAGTCAGCTTACCAAAGACTAGGACATTTGGAGAGACATGGGCCACTGGATACTCTTCCGTGGAGTTCAGCTTCTTGTAGCCTTATATGATGTAGATCGCTAGTACGTAGCATATCTGAACTTTTCTAAATCTGAATTACTGTGGCTAACTTGAGCCTCCATGTCTGATTAAAAGCTTTTGTGATTCTTATTGACTTCAGGTGGCTCCCAAACCCAAATAAACCTTGTATCTCCACAGACCAACAAAGATGGGCTCAGTGACATACAGTGCATTTCATCAGATTGCCTGACATCCAAGTGTCAGCTCAGATTTTTTTCACTCTATTAATGGCCAAACAGGGGTTAAAGAAGCAACTCCAAATAAGGGTCCTTCCTCCAAGAGGGCACTATGCATGGTGCTGGGCTAGAGCTGGGCCTTGGTCTCTTCTTCCACAGCTTGCTGTTTTCTCTTGGGATATAATGCTGGAGAACAGTTTTTTTATTTCTGCCTATAGCCACAGATCAGGATTTGTATCCCAGTGCTCTTTGGGTGTCCATGCTCTGGAGTGTCCCACAGCAGTCTGGCTCCAGAGCCAACCTGACAAACATGGATGGTCAGCAGCCTAGCACTCCATATTCAGTCCTCTCTTTCTCTCAGCAAGGTAGAGAGAGCCTATGATACCTCAGCAGAAGTTTCAGAGATGGAAAGAGACAGCCCCTGATTTTGCAAAGTGCCAATGTACCAGCTTTAACTGTGTGACAATAAGTGTAGTGTTAACTGCCAGTAGCCATTATGTCTGTATAGCAGATGGCTGAGGATCTGCGCTCTGTCATGCCTGGCGCTGCTGAAATGCTTAATAAGACAAAAGCACTGGGTTCCCAAACAACTGTGGAAAGCAGTATGAGAGAGGAATTGACCCCGACTACCCTTTAAAACAAACTCTGACTTTTAGGTAGACCTCTAGAGTAGAAATTAAGGGCTACAGTGTGAATGTCATCAGAAGGACACTATATACAAGTCAACCCAGCAGACAAGGTCTCTAAACAATTGTAATGTGGTTTAAGCTATTTTACTTCAGTGTAGCACATCAATAATCATCTGTGAAGACCCTGATGAAAGAGGAAGGACTTGAACTGTGACAGCTGATCAATGCAGAGCCTGTAATGTCAGGTACTTGATTATTCCAAAAAGAAAAAGCTGTCAATTCCTTCTGTGGTTCAGTATTATATGCAAGTTTATCTTCAGTGGAAAGGCAACATTAATGCAAGCAAAATGTCATGAGGCCAAAAGAGAAAAGAGCTCCAGGTCTTGCACCAGACTTTGTTTTCGTAACTGAGATGGTGTCAAGGAAAATGTAAATAAAGATGCCCCATATCTTTGTGAAAATAAAGGCTCCATGATGGAAATCCTCCTCATGTAAAACAACAGCACAAGACAAATTTAAAGCCAGCTTGAAGTGGGACTTACTGAGTACCTATACTTTCTGATAGTACCTACAATTGGAAATATTGTAGAAATGTCAAGATTTGGCATCATCAGAAGAAAACCCAAAGCATGAGTAATCAGCGTGAGCTTCCCACGGTTCCAGTGGATGAAATGCATTTGGTGTATTTCCATTTCAATGAACTACTAAGCAGAAGCTATTTTAGTTATAAGATAGAAGATCTATGCAGCTTTGACTTTAATCCCAAAACTATATCCGCCGTAGTAATTAAGATACTTCCTTTCCATTATGAATGACTGTTCTCCTCTTTCACAAAAGAAGAGAAATGGGATTTTATTTATTTATTAGCTATTTCTTTCTGTGCAAAATAAGAAAGAGAACATGTGTATAAGAGGAGAGCTGTATTTCCAGAGAAAGCTCTTTTTATGTCTCCCAGCAGTGGATTCTAACAGTCAGTCTAGCTCTCATGAAAGGACCTCAGTTTCCCTCCTGACCCATCCTCTCTCCCATTTGTGTGTCTAGCTTCACTTACTGTGAGAAATATCTGTGGAAGCCAGTGTCAAAGAGGGTGCTGACTAAGAAAAGAGYTTCCCCTGACAGGGCTAGGACTTGTGCTGAAGGTCCTTCTAAGACATGCCCCATTTATTCCACCATTTCCAGGACTGATGCATGAACTATCATCGGGTGAAGCTTTCTCCTGTGTTACACAAAAAATCCAGTTAGGAGATGACAGAGGATCCCTCCTGCTGTGTCCTCAGTGAATTTCATCACAGAGGTCTGAAAATCAGGGTTGTGTCCCAGAGCTGGAGCCTACTGAATTGAGTGCCAGCACAGAGAGCAGAATTATATGGTCTGAGATCGTTTTTTCCAAAACAGTCGGATAGCAATGGCCTGACAAAAACAGAGGCACTTGATGCAATGAGTTCTCCAGTACAACCAGTGGGATGACCTACCACCACAAATCCAGCTGTGAAAAGAACCTATCAATCTTGCAAGAGGGAAGAAAGAAACAGTTCATACCTAGACTTTTCTCCTTTCTGTCGGTCTTTTGAAAAAACAAGCAAATAATGTCCTGGAGAGAGAATGATGTATCAGTTCTACTCTTTGAAAAACATTCTAGTTGCATCATGGCAATTAATTCAGACCATGAGCCACTTTCTGCTCAGGTTAATGCACATTTCATTTGTTTTCTGCAGAGCCTGGACCAAGGTATATGTTTAAAGAAATAGGGAGGGACACAAAAATGAAACTTAAAGAATACTATATCTGCTGTATATGGGCATTGAGATAAAAAACATTGTTTAGAACCTTAGAAATATGGAGTCAGGAAAACATTTCTCTCCAATACAGGAAGTATCTTCTGGAAAGGATATATTTGCTTACAGCATGTCTGAAAAATCTCAGGCCTAATTCATCAGAAACTGTGTGCAAATGCTTAAGCATGCTAATACACGTGGCTGAGTCAGAACCTTAGTGAGGAAACAACTCTTTGGTTGACAGCTGTGCTCCTTTTTTTGAGTGGTTGCTCTTGTACAAAATTTGCCTCTAGAGCTCTGTGACCTTAATAGAAAGGGATTATCTTCTCATCCTTCCCAAAAATTCAGTTGTGTCTTCTCAATCCAAGGATCAGCCTTGGCACAGCCTGTCTCCAACTACAGTGACATAGTGCTTTTCGTTACTGCAAACACACAATCTTCCTTCTAAATGCTAGCTCAGAGAATTCAGAACACACACAAATGGAGGACAACTAAATACACCTTCTGTAGCAGGCTCTCTACACAAATCCCAGATATGATTGAATACACCCTCAAACTCCCTACATTGTGCCTACATGTGTGCATAAATATACAGCATTGACTCCACAGCATGAATGCTATTGCATTTTGGCCCATACACAGAGAAGTCAAAAAGAAAGTCACACATGGAGGGAGCAGAAGCAGGGGAGTCCCTTATTTACTTTGAATGCAGTACAAGTATTTCCAGCACCCACAAAACACAGCCTAACAGAGGCAAACTACATAGCCTGGGTGCTAGAAGGAAATTTGTTCTTAGTCAGACACTTCCCAAAAGTCCCAAAAGTTGCATCAGTCCGCTGCATTATGTAAATTGTTTAAGCTGCCAGTGGCACTGCATCTCTCCTGCTCCCTCTTTGCAGCAGCTCAGCCTGATCTGTGATCTGTAGGGATCAGAGAATAGAGGAGTGCTACTGTGCAGCATCTGTTGTAAGTCCTATTTCTCAGGAGCTTGGGCTCCTGAGGCTCTGCTGGCAGGCAAAGCCTCTCCTCTCCACTGCTGGGCAGTGTTGCAGGCTCCCCCTCAACACCTGACACCATTCAGCCGTGCATGCCACATGGCCTGGGACTTGCATGCTGGGGACGATGGGGAAGATGGAGCAGGGTGGCCTACTGTCCTGGTTTCAGCCGGGATAGAGTTAAATTTCTTCCTAGTGCTATGTTTTGGATTTAGTATAAGAAGAATGTTGATAACACACTGATGTTTTGAGTTGTTGCTAGGTAATCTACTTTTCAAGGACTTTTCAGCTTCCCATGCTCTGTCAGGCGCACAAGAGGCTGGGAGGGAGCATAGCCGGGACAGCCAGCCCAGCTGACCAACGGAGTATTCCATACCATGTGACGTCATGCCCAGTATATGAATGGGGGGGGATCCAGGAAGTGGCTATCGTTTTGTTGGCCATTTTCTCGGCGGGTGGTGAGCAATTGCATTGTGCATCACTCATTTTGTATATTGTATCATTATTGTATTATTATCATTGCTATTATTATTATTCTTTCCTTTTCTGTTCTATTAAACTGTCTATCTCAATCCATGAATCTTTTTTTTCGATTCTCTTCCCGACTCACTGCGGGGGGGGAGTGAGCAAGCGGCTGTGTGGCGTCTGGCTGCCTGCCAGGTTAAACCACTACACCTACTACAACACCTGCTAAAGCCTGCAAGCAGGGAAGAGGTAAGCCCATAAAACCACAGTACAGGCAATTTCATTAGACCATACAACCCTGTTGCAATGCTTTTTCAGTCATTCTGATACAAAAAAACCCCCACAGATCACACAGGGCACAGGGCACAGCTTACAGGAGATAAGTGAATAAATTGAAGCCCATGCTGCTTGTCAGGGAGAGAAGATGATCCTAAATGTATCAGTAAAGAACAGAAAAAATTATCAAACAGTATCTGCCAGTGGAGGTATCATGTCTTGTGTTCCTTTCGTCTGCTGTTCCTTTCTCCAGCAGAGAGTGAAAACTGAACTCTTCTTTCTACTTCCGCATCTCTCCTGAGCTTTCATCGTAAAGCTGCTGATAGTGAGATGAACCAGTATCCCACATCCACTTCCAGGAAATACATCACCAGCCACAAGACCGTTTTCATACTTCTTTATCCCACTTTGCCTCTTTTTGTCTAGGACCGTTCTAGGCCACAGATGTTTCAATCAGCTGCTGCTTCTTCTGGAGTCACTTAGTCTCAGTAAATCAAATCTGTCATATAAAGAGTATCTTTAACAGGATCCCACTCGTTTACCCATAGTAGATGCTGTGAAGTGTGGTGCCAAAACAAAACCCATTTGAGCCCTTCACAATGCTGCACAGAGGGGCAAGTTCCATGTCCCTTAAAATATTTTCCTTTTCTAGTACCTCATTACTATGTTGACTCGTGTTCATCTTTAATTGGTCTTCATCTTAAATAAGATATTCTGAGGTTCTCTGGCTTCATATCCAGGGAATGAACCAAAAAAGCACATAAAACCTAAGAGGAAAACCTGTCAGCTTTAGGCTGGTAACGGGAAGTTTAGACTACARGAGATAGATAACAGTTCTGGGGCAAGGTCTGTGGCTCTAGCCTCTGTTTGTAAAGCACGTGGTACAGTAAGGCATTGGGTCTATTACAGAGACARTAACGCAATATCCATTTATGAAACAGCAGGCCTGTCTTCTAGTCCAAGGAAGAAGTCCCTGGGGGTGGGTTTGTGTTAGGGCCTGTGAGAGTTCAATGCGGTGTACCCCTGAAAAATAGTACCTACTAGATACTTACTTCCAGGCAGTTGGGAATACACAAATTGGTGGAGACAGCAGGAGCAGCGACCAGGAGTGAGACACACCACACAAGAGCATGCAATGTTGAGGAAGAAACGCTGAAGTGAGGAGGTGTTAAGACCACCTCTATGTTGCCCTGTAAATCCACATCTAAGAGACTGGAGTGTAGAGTTTCTGCATTGATTCATATACACAGGCATAACTGAACTGAACACCCATGTCTTGTCCCTTACAATGTGGAAAATCTCATCTGGTTTGAGTTATGGCACCAAAAACTTAACTGATGAGTCTGTGAATTGATGGCAGATGCACAGCTGATTTATGAGCTGCACATAGTTCCACAAATCCTTCACATGCCTCATGGTACCAATTTCTAAGTCATATAATCATGGATAAATCAAAAGATTGAAGTAAAAAGTGTAATCTGATTTGAGAAGTCATCCTGTTAATCTATGGCAATGTGTTGTGTTTCAATTAAGGGGGGTAACATCAGGATTTTCTGTTACAGTCATCATAGAGATCTCTAATTCTTTAAGGAAAAAGTTACTGTGGGACTGAAATGGTTGACACTTCATGAGTTTTGTAAATGAGCTGGTAATTGTCTTATGTTTCTGCTAGGATTTCTAACATATGGCTAGGTGCCATGAAACAGATTTCTCAATAGGATTTACACATTTCTGTTTTGATTGTGGAAGCAATGAAAGGAGATTCATGTGCCCTGAATGAGCTACCTGGAAGTTAGAGGTGTTATGTATGAAGTTATGAGGAAGTTAGAGGAAGTTATGTATGAAGACTTTGTTCATACATTGAGGAAAAGAACAGGATGAGGAAATGCTGCTAAATCATTGCATATTTAGATTTTAATAATTATTAATAGAAGAATAATTGCTGTGTACAGAAGAAAAATTACTGTGTAGTGAAATTGTAATAATGGCAAAACTGCGGTGCATTGAGAATTGTATCAATAGAAGAATGGTCATCTAGACATGATAAATGAAGGAAGCAAGTAGTGCACGTAACTTCTTTAATCTGGAGTATTCATGCACAAATATGAAAAACAGAACTAGAACACCAGGTCCAGAGCATGCAAAAGGAGGATGACAAATAAGTTGAACTGTGCCAACGCAGGAAAAAGTCATTCATCGGACAAGTGAGGAAGACCACAGACAACCACCAGAGAGTCAAGAGACCCTAACCCTAATTTTACTGCGCATGCTTGGGCTATATAAATTAATTCCTGGAACTCATAATCATAAGACCACCTTTTCCCAGAAATGTGATGAATATGTAAGATGTAGTTTCTATAAATCACTGTTAACTTGATCACGCGGCAGGAGCACTTATGGTGGAAAATCCCCAGTGCAACCCCAGAGCTGCTAATAAAGAATACCTGCTTATTAGCATCATTTGCTATTGAGCTTACTTCTTTGTTTCAAGGACCACCAGAGACAGTTACCTCATCAGACAAGCATTCAAGATAGGCCTGGGCATGCTTATTAACATCCAAAAATAGAAGCCAGCCCAGATACAGATATTGAACTCTGGGTCTTGAAACATAATAGAGAGGAATCTCATTTGCTCTATAGTTTAAAAAAATCCACATAACTATATGTATACCCACATATACCTACCTAAAAAATATACAAACATATTAAAATGAAAGAGAATTTTCAAAATCAAGCACTACAAACCAGAAAACATCTGAAATAAGACCACTTTCTGACACCCATCATATTACAAAGATCAAACAACCACAACGCACCCTCTGCATTCCCTGGCGCAATTGCAAATACTTACTCACTTGGACTCTCCCACTTAAAGATGAACAGTCCGGCTTCACTTAGCAAGGCTGGCTGGAGCATCTCCGAGTTTCCACACTTGTCACCCATCTCTGCTCAGCAACTTTCTTCAATGTAGTAAGGACAGACAGCCCTATGTCCTGCAGAAAATGAACTCATTTAGTAGATTCCTAATGGATTTCCTAGTTTTGAAAAGAGAACCTCACTCAATGACTTCTCCAGAGTTCAGTTCTAGCTGGCCACAAGACAGAAGAAGAGTGCACTTATTCCTTCATTTGAACCTCAAGTCCCCTTTCAGGCATTGGACAGAAATAATGATGTCCACTGTAACAAAACTTGTTTTTTTGATCAAGGTTATTTTAGATTTTTGTCTAAATTGAAAGGTCACAATACAGATTTTTCCCTGATCACTACCTAGGAACACTACAACATTTACCAGGGGTTAACAACAAGAAATGACAGGAGAGAAACTGCTCATGGCCACCCACTAATAATTTGACTATGTGGATAAGAAAGGACATGAGAAATATGAGATTCTTGATTCAGAAACAGGTAGAAAAAATAAATTATTAATTCTCCCCCAGAAGAATATTTTAGGGAAAGAAGGAACTGTCTCAGGATAGTTCAAATACTATGGCATCATCCCAATGTTGCATTCCAATATGAACTGTTTGTGTTTACTATTATAAAAAATTTCAAAACCAACCAAGACCAATGATACATCACAGAAAATTGAAAGTCTGCTCTGAAAAGGTCTGACCTTATCAAAGCACTGTACTCCATCCTTTTCTTTTCAAGGAAATTTCATCAGAATTGAAATTTTTTGGTAAASTTTTTATTCTCATGACACGGTCTTTTTGGAAGAAAAAATATTCAGGTAGTACATTTGCAAACAGCTGCATAAACAACTCACTTATGGAGGCCTGCTGCATCATTGTCTGTTTGAAAGATCAATTAATTTTTTAGATAATAACTGTACCAGCAGAAAAAGCTCCTTCTGGAGTCATATCTTTTCAGATTGAGATTGCTTTATTAATTAAACAATAGAGCTATCCTGGAGTTACATAAAGTGAACAATTACATGTTTGTAGCTATAGCAATTACAATAAGGGAACTACATTTTGAAGACAAACTGCCTTGTTGAAATTGAAACATCAAACTTACAGCACTTATACTGTTCATCGCTGTAACCTTAGCTTGCCAGTGATTCCCTTATCTGCCTGCCCACCATGGAATTGTATTTGATATTTATGATACTGATCCCATCAGCACACCACAGGGACACATTATTTAATTGATGTTCTGAAAACATGGGCTTTTGCTGTGGTCTGTTTATGACTGCTCATTTACGATTTATGCCATAAGTCAAACACTTGCCCTTTGCAAAAGCAGAAGGTCCCTCTGAGAAACWCAGCCTGCATGCAGCCGCCTTGGGGAAGCAGGTACAAGGGGACACAGCATTCCCAGAGAGCTGGGGGTACAGGCAACAGGGCAAAAGTGTGACAAGGCTCCTAGTCAAGGGGAAAACATCAGACRTATGGAGACAAAAGACCTTTGTCATGATTGTTTACCCTCCTCTCAACCAGGAATGAATCCTGCATGTCAAGCACACAGGGGAGGCACCTCCAGGATTATTGCATGCAAATCATCTAATACAGAATTAAGAAATGTTAAACAGATTTTTCTGTATTGTTTCCTTTCTCACTACCTCTCTTCTCAGGGGCAGGCCAGGAAGAGAGTTGAAACACAAAAGAGCCTATGAGATGCAATACAGTTCTCAAAATCTTGAGCAAACACTTTCAGAGTCCCATCTCTGAGAAGGCTCACTCATATCCATGAYATTGTGTGGAATGAGTCTTTGGAGGCTGTCCTGGGCATCCAGTTTGTTTTAATTCCATAAAACCCAAGAAGAGTCTGCCCATCTATCCCTTCTCCCTCTCAGAAACACCCCTGATGGACTATGGATTTGCAGATAGAGTAGCCATTTCTTTCCCCACTGTGCTGCCACAGAAATCTGTGGAGATGTGCTTCAGGTGAAGGGGACTCTCCAGCTTTATACAGCAATTAATCCCGACCAGAATACTGCAGTTGATGAGAGACACTGGCTCATTGCCTACAAAACAGATTCCTTTTCATCTTGGCTTGCAGAGCAGAGTTACAAGGCCAAGGAAGGGAAAGAAATTTACAATGTTTCTTGAAAAAGAGCATTATAAACATTGGATTTTCACTCTTCCAGTCACATTTTACAGAACCCTATGAACATGCCACTGCCTATAGAAATGGGGCATCCAGGCAGCTCCATCTCTCAGCAAAGCAGTACATTTCAGGAACAGTTACAATGAACATATTTTTAGTTTCTGAGCAACTGGACACAGCAATGCCTTTTAAAATATCAGACTCTTCTCTGCCTAACTGAAGCTTTCAGAATTAACGTGGAAATTTTCGGTCATGTTTCTTCCATTTGTCAGTCATCTATGAAACTGCTTACTTTTGTTTGTTTGTTTGTTTTTGCAGTTGGCATGACTGAACCATCTTTTGTTCTGCTTGGGTTTTTTTAGACAGAACCTTTTTAGACAGAACCTTTTTAGACAGAACCTTTTCCCACCGTAATAACCCTTCAGGTCCAACAATGGCATTTGAAAAGCTTATTTTGAAAATCTCGGTTAAGATAAAACTTACCTTATCCCCGAACCAAAGGAATCCATATTTCTCTTTATATAGATTAATTAATATCAGTTAGGCAGACTGTTCTCATGAGAGGATTTATTTGGTGAAAGGACATGCCTGTAATTCTTCTGAGGTAAACCTCTGTTTTCAGCCATAGAAAGCAGGGCTAGTTATGATTTGCTACTGTATTGGGTTCTGACTGAGATGAAGTTATGAAGTTAACTTTCTTCATAGCAGCACATATAGTGTTGTGCTTTGCGTTTGTGACTAAAAGAATGTTGATAACACACCAGCGTTTTAGTTATTGCTGAACAGTGCTTGCACAATGTGAAGACCTTCTCTGTTTCTCACTTGCCCCTGCAACGAGCAGGCTGGGGGCAGGCAAGAAGTTGGGACGAGAAACATTGGGACAGCTGGCCCCAAAGGACTGAAGGGATACCCCATGCTATATGACCTTGTGCTCAGCAATAAAAGCTGGGAGAAAGGAGGAGGAAGGAGGCATGTTCATGGTTACGATGTTAGTCTTCCCGAGGTGCCCGTACATGTGCTGAGGCCCTGGTTTCCTGGAAAATGCCGCACATTGCTAGGTAATGCAGTAATTTTGTTGTTACAATGTGGAGAAGGGACAAAGGGTGGACTTTCATTGTGTGTGTGAACTGTCCATCTTTGTTGGTTTTATGATGATAATACTTTGATTTTTTTTGTTTATGCAAGCAAAATTTGTGAAGAGTGTGATAAATGTATAATTGAACAACAATTCAGTTTCACAGAGGCGAGGGGTGGAAGGTATTAGAAGTAGGTCTCCAGATTTTGGTTAGTAGGGGGTCTGCAGGGATGGCCTCTGTGAGAAGAGGCCAGGGGCTACCCTGTGCTGGACACAGATGGTTCCAGGCAGTTCCAGTTGACTGCAACAGACCCAACACAGGACACAGTTGAGCCCCTCAGCCAAGTTCATGGCACCTCTGGGAAAATGTGTTTAAGAAAGGGCACAATGCTGTGAAGAATGAAGTAAAAAAATGCAAGAAGTGACCCTGCAAACACCAAGGTCAGAGAAGGAGGAGGGGGCGGAGGTGCTCCAGGTGCCAGAACAGAGATTCCCCTGCAGCCCATGGAGAGGACCACGCCAGAGAGGATATCCACACTGCAGCCCATGGAGGATCTCATCCCAGAGGAGGCAGATATTTCTGACAGGAACTGTGGCCTGTGGAGGGCTCCTCTTCTTAAAAGTGATGCAGATCCTAGCTGGGCTATATCACACTTGGAGAAGCCTCTTTCTCCACCAAATATAGAGGGGGCCTAAACTATGACTGTGACTACAGTGAAATGCTGTAGTTAAAGGAACACAAGGGATTGCTTTTGTCCTTTAGATTTGAACCCTTTCTTGTTCTGGACTAACTTTGCCTTGCAGACAGGACATGATGATGGCACTTCTCTTTCTGTCCACCTGGTGCTTGACTCCTGCCTCCATCAGAGACTCAGGGCCCACCAAGCCAACAGAACAGAAGTTTGAAGGAGCAGAAGCTTTAACGTTTTGCAGGATCCATAAAAAATACAATAACTGGTTTCTTTCTCTTTCTTTTTCTTTCTCTTTCTCCGAAGTTTGCTGTTATTAGGGGTAGCTTCTGCAACTACAGTCGATTTAAATGTAAGCCTAGAGCCTCAGAGTGAAAGCAGAGTGAGGTGGGAGGAGAGTGGTGGATTAGCCGCCCTGCAGAAGTATAAAATCATGGATTTCTTCTTCACCAATTTACTGACTTAATTATTTGTAAACTTTTCTTATCTACCTACCAAAAAGACAGCAACGAATCCTGTAGTTAGAAAGCATGGAAATCACTGGCTGAGGTATGCCTGTATGAATGTGCACAAGAATTAAGGGGTATGTTCCTTTCATATTGCTGCATGCAATGCCACTATTAAATATTCCATTCACCAGGATACTAAGGTGCACTCTTTTACAGCAGAGGGTATACCTTCGAGATTACACTGCTCTTAAGCACTTCATTGATATTTAARAGGAATTTAGCCTTGTCCTGTCAACAAAGCAGGTAAAGTGAGGTGAGAAATGTTCCGACCATCATTTTGATGAATGCATTCCATTGTCTTGGCAGAGCTAAATCTGTAGCCTTCTCAATTACAACAGAGAACTAAGTGCAGATGTTTTATTTTCCTAGCCCTAGAATCCTTTCTAATTATCAATGCACTGAAGAGCTTTGGGAAATGAATATCACAAAGGGAGTTTTTGATACACAAGTTCAAGGTCATCTGAAATACAGCTGAGACAGCAATATGGAGCTCATGCTCCATCCATCCAGTTCTGCAGCTGTGTTTCAGGTCACCTTGAACTTGTGATTTCTGAGTCTGGCCCCGGACTGAGGAGTGAGGAGTTCACACAGAAATCCCTTTGTGGTAATAATTTCCTAAAACTCTTCAATGCAGTGCTTTATTTCCCACTGTAGAGTTCCTCACTGAAAGAAAATGGGAGGTAAAGCATTGAAAGCTGGGTTCTAACTCTCCATCTCTACTTTGTTCTTATCAGGTGGAGCTTCCTTTTAGCAGCAGCCCATAGACAACAGAATATCATTCCATAGAAGGAAAAAAACCCCGCACCATTTCCTGCTCTCTTTATTGTAGTCCATTCCTAAAAGCACCTTCTGGAGATGAAAAATCCCTTCTTGCTCTTACCAACAGCTGTGAACTCTCCTGCCTGCCTTCTTTTGGCAATTCCAGAATCCTGAATTGGCTACTTTTCTCCATGAATGAAATCCAAGAAGCTGTTTTCTGGCCAGTTCGTCCCTTCACAGCCCTGTAAAAGCAGAATGACACAGGTGTTTCTTGCCACTGACCCATTATTTAGAGGCTTTCAGATGCTAATGCCACTGAATATACAAAGGGACCTCTCCTTATATCCCTCTGAAACAATTTCCTTACCTGCACAGCATTGAAGTGAAGGTACAGAGAATTTTCTGGAAGAAGCCAGGGTATCCTTTCAGAAGAATGCTCTGCTAACATCAGTGGAAGACAGAAAGATTATGTATTAAATGAAGACTGTAAACAATTTTTTCCTCTGAGGAAGAATAAAGGAGATACAGAATTTATAAACAGTATCACCTACACAGCAAATTACAACACATACAGGTTATAATAAGTGAAAGCTTCATCTGCTTAGAAATAACCATCAGAACAAACAATGGTAAATTACTCTATAGAAAATGTAGAAAAAAATACCTGGTATAGGGAATACCCATGCATTTCTTTGCATGATGGTTAACAGATCATGTTCCCCCTTCCTAAAACTGCAGAGATCCCAACAGCTTTGCTTTTTTCCTTTCAGCAGGGAAGGCTGAGACTGTTTGTGCATTAATGTATAATAGCGATTGCATTGCAGCAGTAAACAGAAGAGAGGACAAGCAGAATGAGTGAGTTATCCTGGCCTGCCACAGGACCCACAAATGTCCCTGTGCAACTCATTTCAGACAAGATAAAATAACAGGGTGGCAATAAGAGATGCAGAGGGAAATCTATGCACTTAATTTTAGCAGTCTGTTAGTAAGGCACCTATGGGCAAGTTGAGGCCCCTTCTGTAGACAGCAGTGACAGCCCAGCACATCTTCTGAGATTCATTCCACCATCATCCACCAGACTGTTCTCAGGTCCCCAGCACCACCAACTCTGACCATCCCTCAGGACCTCATCATTCTCTTGTACAGAAACACTCCCTTTTTGAGAAGGCTGAGCCATTCATAGCTTAGCCATAACTTGGAGATCCCCAAACCAAGTCTTCCTGCTGCATCTCCTGGGAAGCTTCATAAGGAAGGAGAGCAGAGTCCTAGGTGGCCAGCACAGGCCACAGTAATGAGCTCCACATGAACGCGAGGAAAGTCTCAGTCAGTGCACATGGATAAGGTCTTAGGGATCTACTCTTTTATTGCAGACTCTACTATTGGTCTTCTGAGTAAGCGCTGGCCACGCACTTTGCAATATGCTGTATGTGTCCATAAAACTGCAGTTGCAGCATCTTAGCAACAATGCATGAACTGCCAGAGAGAGCTACACCATGTCGGTGGTCTGTGTGAATAAATGTCTCTATCTGGCTCATCTTTGAGTCAGCATGGCTGTCTCACTGCCAACAAACACCATCTCTGGGTGGTAAGAAATGCAAGGAGGAGGGTGCAGCATCACTGCAAGTGGTAAAGTTTCTCAATCCATTCTGTCATGGAGCCATTCTGTCATGGAGCAAAAGGCAATCAGGGCTAGTCTTAAGAAAAATAGTTCTGCCCTGCCTGTGCTGCATAATCACTGATGGGGACTCAGTAGGAACAGAGTCTCAGCAGCATGAATTTCTCCTGAGGATCACTTATCCAAGGGGGCATTAGGGAAGGAGAGGAGAGAAAGAATCCCAGAATCTTAAGGGCTGTTAAGAAAACTGGATCCTTTCATAGACTGAACTCTAGTTAAGGGAAAGGAAGCTTAATAGTTATTTTTCTGGATGGAAAATATTCAGTCATGATGTCCCTCAGGTTTTAGTTATTATCTTCATCAAAGAACTTATGAAGGAGCTGGACAGTGAAATCTCCGTGCTGCTGATGGTAGCCTTTCAGGTAGCCAAATGCCACAGTTAATGATGAGGCAGTCCAGAAGGACCTCTCAAAACTGATTTAGTGGGCGAAAGAATGTCTGATAACCTCCAGCATAAATAAAAACAAGAAAATGTGTCTACAGAAAAATAAATCTAAGTCATGTCAATGTGGCACTGAGAAGAGAACTGGCAATTAGAGCTCAGGACAGAGCCCTCAGAGTCACTGCAGACAGGTCTCTGCAATCATTGGTTCAGCACACAATAACACTAAGTTGAACAAAACCCAGAAGAATGCTAAGCACCGCCAGGGAAGGGTAGAGAACAAGATGGGGGGATTCATTCTTCTGCACATAAAAACAGGGCACACCTACCTCATAACCACTGTCTGCAATTGTGTTCTCTACCTCTCTAAGTGGGTGATGGTGAGGATCAGACAGATTAAAGCAATTAGGTGGTGGACTTCTAGAGAAAGAGGCTAAAAAGACGAGGACTCTCCAGTTTGGAAAGGAGAAATGTGAGAGGAATATGTGGGGCTTTACTAAAACATGAAAGTGGAGGACAAGGTAAATACAGAACTGTTCTGCAGTCCTAGAGCAAGGACACTCAATGAAATTATTATGAAATTGGTTTAAAGCAATAAAAGAACCCAGTGGGGAATAAACTTGTGGAATCTGCTGTCATAGGAGGATGTGGAGGCAGACCATGTCAAAAGCCAGGGACAACAAGCCTGTAAATATGTAGTTTAACTTTAACCTCCCAGTTCCAGTGACAAGCTGAGTTGGAGAGCTGCAGAAAGCAGCCAGGTTGCCTTGATCTCCCTAAATCCCTAAATAAGATTTTTTCCCTCAAGGTTCACCTCTGCCAGTTCTCACAGCTGTCCTCTCTGACACTCTCCCGCAGGAGAGAGCAAGCAGGGAACAACACTGAAATGAGAGTAGAGAGGCTCTCCATGGTGGATGTGGGACTTTCTAGAGATAAAGAGTAAAGCAGGATTATTCCTATTCATGTTAGTTCTTCCGGGAGTGTGCAAATGGCCTGACTCATCACGTGGCAGGAGGTGGAAAAGGTGGAACATTCTAGAGGTAAAACTAACTGCAAACAACAATGACTGGATCAACCTTCCTGGTGGTGGCTACATAAAAGAAAAACAAATTACTGGGAGACCACAGGCAGATGCGAGCTCAGAGAACAGTCTGGTTTGGAAAACAAACAAGCAGAACAAGCAGGCAGGAAATATTCACAAGGAACCAAATACGTTACTGGATGGCGAGGCATGCAGCCAGTGAGTACACCAAAAGAATATATTTCATCTTTAAAGGGTGTGGAATTTAAAGCAGACAAGCTGACTGCTTGAATGCCAGAAAAATAAAGACAGTTTCAGAACATTTCAGTCTGATCAAAACATCTGCCTTTTATGAGAATTCTTTCAAGTCCAGAAATCAAACTTTGCCTTTCTTCTCCTTCATCTTTGAATAGAGCCATCCTTTCAAAAAGCATAATGAGGAATGTATCTTCTTGATAAATACTGCATAATGGAACTTTGCAGTTCTGGAAGAGAGGGAAAAAATTCTGTCTTTTTTTATTATTATTTTTAAATGAACTTTTTCTTTCACAGAAAACAGAAGCAGAACAGGCAAATGGGCAAATGTTACAACCCTGAAGCTGTTACAGCAGCTCTCCTGAGAATTTTTAGTCTGCCAGACTTGTCACGACCCGTCACACTGATTGCTGTGTCACCTTGCATCTTGAACRAGCTGTTCTTGGCAAGAAAAAGCTAAAGTTTCTTTCCAGGCTTTGCCAACCCCTTTTCCTGCAACTGGGGCAGAGAGCTGATGCCATTTATGTACTCCTTCAGCAAATTAGGAATGCCTTTACCTTTCTTTCACACTGGAATCTCAGAAAACGCTCTATTCCAGCCAAAACCAGCACAGCGTTTAGTTAAGCAGCAAAGATACAGGCTACAATTGAGGTTTTGCTGTCTCTGCCATACCATAAATTCATTTCTAGGAGCCATTTGTAAAGTGGCACATATTCCTTCACGCTGCACTGCTCTCTCTCCTTACTCTAGGAGGCAGAGATCTAGCACATGGGGCTGAAGAGCCAGAGAGGAAGTGAGGTGATGGGCTAGATATGTTTGTTCTGCATGAGACAGAACTGGGGACTAACAGGTGGAGAGGGAAGGCAATGCATAAGACATGGTTATGGTGAGGAAGGGAAAACCAGTGAGGAAGCCAGGATCAGTGCTATGCTTTTTGGTTAATAATTTACCTTGGCAACTAGCTTGTTTTTCCTTGCTAATGTGCTAATAAGACCCCTCTACAATAGTCGTTAAAGGAGGAAAAATAAATTATCCTTCTTTTGCACATGTGGGGAAATGGAAGTGCTGTAAGGAAACCAGTTCTGCCATTGCCCCGTATACCAGTCAATTATAACCCGTCAGTATTTTGAGCAATCACACAGTACATGCACAGAACATATAGATGTACTAGATTATTGTTGTAATTGTTTTAAGATTACAAGACAAGAAGACTAAAAGGGAACTGTGCTTTGGAGTTGGACGACATGGAGCAAATCAATAAAAATTTCCATGTGAATTACTCATCTAAAGGCTAAAAGGCTAAAGCCTCGTGCCAAGACACAGAGCAGTGGCAGAGGATGGTGTCGTGGTTTAGCCCCAGCCAGCAACTAAACACCACGCAGCCGCTCACTCACCCCCCCACTCTGGTAGGATGGGGGAGAGAATCGGGAGGGCGCACGGTTCGCGGGGTTTGGTGCGGAACACGTGGGGGTGAGCAGTTGCATTGTGTATCGCCTGTTTCGTATATTCTGCTATTGTTGTTATCGTTGTTATTTTCACTGTTCTCCTTTGTTTTATTTCCATTATTAAACTGTTTTTATCTCAACCCGCGGGTTTTCCTCCGTGTGCCCTCCCGATTCTCTCCCCCATCCTACCGGAGGTCCCCCAAAGGGACCACCCCCGGTTTTTAAGCTGGGCATGATGTCACATGGTATAGAATACCCCATTGGCCAGCTGGGTCAACCACGCCGGCTATGCTCCCCSCCCAGCTCCCCCTGCACCTTGAAGGGCGGGGGAGGCTGTCGGTGCACCCGGCAACGACCACAGCATCAATGGGCCATCAACATTCCTTTCACCACCAAACCCAAAACACAGCACCCCCTCCAGCTACAGGGAAGAGAGTTAACTCTGTCCCAGCTGGAACCAGGACAGATGGAAAATGACTTGCTTCAATTATTTAAACAACAGAGGAAAATCATGAGGATTTCTAGATAAATGCAATGCTTCTTTTAATCTAGTCATTACAGAATTTAAAAATGAACTCCATAGGAACTTTTCTTTATGCTCTGAAATTGCTGATTTTTTTACAGCTGTTTCAACTGTTAAAGCAATCTCAGATATACTGACCTGGAAAAATGATCTGTCTTATTGAGAAACAATGTCTGACACTGATTGCTGTTGCTGATACAGCTATTAGCTGACAGCAGAAGAGTTGGGGAGAGCAAGGAATCCTGGTAGCTAGAGCCTGTGGGCACCAGTTACACACGTAGTTTCTCTCCAGCTTATCCAGTGGGCCTGCCTTCAGACACAACTCATACACTTACATTTTCTTACCAGAAAGTCCCCTCTCTTCACGCTGATTGGCCTGTTTCTTTCCAGTATCAGACAGGAATATGCCCGTGAAGCTTTTCCAAGTCTCATYCACAAGAACAGCTGAGCAGGTTTAGCTGAAACTTTCTAAATAGCACTCAGCCAGAGTTACACACATGGCATGGAAAAACATCAGCCTGGATGCTGAGTGTATAGCAAAATGTTAATCATGTCAGGTGAGATGTCATGGAAAGCATCAGCCACAGAGCACAYTAGCTGGTCTCCCAACAGTGCCAGAAACAGTCATAGTGGTTTTCCTTCCGTCCAGACTGACTCTAGCACTCTTTCTTTGAAGAGTATAAATCAGCAAGTGGCATATCTAATGACTAAACAGTCAGCCTTTTTGAAGACATATACCTCACTGAGATCTCCAGAAAAGGGTCTGCAGGGAGAAATGGCTGGGGAGCCACTACAAACCTCCACATGAGAAGTGCCAGTCTAACCAGGTGCAGTCTGGATCTTTGTCAGAACCCCATTACTGGTAAGTTTGTGCATATTTGCACCACTGCTGGAAGGGGTTCAGTCAGATGGATCAGGCACGTTTTGGGGCAAGAGAGATGTAAATGACATAGTGAAGTTTGTCTCTGGTTGTCTGAAAAACCTAGATGTCTTCTCCAAACTGTGGCACTAGGGAGGAGGGAAGAAGTAAGATGGATGCTGTCAGATTCATAATGTAACCCTAACAGTGCTAATGCTCTTGAAGACCTGGAGGAGAGTACTCTGTTCTCCCTCTCTTTCCTTTGTAATTTCTGTTACCTTTCCCTATCTCAGGTCTGTGGGACCAGTGTACCAGTAAACAAAGAAAGAGTTCACCATTATGGTGAAGGTTAGCAGAGCAAGACATTCCCTAGGGTCCCATCTTCCTTCCCTCTGTGTATTCACAGAGGAAAACCAGGCTGCTGCTTTCTGCTAAACTGCCAGTTCCCTACACGGACCTATGATGTGCATTTTTGCTGAGGGCGTGGCTGGATTGGGCAACATTCTTTTTTTGTGATTACCCACAAGCAGATAAAATCCAGTCTGTGCATTTAGTCCTAAAGTTAGAGACACAGGGGACAACACTGAAAGGAAAAAGCTTTTTGTCATTTTAAAACGCGAGATACCAACTGGGCCACAAAGACAAAGGCACTGCCAATTTTAGCAGATTTTCAGATGTCAACATGTACAACGGCTGCATGAGACAAGACAAAAAGGTTGGTACTATAGTTGGCTTTTTAACCTTTTCAGCGTGTGTCTCCCTACAGACACAGTAAAAATATGTCTGTAATTACGTTATCCATCTCATGGGAGCTTTCATGCATCTAATAAGAATTCCTGATGGGAATCCAGCAAATTAATTTAATGCTTTGCTTTGAGATGTCTACCCTCCATGAGCTTTCTGGTTGATACATTACAAGTTTTCTTTTTGTTTATGAAAATACTGAGTTTCTGCTTGGCTAATTGCAGGCAAGCAGCAATACAGTGTGAACAACACTACTCACTGGTCATCTCTTCCCCAAGCAAAAGCCACCAAGTACTTCTACCTCAAAAGAGACAAATGCTAGGTTCTCCCCTTCATTCTCTTTGATCCATGCTGAACTCAGCAACACAGACTTTGTTCTCCTGGCCCCATTCCCTTAAGATGTCTCCAAGGACAGACTTGAGCCAGTGGAAGGGAAATCTGTAGCTGCAGTACTACTGGCATTGTACATAAACCGAAGATAATGTCATGGATGGTCGCACCATGTCCATGGCAGCAAGCCTAAGGAAAGGGACTCATATGAACAGCAAAGAAGAGAGGTCATTTACTCCATGGGAGACACCTAACATAAAACCAGAGTTGCTGTGTTAAAGTTTCTGATGTGTTCACCACCTTAATCCCCCATAAAGCATGCCCTGGTACCCTGGGATGTGCAAATTCTTTTTGTTCCCATCTTTCCCAGCCAGAGCTTTATCCTGAATTGAAATCCCCTTGCTGAGGAAAAAAGAGCTGGGTTTCAGCAGCAATTAAAAGTTTCTTTATCTTGAACACGGAACACCATGGCTGGTTTGTTTGTAAGACTCCCAAGGGCTGTTTCTCAGCTCTCTCCTAACGTGAGCTGTGGACTCGGCCTAGAGGTGGGGTCAGCACAGTGGCAGTTGGTGATGTGAGAGCACTGGAAGCACAGTTTTTCCCTGCTCCAAAGGGAAGTACAAAAGATTTTTCCTCTAAATGTCTTAGGCACTGGCAGCAGCCACTCCCCACAAGTGTTGGTGGGAACAGGGCAGACAGCTCCCTGTGTCACCGGAGGCAAAGCTCTCTGCAGCACAAGGACATCACACACAACAAGTAGCGTTGCCTCTCATAAAGCATCACAGATGGCTTGAGGCAGTTTTGTCAGAGGCCCAGGGTAGCTGACTTTTTGGAGAGGGGGTTAGTCCAGAAACGTGAATAGCAAGACTGGTTCACCAAGGAGTCTCACCTCACAACTATAGSCCTGTCCCAAAACCTGGGGCTGCAAATCTCAGTTTAGTGTGTGTTGCTGGACAACCTGAACCAGTTCTGGAGCACCAACAGGAGGTTTGTCTACCCAGAGGTCTCACCGCAGTACAGGCCACACACACCTGAGCTCAGTAGGGACCAGGAACAGGGTAGCCACCACAATGCAGAACTTACACCAACCTGGGAACAGACTCCACCATTCCCCACCTGCAGCCATTTATCAGCCATAGGAGCTGACAGCCTCCCCCTGGTTCAAAATCTTTCAGGCCCTCAAGCAGGAGTGTGGACAACACTTTCTTGCTTTGTCAAGTATGATGGTCCAGGTTACAACAGCAAATAGGCTGTTAAATATTCTATTAGCAGCTGCTCAAAGTTGTTTACCAGCTAATCTGAAAAAAGAATTCACTAATGCTTGTGTCCACTTGCCCTTGCTAATGATGGCAAGAGTCTGTTAATTGAAAGGCAGTTATCAGTGCCACAATCATTACATTCTCTTCATTTCTACAAAGGACAGTCAAATCATTGTTGATGGGCTTCCTAGCCTGTAGTTTCACCAACAGGGCTTTGCCACAAAGCAGAATCTGGCTATTAAACCTAAAGGAATTCCGGTTTTGCCAGTGCAGCTAGACTGGACTCCACTCCCCCAGCGCCAACCTTTGCCTCCCCAAATGACTTTGTGGGTAAGTAAAATACTTTTCCCCCAAAAAAAGAAGGAACAAATGAATAAAACAAAGAAGGATACACAGAAGAGGGGAAAACTATCTTAATAAAAACTAGCAATTCTTTTGAGGTTTTCATTTGAGGTTTTCTGAATGTAAAGACTGCACACCAAACACACAGTCCAACCTTCCTGGATATCCTCATCTGGTGTCAGCAGAGATATTTATCCACTTCTTCAGGAGAAATGCCATCTGTGCTGAAAGATAGGGAGCTAGGAACTGCTGTAATATCTCATCCAATGTACGATTAATAGCAATTCTTTACCCTGACAAACAGGATGAGAAAGAAAAATCACCTGGGTGGGCAAGATAAACCTCTGCCAGCAGCTGCACACTCAGGCATCAGCATCTTCAGTCCCCCTCCTACCAGCACTGTGAAGGTCCAGACCACAAAATTCTGCTCACTGGATTATTATGAAAAAGCCATGGATGGATAAATCTTTCCACTTTATTCCACCTAGAATAATAAAAAACTTTATAAGCAATGAAGAGCAAGCTTGTAAAAAACTGTGTATGCATGTGAACTGTGTTGAAACTTCTTCACTTTTCTTTCCCCAGATTTTCAACAACCCTCCAGCCCACTAAATTATAGGGATTAAAGGGCTAATCTCAAACTGATGATCCTTCCCAGGTTTACAACATTATCAGATGCTCACATACATGGTAGTACATTTCTGTTTGCTTACCAAGTTTAAATGATATCTGCTGTGATAGAAACACATGAAAGAAGTAAGTTTGTCAGCTGGAAGAAAGCAGCCATCCATTTCTGCAAGAACTGGGTTCAAAACTGACTTACTGCATGAGATTTCACATGTACCATGCATTCTTAGAAGAATTTTTCAGAAACTGACACAGAAAAATGTGCTGCAAAGGAATGCTAAGAGCACAATTTTGGAAATCCCTCATTCTTTAAGTAAAACAAAACCAACCAACCAAGCAAACAAAACCTAAAGCAAACACAAAAGCGGAGGGCGGGGGAAGACACATTTAGTGTTCCGGAAATAGTTTTTTCTTCTGGATTTTGCATTTTTCACCCACAGTGAAAATTTTCTGCAATTTTTCAGAAAATTTTGCATTAACTGTTCTCAAAGATGTGTATGTTGCAACAGTGAAGTAACTTTTGGCAGAGCTGGCTGGACTTGAATCAGCTCATCTGAGACATCTCTGCACAGCACAAGAAGGAATAAGAACTCCTATACTTGTCCTGAGAGGTAAATGAATGTTTCTCTAACTCCTAGTGTCTTCAAGCCCCACAGACTGTAAACACTACTTACTTTCTAGAGTTAGCTATAAAACTGCCCTCGTCCACTGGCCAGCTACTGCGGGTTTGTGCTGTGGAGGAGGAATTTGAGCAGCCAGGGTAGGTCTTCATACAGCACTAACAAAAATTGGGAACTAATTCTCATTCCCATAGACATTCATGCAACAGGGGAAAAATAAGGTAGGCCTGAAAGTTAATCACTCCTCCAAGGCACAGGAAGCTGAAAGCTGTCTTAGTAGAGTGCACATTGGCTTTCAGGCCCTATACACTTACAACAGTAAAGGTATTCCTTCAGGGTTCTCACACACCAAGTCAACCAAGTGCAACATAAATTCCTCTGCTTTCTTGATTTGAAGCCTTCCAGATTTCATGTTGGCCCTTAATCTCTTGTCAGGAGATCTTAACTGTACAACATGCCGTTTCCCTGGGTTTGTTTTTAGGACTCTTCGTCTACTCTGCTTGGAGTCAATAACTTAGCAAGAGAAGTTTTCACTCATGTCATGACTCATTCTGACTCCTGGATAATCTAACAGATTGTAAATGCGAAGATTTATGGGAAAATACATTGGGGAGGTTGTGTTTGGAYGTTTTCATCATTAAAAAGTATCACCACCTTGTGTCTCTTCTGTCCAAAAGGCAGACTTTTATATGTAAATCTTTCCATAAGCATGCTAATGAGGTACATAAAACTGCCTCTTTTTTTTGAGCAGAGAGGCTCCACAGAGAATTCCCTGTTTCAGCAGGCCTGCTGTAAGTTATGAGCACCCTGGAGGGTGCGCTAATGTATCCAAAGCAGCCTTCATCTTTATGGAGTACTCACCTCTCTCTTCCTTACTACTTACTGAGCTCACTTTCAAGTTCTTCCAAGTACAATAAAAGGCAGAAAGATTGGAGGCACTTACATATTTTAGAGTTAAGACTTCTTGCTTAAAAAATGAAATTCATGTCTTTTGCTGACTGAACCTTCCTACGTGTCACAGACGCTCTGGTGGTAACACGAGAAGTATAAGTTTGGCTCCTACTATGGGACCTACCTTAAGTGCTTTGTGCAAAAAGTGATGACAGTTGATTACTGGGTGAGGAGGAACATGATTCCTCACAGGAACTGGGATAAGTCAGCATACATTCCCAGTGCTCTTGGAGCAGCACAAAGGCTTAGTAGGCATAAGTGAGTTACTAACACAGAGACAGGGACAATCTACCATAGGAGAGTTTGGAGATCTATACATTTCGGTCTCTGATGTTATGACATTGTCTGTAGGGCACACAGACTCCTCTTCAGAGAAAGTTTTTTCCCAACATAGGCTCTGAGGAGTGCTGGAAGCACTTACTGGCAGTATAGACATACTCAACCCTGCCAGAGGACAGGCTTTTCTTCTGTGAGGGGATGCCCAGGGACCTAGACATCTGGTCTTAATGCCCATCACTGTTACTAGATGCCAGTGCTGTTCAGCCTTGGTGGGTTCTGTCCATGGTGCCCCTGTGGAGCTCTGGACACACTGTAGTGATCCGCACAGATTGGTTCACCCTGTTTTAAGTCTGTCTGTAAGGGCTGTGGACAGACTCGAGCTCCTCTCATCAGAAGGCCAAACTACCCCAGAGGCAAGGTACTATGGGCAGGTAGGGGCGAAGGCACTGCATAGGGCAGCAAGAYTCATTTTTTGGCTCTGATGATATAACCTCACTGTGCCTGTGTCACTCCCCAGTAGGACTGTACTTGCATGGGAGGAGTACATAACTATTCAGCTCTGGCTTCTTCCATTCCAGGAGAACTTGGTATCCAAACTACCAACCAGCCTGCCCTCTTGGGGATTAGGGCTGATTATCCTCTTTAATGGACAGTCAACCAGAGACCAGTTACTTATGGCTTCCCCACCTAACACAAGCCTTCCTCAGGCTGTAAGAGCTTCAGGACACTGGACTGCACCCTGTTAAATGCATACAGACAGCACAAGGCACTCGTCTCGAGTAGCCAAGGGAAGAAGTAGAGGGCATAAGACGACCATTTTGTTCATGCATTGATAATGCCTCCTTAAAGCTCCTTTGACAAGAAGGCTGAGCAGCATAAGTCAGAAAGATCAAGTACCTCACTGGTGTGTCATACATCCAAAAGTGCACTGCATATCCTAGTCACTATCAATTGATTAAGAGGACTGATAAATGGAGTTCTAAGAGCAAAGGAGACCCTTTCACACAGGAAAATAGGATGGTGGGTGAAAGGATAAAATGCAGTTAAAATACACAAAGAAAAATCCTGAATTCATTAGAAATAAAAAGTAAATACAAGCCTCAATCCCTGGAGACAGCAATGGAACAATTGGAAAACTAAAAGAGAAACATCAAAAGGCATGACAGGAGAAGAAAAGCTGAGTTTCACAAAGCAGAGACTTATTTAAAGGCACATTAATTAACCAAGAAAAAACAAAATCAACCTGGTTTTCAAAGGAAGCCTATGAGCATGGGAGAAGACTTTAAATGTCTCTATTACAAGACTCCAGTGTGAACATTTGCAAGAACAAAGAGCACATCAACCACTTTTTTTCTATGCTAGGCAGCTTTTCTGGCCAGCCTTCTCCAAAAGAAAGGCAGAACAGAGAAATGCTAGAGACTTTGTCTAAACTGTACAGATGCAGCCCTTCTCCCAGCTGTCCCCCTGTCATTAGTTATGTCAGTTTGTGCATACCTGGAATTGTGCAGGATATATTGGAGAGAGCAGAACAGGGCAAGCATGCAACAATACTTTATAAAATACTTTCCTAACCGCCAGCAATTTGCAGTTCAAGGACATTGCCAGCCAAAGAAGATGTTTTTATATTTAAGAGACCCCAATGAATTTCTTTTCTATGAATTTGTCGAGTTGTCTTCTGAACCTGTGTGAACTTTTAACAGTCACAGTGTCCCGTGGCAAGGAGTTATACTGATTAATGATAACTTGTATAAAGAACCAATTYTTCTGTGTGAATTTTTAACAGCCACAGTATCCTGTGGCAAGGAGTTATACTGATTAATGGTAAGTTGTATAAAGAACCAATCCTTCTGTTTTGAAACCTCTTCCATCTAATTTCATGTGTTGCTCCTTAATTTTTTGTTTTGAAGAGACACTGAATAGTCAAACTCCGTTCACTTTCTCCACACCACTCAAGAATTTACAGACCCCTGTCATATCCCTACTCAGTTTTCTCTTTTCCATGGTGAATTCTGTTTATTATTTTTCATACTAGTAATTGTTTGTTTACTCATTCCCAAAGCCATCACAGATCTCTGATCATTCCCCTTGTCTATATTCTTTGTACTAAATAGTTACTATGCAAAGCAGTTACAAATGGCTATTGTTCTGCATGGGCATGCAGAGCTCCTTACAGAGACCAGTGAATCCGAGGCTTAGGCAGGCAGGAATGAGTGACAAGGCATTCAGAAGCTCTGCCCATTCTCCAGGACAGTGAACAGTTCTCTGAACCCAGACTAAGTGAAGTGTTGCTGAGTAGCAAGAAGTGTCTCCAGTGATCCACAGGAAGGAGAGAGACAGGCCCCTGGAAGGCAAACCAATATTTCAAAGGGACAGTATTGTTCCTTCGAGATCTTTAGCAGATATTTGTGTCTTATTGCAGGTTGGTTTCCTATTGATAGAGAAATGGGGCCCACAGGACCTTAGTATTTTCTCAGCGTAGTTAAGGAAACCCATTCCTGGAACAGACACGATCATAAATGACACAAAGATAACCCCATTTCTAGAAATACCCACCTGCTGACTCTCACTTTAAACAGTTGAGGCAATAACTTTTAAAATATATTTTACTACTTGTTTCAAACCTTTTCTTTCTTGAGCTTTTAGGAACAGGTTTTATTATTTGATTCTCAGGTAACCCTCAGACTCAGTGCCATCTCTGAGAACCCTGGAAGGGGAMTTTGAACACTACTGACGGCTCTGTGAGGGTTGATGCTGGATTTCTATTAATAAAAAAAAAAAAAAAAATCCAATTCCACACAAAGTAYAGTAGTCTGTAACCCCTAGAGTTGTAGTAGAGAGCTAGATAACATGACTCAACAACATTGCAAGAGCTCTAAAACCATAAGGCAAATAAAATGAGCCCCACATCTGCTAAAGCCACATATCATAAACCAGTCTTGTGACTTCATGGAGAATGACAAAATTTTGTATATTTCAGCATAGCCGTGCTTCCAGCTGAGTTTCAAAGCCATGGATAAACACTTCCCAGAATCACAGCTGAGAAGAGCATAATTGCAGTGACTACTGTATAAGTATGAAAGAAGATGTCAAGAAATGTAAAAAGATTTTCCAGGTGAGAACTGTCAGAGTCTGCAAATGATAGGACAACTCCAAGCCCATCTTTTCTAGGACAAAATAAAGTCAAATGTTGCAAAATCACCAGATTTGATTACAATGGAGAATTGAATAGAGGAGTTATGTTTGAATCTTGTAACTTTAGGAACCATGTTAGTTAGTTATTATTTTTGTTAAGTTTAATGCTTTGCTAGCTGTAGTGTGCGTTTGGTGCTTCTCAGCTATTCACAAGGCCGGTTCCTGATGTTCCTGATGAGAAGTAAGAACTTGCAAGATTGATGCTTTGTGAGCTATTGGTAAGATTGATGAGCTATTGTAGAAATCAATTGATGCCTTAAGAAACCAGGTGAAACTGACCCTTCAGTTTGGATAAGAGCCAAGGAATAACTGAGTCTGCGCAGGAACAAAAGGTTACTAGCGGTGACGAAGAGGAACCACTAGCCTTCATCCCCACGATCCCCTCCCCCCCCCCGCCCCCCATGACCACCACCAGGTGGCAACGCGCAAGCGCAGGTGGGAGGGGAACTCATTTTAATGCGAAGCGGGGACAGGTCATGCATATGTATAGGCGTGTTGTGTAACCTTATGTATATGCAACACTTTGCTGTATATATTTGTAGTGAATACTGCATTGGGTTGAACACGTTTGAGGAGGAGCTATCCCCCGTGTCGCTGGTGCCGAGAATAAAGAATGCCTGCCTTTTAACACTACATTGGTGTTACGAAGTTTATTCCCGATTTCGGTGACACTATGAATCACTAAATTGTCCCATAGCTGGAATACTCAAAAGAAGAAACATTGAATGAAAAGCATTATCTGCCCTAAACGGATGAGGAAATGAAAAGCTTTGCAGGAATGTATGTTTTAAAAGAGCAAGTGCAAGCTTATGACAGTTATGAGCAGAGGTGGATCATGCTTTCAGCCTCTCTATGAAACATGAACACTATATACAATATGGAAGGGTCACTTCTTCYCAGAGGTATGAGCTGTTTTTAGAGAAGAACCAGCTGAACAATATGAAACAATACCAAACAGCGGTATACGTGCCCATGTTGCTTTCCTTAAGAGGGACATATTCAGAGGTATTACTGTGCTTTGTCATGATCACTCAGAGCTCCAGTCTCACAGATACATGTGTACCAGTACCTGGACAGCTGGCCACTGCTGAAGACAAACCGAAGGAAACTGGGTCACTCACTGGAAGAGCCCCCCAGGGCCACGCTGAGAGTTGAAGCACAGTGTGCTTCACGCGGATCATTCAAAACTGAGGGTATTCTGGCTAATGCCTTAATCCTGTTGGGATTTCAGAAAAGTCCAGCTATAATCTCAGATGTCTACTTCAGCACCTGAGGAGCAGATCTGAAGTTCAGAAGGTCAGCCTCTGAGGGATTCAGTTGTATCCTGGTTTTGTTCTGTTTATGTTCCCTACAGCTTTTCAAAGCCTCTAGGATAGACAGCAGCACCAGGGGATGAGGTCTCACTGCTTAACTTTTGGCAGTTCTCACTGGGCCTGATGTTCCCTGATGCAYGCCCTGGCCTTTGCCTTTCACCTGCTCTGCTATCTTCCCTCCTATCCCCTTAACTTGTGTTTTCTTTCCAGAAGATCTTCTGTTTTTTCTCAACTTCTTTGTCTTCTTTTCCTCTTTACTATTCCAGCTTTTCTCCCATTAGTTAGTCTACCACAGGTAGACCACTCTTGCCCTCTCCCAGACTCCTGGGAAAAGACTCTACATCTCAGCCTGTGCACATCACCAAGGTGCTACTGGTTGAGTCAGAGAGTCATATTTAAGCCAATGAGTCATCCACACCTCTTTCAGGAGGAGATTTTTCTAAGGCTGCAGTTATTGACATAGGCAAGGACACTGTAGTGTGAATATTGAGAGAGAAATGGTAAGACAGGTAAGAGCAGRGGAAAGTCCCTTATCAATGGGTCAGACTAGCCACATTTCTAATGGAAATGTTTTTGGTGAGGAAGCATTTATTTTGAAGGGAACAATTTCTGATAATAAGTGAAATTTTTCCTTTTCTTTTAAAATTTCATTTTCTTCAACATCCAAAAATGTCACTCAGCTTTTTAGGGGTTGTTGGCATGAACTGGAAAACTGTGTAATGAGTTATTTTCATTAAAAGTCACATACAGGACTAAAAAGAACAAAATTGCCTTGGTATTCTTAAAAAAAAAACCAAACAAGCTATGCATAATACCAATTAAAAACACCTCTAACATCCAGTACACTTAGAAACATTTTGCCAAATGCTAACCAAAAATGGAGATGATAGTGTATTAAAAAAATTACCCCACGGAGTTGACAAAAGTGTGTTTGCAACTAAGAAATTAAAGGGAGCCAGCATGTTTCAGAATGCTTTAATTATAAATATTCCTCCATTCCTGGTGCAAGTGAGCTTTCCTAGTTCAAGGCAAAATGACGTAAGAGAGAATCACAAAACAGAAGAATGAAATAAATCAGTGAAACTTTGCAACCTGCAGAAGGAAACTGCAGTGATAAAGCTATTTATTAAAAGGAAATTAAAAGGTTCAAAAGAGAACATAACTGACAGCAATTCACTGTAAAGATTACCATATCCATTCACCTGCAGTTTCAAACAAATGCTTGTTCTTTATTTCTCTGTTAAGTAGGAGGGTGTCATAAATGACAGACAGTCCCATCAGGTATTGTTCCCAACTGCCAGACTTTGGGAGAAGGTTGCACCTTATCATAAGAAACAGTCGAAGTTAGTTCTTTGGAAAGTTTTTCAGGGCAAGACACAGGCAAAATATTCAAGAAGAGAGAGGTTTTTACAGAATTGAAGACTACCTCTTTTAATCAAGCCTAGCACTWAAGGCTTTCAATAGAGCAACAAAAGCAATTTTGACCTTATCTTTGACTGGATCCTTGGAAGACAGCTAAAGAAATGAGTGTGATTCAGCAGAGAGAAATGTTTGTATTTTCTAAATTCCCAGTCACATAAAAGACAGCAGAAAGCAAATGAAATCAAAGGAAGGGTGCCCAGTTATATCAGATGTGCTGTTGTTAAGAGATGAGTCTAAAGTAAACATACATGTGTATCTCTAAAAAACAATAAAAAGAAAGTTTAAGGCTACGAAATACTGTTTACAACCTGTACAAGTAGGTGTGTAGGCCTTAAGAAGTGGTTCTGAATAGACCCAACTCATGAATTGTAACTATCCTTCCTAAGCAATGATTGTACATAGTAAAAGAAGCTCCTGAATTTCACCTTTTCTGCAGCATCATGGCATAAAGTTCCTGCAAATTCCAGGGCGCAAAAGCCAACAATGTTATAGAAAAATCAATCCACCTCAATCTATCGAAGCAAAAATACTCCACAAATATGTGACTCATTAAATAGTGAGAGACTGAAATCAAATGGCAGYATGTCTCATTGTTATCACTCAGTTTCCAGCAGAAAAATTACATAGAATAGGCTTAATGAGGACCTAGTTGACAGCAAAGTAGAAAAATATGAAGAAACTGAAATTAATGAGGAAGCAGGATGGGAAGTGAAAAGGGTAGAGTTGCTCTTGGTCAGCATGGGTTCATCAGCATCTCCTCTCCCTGAATGAGCTCATAATCATTACTATGAGCGCAGTGAATCTATTTGCTGTAGATTGTGGCCTTTATGCTGAATAGCGTAACCCTATTTCTGTCAGTTCCAAAGGCTCACCAGAGCCTATATTTGTCTACAGTGTTGGGTTTTTAGTTTAGAGGTCACGTTTCTCACTCTAAGCATCACAGATCTGCTGGGTCATGAATCTGCTAGGGTCTGACTCCCCCAAAATTAACTTCTACGCTTCTGGTGGAAATTGAAACCATCTCAGCAAATTTGCAAGTACCACATAAATCATTAAGCAAACTGCTTGTGTGCATATCTTTCCATGTAAACATACAGTTGTATGCAGCTTTTGTCCATGAAGAATTGTCAGTTCAGTTAGACAGAGGAAATTGTATCTTACAGTTCTTTATCAGATTACTTTCCCTAAGTGAAAGGCATACCAGAGGCAGGGTGCTAGACCAATGAGCAGACTTTTGAGTCTATTTCTTTCTTCCCATTGTGACATGGACCCAAAGTAACAGTTCAAGTTTCTCAGTTATGACTGAATTTTCTCCAGGGAATGCGCATGTTGCTTGTGTTTGTGTATATGTCACCTACAAGGAGTTATGAAGTAGAATTGCTCTGTCTGCCAGAGATTGTTATCACTTTCAGTATTGTCTTTTCCATGCTGACTTCTTCATATTGTCTCTTCCATGACATCCAGTCCTTCAGACTCAGCTTTAGACTTTGTCAGTACCCTGCCAAACAGAAAGAGAAAAGAATAGGCAGCACGCCCTAATTCAACTACATTTCTCACAATGATGTGGTACTCCCATAGGTCTAAGTGGAAGGGTATTATGTTTGGGATATGTGCCACAAATATGAATGAAAACATTTGCTCTGTCTTGCACAACAGAGTAAATCAGAACTTAAGAACATGTACCTGATCCGTAAGCCTCTGGACCTAAGTTTTCTCTAAGAAGATATAGACCAAGTAAAATCTRCAACAGCTGTTTTGCTGGGCTGTGAACTGTGCTGGAGGCCTAGCAACCACCATCCAGAAGAAGCTGGAGGAATTTGGTATAAGGGCATTAAACTGTATAGATGCACTGGTATAGAAAGAACTTCCGTCATCATATCCAGTCTTGCATGGGCAGGGAGAGTCTGGAAGRAAAGAAATGGTCATTTAATAGAAGGTTACTATGTATGGTACATGGGCTGGATGATGTCCCACTGACAAATGCAACAGGGCATGGGACTTGCCAGGGGCGAGCAGCGAGGAGGCACTTAATCATTGCAGCTATAGAAACAGTCACCAGGTAGCTGAAAAATGAGCAGAACTGTAGCCTGTGGAAAGAGCTGTGAAGTTGACAAAGATCCATGGGTGCCCTCAGTTGGTCACTTCTAGCCTGAGGGAGGAAAGCTCTTTGCAGAATCATGGGTACATGGGGGTCAAAGGAATAGCAAACATTATCCCATGCTTCATCATGCACTCCATTCCACAGCTGAGGTCTCAGTCAATTCTACCTTACAACAACCATGGGATGACCTGGAATTATGTGTGGATGTCAGACCCTGAGGAGTCCAACACAGTCACTAGTAGGTTTCATATCCCTGTCTCAGATACTTCACATGTGGGTACTGCTTTCTTGCACATTTTAGCCTGTCTCAATTGACCAATAGAAGAGGTACAGGTTGCAGCACCTTTTTGAATGCAAAATCTCTGTCCCAATCTGGCTGATCAACTCTCCACATCTCAGCTTTCTGCTCTGGCTTTGCCTTTGACCTCTCTCAGGTCAAAGAAGAACTTSGTCGAGGAGCAATAGCAGAGCTGCTGTCTCACTGGATTACAGTGTTTATTTGCACAGGGTGCACTGTGATTAGAGTGACATGAAAGCAGTGTCATGTGCTTTCTGAATCCTTTGCTTTTGTGTCTGAACTACAGCCAGGTGGATACACACAGGACATCTTGAACAACCTCTGCTTACCAACACATACTTCTAATTAAGATGTTCAGTCATCTTGAGATGAAATTATTCCAGTGGAACAAAAATGGCAGAGCAGAGAGTGTGTAATGGAGATTTTAAATCAGGGGAAAAAAGAAGAAGGGACAGCGTAACAACGATTGTGAGGTCTTCTCCAGTTTCATAGGAAAATGACTCAGTTCTGAGACTGGGATAATATTATGGAAGTCAAACAAAAGGGAAGAAAATCAACACTTCCAGTGCTGACAATGGAGTATGCAAAAACATCAAAGTGTTTAGGAAGCATTGGTCTCACTCAGCCCAACTGGCCAGAAGCTTCTGCAAGATTCCCCACCTCATGGTGCTGAGAATTCAACTACAGTTCTGGTCAAACACGAAGTGCCTTTCATTCTGTGGTGTGAGCACAGGCATGCAATTCCCTTCTGCTGAGGATGTTGGGAGGTAAGAAGACAGCTTGCTCTGACTTTTCAGCACTACACTACCATCTGTATGGTGAACAGACCATACTTGCAGCCTGGATGTGTGCAGGAAACAGGAGGGGGAATTAAAATGGGAGCCAGCAGAAGAAGAGCCACAGAGGTGTAATGGAGGTGATTTTGCAGCACATCTGCCCTGATGCAACTCTCTGCCTCTCTGTGCCAAAGAGTCCTCACTTACTACAAAGCCACATAGCAGAGAGGAGACCTGAGCTTTCCCACTGGGAGAAAAACACTATTAAAGGCTTGGCTGTAGCCAAGGAAGACGTGAGTCACAGCCATTTGATACACCTGCATATGGGAGAGAAAGCTAGAAAACAGCCACTGTCCACAGGTGTTCCAGCAGCAAAAAATACAATCAGTGGTGTTAGGGCTTTCAGGTGTCACAGGCCTGCGATGGCAGGAAGGAACAGGGGAGGCCCAGTAGTAAACTTTGCAGAGAGTAGAGGGTTCTGGCCACAGTAGACTCTTGATAGCTTACTATTATTGATCCTGAAAGCTGTTTTTCTTTTCTTCAAAGTGAAGCAAATCAAGAACACAAAACAAAAGAACAGGCCAAGGGACACACATGAGGGGTCAAGGATAAATCTTCTAATTGTCAGGGAAAAACCTGAAAAATGTTCATCCCTTATCTGTTTGAAGTATGGTAGAAACCAAGGTGATGAACTTCCAAATCCTCTGTGCATGGCTCAAGCCTGGACCATTCCAAGGAAGGGCTTCAAGCAGATCAGCAGTGACCCTGGCCCACATCACAGCTTTTGGGTTCTGAAAGGGAGTGTTCCTCTGTAAGTGATGCTTCTCCAAAAAGTATCACCTTCTGAGGTGCTGTGAACAAATCTCACATGCTAGGAGTCTGACTGTAATTGGTGTGAGAGAGATTTTTCTTTTCTACGTGAACAAAAAGCTCTGCTGCAGTAATAGACCTTTCTCCTGCAAAAGATCAGGCATAGGGGGATTGCCATACATCACTGAAGTGTGCCACCGTAGGATGGTAGGCAGCACTGTGTTCTCCACAATGTGTCTCTGTTAGTGAAGGAGCATGATCTGTCCCATCACAAGCAGACTGTCATTAAAATTTCACACAGTGGAACACCATAAGAATCATCAGGGAATCATCAAACCATTATATGCGTGCAGTAAAGGGACAACCTTCCTCCCCAGCAAAGTCATTTAGCTGGTCTTTGATATCTCCTTTTGCTACTTGTGGGTCTTCTGTCACTCGTCTCTGCTTAGTCCTCAGTTCTGACTTCTTATCAGGATCTCTTTATAYGAGGGATAGCTCGAGCCTCCATGATTTATGGTCTTATATCTTAGTGGGCTCCACTGAAAAATCTTACTCCAGAATTTTACTTACCTTGAACTCTAATTCATACTCTCAGTACAGGACAGAACTTGTCTTTTTAATTTGTAGTTGCTTATTTCCAACAATGGCACTGTGCATCATTATGTTGTTATTGCTTCATATAACTCATTCCTGTCTAACGATCTTTGGTCTGTTTACGCAGGAAGCAACAAGAGACCACATTCTGCCAAAAACATTTAATAAGACCATGAGATTGAAAGTGTACTTCCCCACATACTTTCATTTCATAAACAAGTTTCTGCAATAGCATGCAGAAAAATAAAAAACTTAATTTGGAAACATCCTGTCCTTTATAGAGCATTTATTTCCTCCYCAAACCATGATCTGGGACCAAAAAGAGAGACTCTGCTATATGCCCTGCTGGTGGCTGGATCACCGTCTGTTGACAGAAATTAGAAGCTTATGTTTCAACGTAAAAGTAATATTCCTCACCACTCTGAAGACAAAAAATTTGCCTCCTGGCAGGCATTCATCACCTGCACGATTTTAAGAAATATCAAGCATTAGTTAAAAGATAAGGAGCATGCCACCAACTTCCTTAGAACACACAGCATATGATAAGACGAGGAAACGTAAAAAAAATTAATAACTGCTTTCCCCATTTCCCTCAAGAATCCTGTGAAATTCCCTTAGTTGCACGGTTGAGCTTCTGCCTTAAGCTGGAGGTGAAAGCTAGTGAAGGTGAGAGATGGAACAAGAAAAATCAGTGTTGGGCCCTACTTCAGCCAAACTCAAGCAAATAAGGAATCCCAGGCGACTTCACTGGAGCCTACCTTGTAGGCTAAACATGGTTAGTTTGTCCTGAGTGTTCTGTAATTGGTTTTGAGTGAAAGGAGGCATAGGAGGCCACCTGAAGAGCCCACATTAAACGTAAGCTGCTCTTTGGGTCATGTCCAATAAATCTACGCAAGAACCAAGTTTTCTCAGGATTTGTTATTAGATTTGCATGGCCAGACTCAACAGAAAAGTCCTCAAGAGTTTTCCTGAGATACAAACTCTGCCAGCTTAAAAACTTTCTTGAAACCATACCAGCTTGGTATTCTACAGTTTTTTGTATTCTGGAGGTATTCTTGATTGTCTGGCAGAGTGCCAGACATAGTGCCATTCATAGTTTTTCCTGCAGCAGACGTGTTAATAACATCTTATTCCTGGGGTAGAATGTTTCACCTTACATAACTTTAAATATCTAGATAGTAGGTGACTCGGTGTGAATTGAACTCACTTTATGGTCAACCTAAAGTCATAGGCAGTAGCAAAGTGGGTCAGAAGAGCCATGTCCCAGAAAGAAATGCTGACTTCTCTCTTGCGCTTCTTTGGAATTCTGCTGGTAGAAATTATGGAAATATGTTAATTACCCAAGAGGCAGCTTGAAAAGAACTTAGAATCAGAGGTAACAGTTTGAAGAACAAGGTAGGACAATTGTACGGAAGTACTATAATGACAATTCTTACCCAAGAAGCCCCACCCCCTGCAGGCAGCCACATGTCCATGTGTCCCAAAAGTCCCTCCCCTCTTCCAGTCATGGAGTCTGTTTGCTCCATCTCTTTTTGCTGTGAGTATCACAATTTTGTAAAACGTCATACCCCAAGTGCTCACAGGCTGCCCTGTGACTGGCTGGCAGCAGCAGACGTCCCCTCCTGTCTACCCTATAAGGACTTCAGAGCAGGAAAGCCCCACTCACTAAATATTCAAGGATCCACCTGTTTCAGCCACAATTTTATGGCAAGTAGCCACCATTTTGTTAACTGTCATGCCCTATATGTTTTCATACTGGTCTGTGATTGGCTGTTTTTTGACTCCGTCATACCTATATATAGCACACATATATAGGTATATACATACGTAAAGACATAAATATACTTGTATATATTCATAAAAGTGTAGGTATAAAAGGTAGAAACTACTCTTTAATAAGAGCTAAGACCTGCTCACATTCCTGTCCAGGGCCTGGCACATTCACAGAAATGAGAATGGATATAGATGGGACAACGACATTCTGGGGAAAAAGGCTGAAGGAATTTGGCAACCAACTCCCCTCATACGCTGTTAATAAAGTTTATCTGTACATGAGTTCAATTGATTATCAGGTGCCGCATTTCTTACATGGGTGTAGTAGCAGCAGGTCACTAGACATGCCTGCATCACCACTTCTTTTAAAAGACATTCACTATGTTCCTGGGAAGGTGGGGAACTTGGGAGATACAAACTGTCACTCTGAACAGAAGACAAGTGGCAACCTGAGTTTCAAACCAGGACACTTAAAGTTTACAGAAGGTGACAAGAAACGACTTCAAAAGACCAGGTGATTGTGGCAGAGGTGGATGCACAGTGGCAGGCAGACTTGATGGATATGCAGTGGTTTTCTACATATGACAATGGTGTTAAGTACACCTTAACGGTGACAGACATATTAGTCAAGCATGCCTGAATCATGAGTCCAAAAGGTAAAATAAGCTCTGAAACAGCCCAGGAGCAATTTAAAACAATTTTTAGCAGGTGGCCAGACATGTCAGAAATTACAGACTGACCAGAGAAAAGAATTTTTAAATCAGGTTTTAAGCAGTCTGTTAAAGCAGTACAATATTCATCATTTTCTTATTAGTAATGAAGTAAATGCAGCAGTTGTAGAACATTTTAACATGACACTCAGAACCAAGATGTGGGAATTATTTTACAGTGTGCAATACTTTTTGCTGCACTGATGCGTTATCACAGTTTGTGAAGAGCTATAGCCATAATTTCCACAGATCTCTCAGAGCCAAGTCTGTGGACATGAACTCATTGGAAATAGTGCTCTGACAAATGTCAGCAGAAACAACATGGTGGACCCTGTGTTTCTAGTGGGAGGGAACTTCCTGCGGTAATGTCATTATGGGGTAAACATGGAGGGGTGGTGGCTGCTGCCAGGCAATCTCAGGGCAGCCTGTGAACACCTGGGGAATGACATTTCACAAAATGGCCTTCCTTGGGGGCAAAACAAGGTGCAGTAAACAGACCAGATGACCAGAAGAGGAGCAGGACTTCTGCCTGCAGGGGCAGTGCTTCTGCCAGAACTGGGGGCAGGGCACCTCACAGGTCTCATCTAGGCTAAGAATTGTCCTTGTAGGGCTTCCAGAGTTGTTAGAAGGTCTGCAAGTATCAGGAAGGAGAATTTTTGACAAGTGCGAGGAGTGCAGGAAAGAATATGACCTGCAGCTACCAGGCACCCCGTTCCAGAAAGCCTTCTGCCAACACATGCAGATGTTTCATTAACATTGGGTCCGAGTTCAAGCCACATTGCATAGCCAGGATACGAGGTGGTTTGAATACAACACTGAGGACGTGCTGTGCAACATGATGTAGSCAGACTGTCTGCAAGGTCTGGGGTAGCAAAGCAATTCCTATTACCAGGGCAAAGCAAGAGCAATGGCAAAGATGAGGAGTGCAAGAGGATAATTCCGCTCTCGTGCCAAGGCAGGCAACCCCATCAATCCAATAAATATGGTTGAAGGAGCAGCTTAGAGCATTCAAGCTGATTGCTAGCACGGATAAGGGTCAACTGCCCACCTTTAAGCAAGTTATCAGACAGTATCTGTATATCATAAGCCAACCCATATCAACTTTAACAATTCTGAAAAAGGTCTATTTTCACCACATGCACTGTGGATCTGAATAATACTGCAAAGTTCGTGACATGCTGAAGTGAAGACTTGCTTCAAGACCTTAACTGTGCAAAAAGGAGTAAGAGCTAACACAGACAATCACAACAGAGACGCAGACTATTTTGAAAGAACCTGAAAATTATTTGGAAAAAAATATGTTCAAATGGGAAATAAGGGAGGGACGGGGGAGGGAGGGAAGAAAATGCTAGATTGTAAGCTCCCATCTAGTTCTATCTGTGGATGAGGTTTTGGATTCATAAAGTCATTAATGACCTGGCTTTTTTTTTTTTGTTCAGTACTTCATCTCATTTTATTTCTTACGGCCAATTCCACATAATTGAGAGTAAAAACTCTATTCTGTTTTGCTAGTGTGTGGGATCACCTTTCCATTGCTTACCTACTTGTATCAAGAGACAAATAGATGGAGTGGCTTGTGAGTGACCAGAAATGAATCACAGAATCATAGAATCATTTAGGTTGGAAAAGACCTTTAAGATCATCAAGTCCAATCGTGAAGAGAGGTTAAGTGGTGAGTACCATTCTGAAAGTGTTGTGATACAAAGTCTTTAGCTGTGCACACACACAGACAGCACAGCTGTGGCTTCCAATCATTTCCCACCTTCTTATTTAGTCCCTTCAGCTTTTTCATTGGAAATGATAGGTTTGCAGAGGCTTGGTACAAGCTCTTGGTACAGCTCTTCTGTCACGTCTGCTCAAGAGGTTTTTACAAATTGACTTCAATTGCCASGTTCATTCATCTGCTTTCAGTGCCTGTTTGCCCAGACTTTCGCTGGAATTGAATGCATGAGAAGCAAGAAGAAATATGATCAAGCTGAAAATGCCATCAGTTCAAACTCTACACTGAATCCAGATACCCACATTTAAAGCTGTACTCTGCCTCTGTGTCAGAAAAGCTGTTTCCATGGGCTGTGCCCTGAGATTCAGTTCCATCCCTTGTCTAGTAGATAGGAGCACTTCAGTGGCAGACACTCTTACCATGCACTGGAACAAACGCCAGCACTCCGAGGTTGTGGCAAATGAGTCATCACAAAGAGAAACATGGTTTCTTTCACTCTCAAACACCTACACAGTTCACGAGCAGGAGCAATAGACAAGTACCACAGCTGTAGCACAATGTTAAAACTCATGTTTTGTTTAGTGGGAAATAGTCACATGAATTATTTTTGCTCATGAGTTCAAATGCCTTCTGGTCATCAGCAAGCCAGATATGACCTATCCCAGTAAGATCTTGGCCAACCAGGGTTAAACCCAGCTGTCTGGACACATGTGCCGCCACACTGCAATGAAATTTACTGTCTATGTACTCCCAGGAGATCCAGAAACACCACCACTGACTAGCAGGTGAAGAGATAACCTCATAACCTTGGTTAGACCATCAGCCAAGCTAAAAGCAGAGCCTATGTCCTCTGGATTGCTGCCTGGTGCTTTATCCGTTAGGTGCCCTCTTAATGTGGTGCATAAATACTGAAGCCCATGAGCTGCATGAGAAACATCAGCCTTTCTATACCTGGCACACAAAGCACAGGCTTTGCTGCACTTAAAACATTTCTACTGGCCTTCCCAACAGACTCCCCTTCATAAAATTCCTGTATCTAGCCACTGGAAAGGTGCTCATTTCCTAGAAACAGACTGTCCTCTGAGCATCATATGCTAGCTGACCCTTAAAAAATTTCTGTGCTCTGGAAACAGACTGTGACATGGTCACAGGCAGAAGACTTTATGAGAGCACCTGCTGGAAGCATTGTCAGGTCTCTGCTTTGCTCCCACTGACTGCTAGGTGCTCTCCCGCTGCATCTGCAACTGCTGTGAAATCCTCTGTGTTACTCATGTTTTCCACTTTCAACCCCAGACACTGCAGCAAACTGCTCAACATAGCTAAAGAGATTTCAGAGATTTCACATCCCAGCTGTCTTTGTTTGACCCACTGAGAGGCTAGAAAACAGCACCACTACTTCCAAGACATAACTTCTGTTCACTCAGCAGACAGTTGCCTCCCATCAGGCTCTCAGGGTTGTCTTGGGACTGAGGACTGGCCAAAGCTATGAGTGACACACCTCCTTCTTTACCTGAAGAAAAATGCAGGAATGGAATGCAGACTTCTGCTGTAACATATTGCATTGTTCCCTCCGATTACTTTTCTCTCAGGCTCTCTATTTTAAGATTCAGTTTTTCTTCAGCTGTAAGTTGAATGTGAACATGCTAACTGGTTGAGCCTGGTTTAGCAGTCAGTCAGCTAACGCCTACTGTTTCTTGCACTCAGTCGCTTCATTTCCATAGGTCACCTTCCGTTCCTAATTTCCTGCCAGTTTTATTAGTTTAGATAAATGTATTACATTGTCTTGTCACAGATCTATCTTTTATGGGAGTGGCAGTATATCCTGCCACCCTTTCAGGGTGGGCCAGAGTACTGCATTGATCTCAAGGCTCCTTCCAACTCAGGTGTCACAGCACTGTTTTACATAGATATTTCTACCACTCCATGTCTTGCTTGGGTGTTGACCACATTGCAGAGAGCAACACAGGTGTGACAGAGGAATGTGGGAAACATCCATGGGGAACTCAGGTCCAGACACACAAGTTGGATATAGTGGCTTCATGCATTCCCCATGTGAGCTATGTCACAGCGGCTCACCCTCTCAACCCACCCCAATACGAGGGAAAACCTTTCAGCTTAAACTTCAGTAAAGAGGCTTTAGAATAATAGAATCATAGAATCATAGAATCATTAAGGTTGGAAAAGACCTCTAAGATCATCAAGTCCAACCGTCAAACCAGTACCCATGCCCACTAAACCATGTCCTGAAGCGCCACATCCACACGTTTTTTGAACACTTCCAGGGATGGTGACTCCACCACTTCCCTGGGCAGCCTGTACCAATGCTTGACTACCCTTTCGGTGAAGAAATTTTTCCTAATATCCAATCTAAACCTCCCCTGGTGCAACTTGAGGCCATTTCCTCTCATCCTATCACTTGTTACTTGGGAGAAGAGACCAACACCCGCCTCTCTACAGCCTCCTTTCAGGTAGTTGTAGAGAGCGATAAGGTCTCCCCTCAACCTCCTTTTCTCCAGGCTAAACAACTCCAGCTCCCTCAGCCGCTCCTCATAAGACCTGTTCTCCAGACCCTTCACCAGCCTCGTCGCCCTTCTCTGGACACGCTCCAGCACCTCAATGTCCTTCTTGTAGTGAGGGGCCCAAAACTGAACGCAGTATTCAAGATGCGGCCTCACCAGTGCCCAGTACAAGGGCACGATCACCTCCCTACTCCTGCTGACCCCACTATTCCTGACACAGGCCAGGATGCYRTTGGCCTTCTTGGCCACCTGGGCGCACTGCTGGCTCATGTTCAGCTGGCTGTCAACCAGCATCCCCAGGTCCTTTTCTGCTGGGCAGCTTTCCAGCCACTCTTCCCCAAGCCTGTGGCGTTGCCTGGGGTTGTTGTGACCCAAGTGCAGGACCCGGCACTTGGTCTTGTTGAACCTTGTACAATTGGCCTCTGCCCATTGATCCAGCCTGTCCCGATCCCTCTGCAGAGCCTTCCTACCTTCAGGCAGATCAACACTCCCGCCCAACTTGGTGTCGTCCGCGAACTTACTGAGGATGCACTCGATCCCCTCATCCAGATCATTGATAAAGATGTTAAACAAAACGGGCCCCAAAACTGAGCCCTGGGGAACACTGCTCGTGACCGGCCGCCAACTGGATTTAACTCTGTTCACCACAACTCTCTGGGCTCGGCTGTCCAGCCAGTTTTTTACCCAGCGAAGAGTACACCCGTCCAAGCCATGAGCCGCCTTTGTTTACCTTATCCTGTCTACGTGATTCAAGAACATACACATGCAAATTAGGTGTGCTGCCACAGTTGAGATAATATCTAATAACTCTGTAAACACCAAAATTCAGTGATGTCTGAGCCGGTAGACAAAGCTTTCTTTTCTTGTATAATTACAACCACTCTGTTTTCATGATTTCAACAGCTACTGTGGCTACCCACACCACCTTCTGACTATAGACCAGGCTCTCCTGGCCCTCACACTTTCATATTCCTCGCATGGGTGGCATAGGCCAATTTCTCAGCTCACTAAAACAACCCAGTAACCATTTTTAAGTCAGTGAAATAATGTAGATTTATGCTTACTGATCTACCCAGTTTACCTACTGCCAAAGATGGTACATTTTCAGGTGAAGTTAAGGATGTCTTTTGATTGATTTCTGGCATCCCACAGTCAGGCAGAAAAAGTCATTTATCTAACGCAGATGTTTTAGCAGTTAAGCAAGGGAGAGGAATGATTGTGGATTATAACACTTTATTGTTGACTTGTTCCTTATTGGGACCATATGTCCACAGCAATTATAAAGCACTGTACAAAAACACATTTCCATGACATTGACGGCCTTCCCTCATTCGCACAATCTATAGATAGGAAAGCCTTATAATGCATTTGCCTGTATCTGCCTTTAACTGTGCTTGCTGCTTGCTGTACCTCCAATGGCTTGTTTACAGCTCCATCCCAGCCACTCAGTGTCACTCCTCTCAAGGCAGCAAAGATCTTGCTGATGTAAACACTGTTATTATTTGTTGCATTTTAATCTTTTCAGAGGCTGAGATAGCAAGGGAAAAAGGTGACTCTCATCTGAAGGGGTTTACATGAAACATGGCAGAATCTCTCCCCCTCTCCCAGTAAGGAAAACTGAATCACAAATAAGTGTTACATCTGGCTCATGGTCACCTAAAAAATCCACAGAAGAAGATGGCTTTGAAATGATCTTTCCCTGGTTAGTGTTATTTAGCAGGTCTACAGATTTCCAACCTCCTTATGGCAAGGAAGTTGGAACTGGATGATCTTTAAAGGTCCCTTTCAATCCAAACCATTCTATGATTCCATGATTCTATTCCATGCTGATTGATACTGGGCTGAGATAGAAGTGGTGTTCAGAGATGAAACTTGACCTACAATGCACACATCACACAGTAACATATTTCACCCACCTTCCTGCACTTGCATGGTCAGGGTGAAGGTAAAAATAAATGTTCCTTAGAAACTGAAACTGTATGTAATATGCAGACCTCATGTCTTTCAATATGCAAGTGCTACAAAATTGCTGCAAGAGGCTTATCTGTGTATCTTACAATGAAAGGAGGCATGATATACTTGTGCCTGTATTATGTTCAGCTCTGATAGCAGAAATCATTTCTGCCTTGGCACATACAAGAATGTAGATGAAAAAAAGAAACTAAGAACCTTGAGAAAAGCTGCTCTTTCTTGTAGGCTGTTGACCATCAGAAGCTTCTTCCCTTTCTTTTTTTTTACGGAGGATACATTACAGATCTCATTCCAAGCCTCTTCTGCTCCCAAAGCATGCAGAAAATGGAAGCTCATMTGTATGTTGAACAGTTATAATATAGCTGGAAATTTCTGAAATATGCAAAGAATAACCCAATACTTTAGATTTCTTGGGCATTTGTGGCTAAAATGTATCACCTTGAGGCAAAAATCACAGAGAAATCAAATTAATCCATTGACTCTTCTAGGCATCTTTTGGTCAGGATGCTGTCTGGGGAAATAAAGCTTCCAATTTAAAGTTTTCTTTTTTTGGCTTCTTACACGAGTGAAACAGGAATCCTCTTCTCTTGTATATTGTCAAATATATTCCCCAAGGTAAGCTGTTCTGGGCGTAACAGTACCCTGGGGCCTGGGGTCTTGCTTCACTGGGTTTGTTCAGTGTTTAAATACCTCTATCACTTCCCGGCCTCAAGGCCATGCTGAAACATTAACATTTCCTGTTTCAAGGTATGCTTTTCCTTGAGTGGTAGTTTCGTTAATTATTCCTTCATAAATACTTAGTCACATACCACACAGGTGTAACTATGCTTCCATTGTCTTTAGGAGAGTAACTTCTTTCTCTTCTCCTGGATTTTGTAAAATGACAGCGTATTTTGCATCCTTTCCCAAAGACACAAGGCTTCCATTGTCTGCTCCTGTCTGTATCTGACGCTGTGTACTGATTCTGAGTATGTCGCAACAGCTTCAGCCACACTGCTACTCATAGGATACCTCTTTAACAGGACACCTTTCATTGAATGTTGAGCTGGAATGAGCATGTTTACAAATTTGGTATTACACAGGGTTTGCAGCAGGGAGAGGCTTCCCTTGCATGTTATTTGGGTCTTATTCCCACCATGAGGAACAAATACTTTCACTTTCAGGGCCATTTCCCAGATCCCATGGGAAAACCACCCTGTGAGCTAATTCTACTGATAACAAAAAGCATCAGAAATAGTATTTGATAGGCAACCTCCTTCCTAGACAGGCTGCAGGAGCACTCTATCTTACATAAGGAGGTGATATCTTTCTAGGGAGAGATGGAGGGACAGTGCAAAGGGGTCCATTGGCAACTCTTTAGATCAGATAGGAAACATGCAGGGCAGAAGAAGGTTCTGCAGCAGAGACAAATGCAGAAGTTATTTTTTTTCAAAGTCCGTTAATCTAGTTACTGAGTTTAAATAGCTTCTTATATTTATATCTCTAGGAGCTGTTGTGCTGCTTGGGGATTAAGCATAAGCAACTGTGGAGAAAATATTAAACAAAAGACGAAAAGCAGGGAGAAGAAAGAAGGAAGGAAGCAAGGAAGGAAGGAAGGAAGGAAGGAAGGAAAGTTAAAATGAAAGGATTAGTAAATCCAAATATATTCTTTCTAAGTAAAGAACAGATGTCATACATCCTTCTAGTGTCCATGGGTGAGCTAACATCTCTGTAATGAGGAATGTCTGATTAAGACTGGCTTGGCTAAGATATCAAGGCCCAGAGGGAGATTTATTCCTGTTCATCTTCCTTTTACCTCCCAGGAACCCAAGGAGCAAGGCAAATTGCAATAATTTATGACTGTAAAGCAAACACAGAGATCTAATTATATTGTTTTTCACCAACAGTCACTTTAAATACACTGTCCTGGCTTGCATTTGCTTTTCTAAAGCCCATTAGTTCTGTCAGTAGTGTTTTTCTTGGAGGGAAAAGTTATTCTAGCTGAGTAGCCTTTGATTATTTTCATTATTGTCTGAGACTTGTATGACTTACAAAACATTCGCTATGCCCCCTGGCCACTTCAGATGCTGCTGTCTCTCTTCAACATCACTTGATTTGGTTTGAGAGATTCATGTGATTCAACTGACAGAAAATGATTTAGTCAGGTCTTAAAGCTGGTACTTTGCTTCACCTACAAATCTAATTTCCAATTAGCAATTGCTGTTTGGTTGTCCTAGAAATTCAGACATAGATAGACAGAGAGACAGATGTGCTCTATTCTGGTGCCCTTTTATTTGTTTTGCCTTCTGAATATCATGGCATATGCTCACATGAAGCATCCTTACACATACTTTGTCTTTCACARTGCTGGTTGTACAGATATGCTGGGCCGTAGCTGGTTGATTGTTCATTGTGAATCTAGGTGTTAAGAGGACAGCACCAAACCCGCACCAAAGCTGTTGCTCTTGACAAAGCAAGAAGGCAGATCAGACAATTTCAAGTTACTTATGAGTCTGTGCTGATGGCTCCTGCAAGTATTTTCCCCAACCTATAGAAACAACATAAAATGTAGGAGAGTGAATTGTGTCATAGCTTACATGAATGTCCTGTTCTTCCAAATTTTTAAGCTGTTTCCATCTTGCTAAGGCTGGAAGGAACTACTTTCTCAATCCCCAGGTGTAAGAAATCAGGAAAGGAAGGCAAGAGACCAACATGGATGAGTTGAGACCTGCTGGTCAAACTAAAAGACAAAAGGAAATGCACACACAGTGGAAGCAGAGACAAGTGTCCTGTGAAGAGTATAGCGACTCTGCCCAGTTGCATAGGGATGGGGTCAGGAAGGCCAAGGTGAAGCAAGAATAATATGAAGGGCTTCCATAGGTCTGTCAGCCAGAAAAGGAAGGTCAAAGAAAGTATATCCTCCCTGATGAATACGACTGGCAAGCTGGTAACAATGAACAAGGAGAAGGCTGAGGTACTCAACAACATTTTTTCCTCAGTCTTCACCGGCAATCTCTCCCCCTGCACCTCTCGAGTGGATGGACCACAAGACAGGGACTGGGGGAGCAAAGTCCCTCGCACTGTAAGAGAAGATCAGGTTCGAGACCACCTGAGAAACCTGAACATACCTAAGTCTATGGGACCTGACAAGATGTATACCAGAGTCCTGAGGGAATTGGCTGATGTAGTTGCAAAGCCACTGTCCAAGAGGGCCGATAGCATCCTGGCTTGTATCAGAAATAATGTGGCCAGCAGCACTAGAGAAGTGATCATCCCCCTGTACTCAGCACTGGTGAGGCCATACCTCAAATACTGTGTTCAGTTTTGGGCTCCTCACTACAAGAATAACATTGAGGTGCTAGAGCATGTCCAGAGAAGGGCAAGGAAGCTGGTGAAGGGTCTGGAGAACAAGTCTTATGAGGAGCAGCTGAGGGAGCTGGGGTTGTTTAGCCTGGAGAAAAGGAGGCTGAGGGGACACCTTATCACTCTCTACAACTACCTGAAAGGAGGCTGTAGCGAGGTGGGTGTCGGTCTCTTTTCCCAAGTAGCAACTGATAGGACGAGAGGAAATGGCCTCAAGCTGCACCAGGGGATGTTTAGATTGGATATTAGGAAAAATTTCTTCACCAAAAGGGTTATCAAGCATCGGAACATGCTGCTCAGGGTAACGGTTGAGTCACCATCCCTGGAGTTATTTAAAAGATGTGTGGATTTGGCACTTAGGGACATAGTTTAGCGGGACTTGGCAGTGTTAGGTTTATGGTTGGACTCAATGATCTTAAAGGTCTTTTCCAACCTAAATGATTCTATGATTCTATTGTATGAAAAGTCATGGCAGTCACGTGAAGTCCCCGGTGACTGGAAAAAGGGAAACATTGCACCCATTATTATAAAAGGTAGAAAGGAGGACCCTGGGAATTGCCGACCTGTCAGCCTCACCTCTGTGCCTGGGAAGATCATGGAACAGATCCTCCTATGTGAGAGACTGAAAGAGTTAATGCGAAGTTGATGCCTCAAACATTGTGGCAAATGGGTCCTGCATAGCAGTGATAAGCGGCAAATGAGGAGTCGGACAACACAGGACATGCAGGGCATGCCGGAGGGTGCGTGGCTCTGTGTTCTGCCCAAGCCGGACATCTCACTGTACATGGCAAAAGGTCACACAGAGTTTATGTGAGGAAGGGGCTCGCGACCACCCGAAGACCACCAAGAGACCCCTTGCGATAACCCCTCTCCACAACAGCGCCTGCTGGAAAAGTTCTAGAAACTACGTGGCTGATGCAACCAAGAGGTAGGGGACAAGCATATAAGAAGACACCAACCCAAGGAGTTGGCACGCGTCCACCACTGGAGGATTGCCAGCTTCGTCATCATCGTCATCGCCGGATCCAAAGGTGGTGATGTCTCTCAATCTCTTCTCTCTCTCTCTCTCTGTTCCCTTTTCCTCTCTTTCCTCTTCTTCTTCTAAATGTTTCAACAGAACCCACATTGCCTACTGCTATGCCTTCTAAGTTTGGGTTGTTTATTGTTACACTTCCAAGTTCAGATTGCTTCTGCCTTAGATAAAATACTTAACCGATTGTTTGGTGTCATTTCATCTTAATTTGGCCCAAGGGAATTTTGAAACCTTTATGACCCCCTGGTCTGATCAGTCTGGGTCGTGACACTCCTAGAAGCTATGCTAAGGCACATGGAGGACAGGGAGGTGATTAGAGACAGCCAGCATGGCTTCACCAAGGGCAAGTCTTGCCTGACCAACCTAGTGGCCTTCTATGATAGAGTGACTGCATCAGTGGACAAGGGAAGACCTTGTCATCTGTCTGTACTTCTGTAAGGCCTTTGATGCAGTCCCCCACAACATTCTTCTCTCTAAATTGGAGAGATATGGATTTGATCGATGGACTGTTCAGTGCATGAGGAACTGTCTGGATGGTCACATCCAGAGATTAGTGGTCAACGCTCAATGTTTGGATGGAGACCAGTGATGAGTGGTGTCCCTCAGGGGTCCGTATTGGGACCAGCACTGTTTAGTATCTTCATCAATGACATAGACAGTGGGATTGAGTGCACCCTTAGCAAGTTTGCAGATGACACCAAGCTGAATGGTGCGGTTGACACACCTGAGGGATGGGATGCCATCCAGAGGGACCTGGACATGCTCAATAACTAGGCCAATGTGAACCTCATGAGGTTCAACAAGGCCAAGTGCAGGGTTCTGCACCTGGGTCGGGGCAACCCCCAGTATCAATACAGGCTGGGGGATGAAGGGATTGAGAGAAGTTCTGTAGAGAGGGACTTGCGTGTACGGGTGAAAGAAAAGCTGGACATGAGCCAGCGATGTGTGCTTACAGCCCAGAAAGCGAAGCCTATCCTTGGCTGCATAAAAAGAAGTGTGGTCTGCGGGTTGAGGGAGGTGATTCTGTCCCTCTACTCTGCTCTCGTGAGACCCAACCTGGAGTACTGCATCCACTCCTGGAACCCTCAGCACAAGAAAGACATGGGCCTGTTGGAGCAGGTCCAGARGAGGGCCACAAAAATGATCAGAAGGATGGAACACCTCTCCTATAAGGACAGGCTGAGAGAGTTGGGGTTGTTCAGCCTGGAGAAGAGACGTCTCTGGGGAGACCTTATTGTGGCTTTTCAATACTTAAAGGCGGCTTATAAGAAAGATGGGGCCAGACTTTTTAGCAGGGTCTGTAACAATAGGACAAGAGGTAATGGTTTTAAACTAAAAGAAGGTAGATTTGGGCTAGGTATAAGGAAGAAATTTTTTATGATGAAGGTGGTAAAACACTGGGACAGGTTGCCTAGAGAGGTGGTTGATGCTCCATCCCTGGAAATATTCCAGGTCAGGTTGGACGGGACTCTGAGCAACCTGATCTAGTTGAAGATGTCCCTGCTCATGTCAGGGGGGGTTGGACTAGATGACCTTTAAGTCACTTCCAACCCAAACTATTCTATGATTCTATGATCCTACTGTAGACAAGAATGTTATACAGAAGATAAGGTTCAATGATGCAGCCAGGAAGTACTGTGAACAGCCTTCTCCAGCTTTTTTTAATGCTCATTCTGCTGATGGGGTCAAAGAAGATCATGCTTGTCCAAACTGAGGGCTCACGCCATTAGGAATTTCCTGTAGGTTTCAGTAGCTACATGAGAAAAGAGTGGATAAAATCACATGGAGTAAGGAGGGATCTCTAGGGTCCCTCCTACTGGGAAAGCCACCCACCATTTTCCCTCTAAATGTGGCTTTTTTCAGACTAATACACCTTTGCTTGAGAACTAACAGCTGCCTTCTGTGAGATTTTTTTCCTCTCCATCATAATTATCAAAGAAGTGCACGCCAACACCATGAATCTGACCAGAGCCCAATAATATGGCTATACAAGGATACAGAAAGCAAGAGGGACTCCGGCAGGCCTTGATTTTCAGGAGTGCCTGAGCCAACATGCATAAGCAGGGGAGTCCAGAACTCCATACTCAATTCTGTACTTGACAGAGAACAGATAGTTGGAAACAATGTTATTCCTCAGCATGCAGAAGAGTGAGGAAAAATGCAAAAACTGTGGAGAGAGAGCAAGCACAAAATGCATTTTCTCAGCACAGAACCTGTTCGTGGGAGCTATAGCCTAGGATTGACCTCAGCAACGGTTGAAAATAGGCCTGGCATTTCCTGCTGACGCATCTTGCAGAGGCTGGTGCATTCTGAGACTGTTTCTGTGCAAGGAAAAGTCCTAGTATGCTGTCCTTCTCCAAGCCCTAGCTCCACTTTTCTTGCAACCACTGTTCAGTGCTGCAGGTCCTGTGGGTCTGGCCCTGCTGAAGACAATGACAAAAAGAATTTAATATGGATAATCAGCAAATGTGTCCTGATGAAACAATATTAGGCAGATCTCATGACCGATGCAATGTCCCCAAAAGAGGGAGGAGAATGGAGGAAGAGGAGTCAAAAAAACCAGGAAAACCTCAGCAACAGGTCCACTGCAGGCTGATGTCATAGGGTGTGGGGGTTAGGGATTCAGGAAATGGAACAACTTTGAAACTAATACATTGCTTTTTCCCCTATATACAGTTTTGAAATTGGGTTCGGTTGATAGTTATACCTGGGGGGGGGTGGGGKGGGGAATAAATCACTGCTGCTTTTTTGAGGCTGTCCTTAGATTTGTACGGTAGGATGCTTTTGGTTGTATCAAGGTACAAAACAGTCCTGGGGTGAACAGAACTGTTTGAGCCAGGGTGGCTAATGACCCATTCCCCGGATTGTAATGATGGTGCTTTGGTTTTGCGGTTTCCTTTGTCATTAGATTAATGGCTATGTAAAGTCATTTCCTTTGGCTAATACCAGATGAAAGAACACCTCTCATCAGAATATTGTTGCAGTTAACTTAAGAAATGGCAGTTGTAATTACGAACAGCTTTTAAATCAGAAGGGAGAGCGGTGCATTTAAAATGCTTCTCAGTTTTGCGAGCTTTTAGCCTGTTACACTGGAGTGGGGAGGGGGCCAGAGTGTAACATTTCGGGTGGGTTAGGAGGTGCAGTTACTCCTGGTGCTGGTACACCCCAAGCAAAGCATTCTGTTTTTCAGCAGCCAGTAAATGACATCAATGCCTGATAGGGTTGGAAATACTTCCTCTATTACTCTTGCCCCCTCTTACCACTGATATCAAGCAAAAATGAACCTTTGTAATGCTTCTGTTAATCCCAGGAAGATGGGATTTAGCTGAAAAGGTGTGCTACTGTTCAATGACTCCTGCTGCACTTGCAAACTCCCAGTGGTAGCCTACATGCTGAAATGTGCAATCAATTCCTAAATTAGCACTTAGTAGCCAAAGCATGTGGCCTACTTGAAAAATCTGAGCAGAGGCTAAAATTTCTCTTATGGTTACACTTTCTGTAAGACTTAATTTTTAATTAAATATTTCAATTCTGTTGTTTAGTCTTTTTTTAAGGAAGACAACCAAGAATAATAGGGAGAGTTGTTCAGCGGTTCCTCAGTGCACCAAGGCATCAGGTCTCCTAAATCACAGTATTAATTTCTAATTCACTGTACTAACTTCTGTACAAATTTCTGGGTCAAATATAGCCTTTTATTTTTCTATTTGTATTCAATCCCTTTTCAAATACACTCTGTCATCCAAGCTAAAAACCATTAGGACAGTTTGTCTACAATATCAAAACATACAACCTTACATATAAGCATTGAAAATATTAAAAATACACATACTTTTTAGGAAGAGCAGCTACTTTACACAGCAGAGCAACTGCTTTCCACAGATGTGGTTTTCTGTGTATGAGAGCTGTACACACACAGCTAGTTTTATTTAACATCAGATGTGCCTGCCAGCCTGATGATGATGGCATACATCAGAAATTTTCTTCTGCATCAGAAATTTTCTTTTGATATGGTTTCTAATAATAGATCAAAAATAGCCTGCTTATCTAATGTTCATCCATGGAATTATTGTTCTTTTATGGCATCTCCAAGAAATGCATATTTCTTCCATACTTAGGAAATCCATGCTGTTAGCTATATTAATCATTTTTGTTTTCAGCCTGAATCCTCAAGCTATCTTGGCACAATTGCTTAGCTTATGACTGATGTGTATTTGTTCTTTCYCCATCTGCCTTGTTTTATAGCAGTCCTTCTTTCAGTCACGCTGCCCATTTCCACCAGTTTTGTGGTACTCTTTTACTCCCTGTGCAGGTTTGCAGACCAAATGTTCCCTATTGCTTCTTGTCTCTCTTCAGTTGGCTACACTGTGTTCCAGGCTTCCTAAACACCGACATTTACTGCCATGTTTCTTTGCAAACTCTGCGGTCCTGCAGCACCATAGTCTTGCAAATTAAGCCACCTGAGTACTCACTGGGCTAGTTTCAGAAATGCTCCCCAGGTTAGAGAAGCAGCTCTAAAATCAGAAAGGACAGCTGCCTCCCTGAAAGTCCGTCTTTGGAAAACTGCAGCTACTCAACATTTAAAGAGAAGGTTTTAAAGACTTGAAGAGTCTTCATTTCTCATGGGCCAGACAGCTCCTGGAGGCACACTGCTGAATTTATTTAGATGCAGGAAAAGTCATCCTCAAGACTATTCTCCAATGCTGAGAAGTTTTGCTGAAATACAGGTATTAGTCTCAGCACTGAGACTACATGTGGAAATGATCTGGAAAGCTGGTTTATAGAGAGTACAGGTAATATATTAAAGGTAAGCTGCAAACAAAGATAACAGATATTTTCTGAATTACCTGAAGTCTAAGAAGCCTCTCAGCAGAGCCTATGATAGGGTCACTTTGCATTCATCAAGGGACAAATTCACAAAGAGTCACAGCGTAACTCTTGCCAAGTGTGTATGCAAGAAACTGTCTATGACAGCCTACTGAGACAGAGAAGGGGGCAAGGAAAATAGGATTAGGAAGTGTGCTCTCCTTTCGAAAAATTGTGGTGTATGGCTATTGGCATCAGATGGACACAAGTGCTTAAACAGAGCTGCAGCCAAATGCCTTCCAGACTTTTCCGTTATAAAAGGAACTCAGGACTTCTCAACAGCTGCTGGCATCCTACAGTAACTCATGTGCATTGCTGCCTAACAAGCCAGCACATACAAAATGGATGGCTCTGTGTTCTTCAGCCATGTCTGTGCTCCTTAACCACACACACAGTTACAGAGGACTGTCTGCCCCAGCACAAACAACCCAGCCCATCCACTTCAGAATATCTTTCCTGAGTTGTTATTTTTTCCTTTTTTTTTTTGACGGAAAAAAGAGATTGATGATCCAGCAAATCACACAACTCTTCAAGTTTGAAACAGTAAGAAGACTATATCTACATCCTCTCTTACTAGTTCTCCTCCTGGAATCCACCTTGGATCAGTGTAGGAAATCCTCTCAGTGCACCTTCTGGGTTGAAGAAAGTGAGTACCAGAGTGCACAGGTGATCCTGCAGCCTAAGCTTCATATTCAGACTCAGAAGGATAAATATAAGCAGGAAAAGTACATAAGAACTAGTGCTCCACACACAATTCTATTCAGGGTGGAAAAAATATCAACATAATTCTATTACAATTTCCCATCTCTTCCAGAAACCACAGACAAATTCAGTAACCAGCATGGTCGTGGTATCAGGTAAATTATTCCCTGAAATGAATGAAAGTAGACAAGTCCATGCTGCTGTATCCTTCCCCATTTTGACTGGCAGGTCTCAGGAGCAGAAACCATCTTTTGGTCCATGATTGCACAACTAGTGATAAATAGCACCGTTATATGGGATATTACCTGACACTTGGTGTGCCAAAGAACTAAGCATATCTGTAAAGGCATTGTTGAATTGTTTGTCTAGCTCCAGGTGTCTGAAATTATTCATGATAGGTTGCCCAGTTCCTCTGTAGATTAATTAAATCAGAGCCATAATTGGGAGTTCAATGGGTGGGTGTGACCTTGTCATGCAGGAAATCACTTAGAAAAGAGAAAGGATCAGAGATTCAGAGATTCAGTTTTCTAATTTTCATCAAAAAGGTCTTTGAAATGTAAAACAATTGTGACTAAAAACAGAACATTCATTTTGGGTAGTGTGAGAGATGGTTGATAACTTAGATAATGTCTTTTATCTCAGATTTCATCTATGAAAAACAGGAAATAGTATGAATTCAACAAATAGGACTTATCAGTATGGGTTTTGTCCCTTGCTGGGATAAAACATTTTTGCTTTTTTATCCGTAAAAGTTGTTCATTTTTCAATAGTGACCCAAATACAAATAGCAGAATCCAACCCATTATTTTATTTTCCTTCTTATAAAGAGTTAATGGGAAAATACCACATAAAGTATAGTGACAAAGTCTGATTATGAACGAGACTTGTCAGTCCGTGATTTTTGTGGAGGGCATTGAGGATAACTTTGTAATGTGCGTGACTGAGGAATGGACAAAGGTGGGTGCTTTACTACATCTGACATTTACAAACAAGAAAGAATGGGTCAGGGATGTAAATGGCGGGAGCAGCGCCTTGGCTGCAGTGACCATGAGTTCAGGATCCTGAGAGGAGGAAGCAGGGAAAAAAGCAGGACCACAACCCTGGGCTTCAAGAGAGCAGCGTTCAACGTCTTCAGACATCTACTTGGAAGGATCCCATGGGATGCTCTACTGAAGATGAGAGGTGCAGAAGACAGCTAGTTGATATTCAGAGATCACCTTCTCCGAGCTCATGAATGGTCCATCCCAATGGGCAGGAAGCCACTGACAGGTGACAGGAGTCCTACATGGATGAACAAGGAGCTCTTGACAAAACTGAAACATTAAAAGGAAGCATATGAAAGGTGAAAGCAGGAGCAGGTGACCTAAAAGGAATATAGTGACACTATCTGAGTGTGCAGGGATGGAGTAAGGAAAGCCAAAGCCTGTCTGGAGTTGAATCCGTCGAGGGACGTGAAGACCAACAAGAAGGACTTCTATAAGTACATCAGCAGCAAGAGGAAACCTAGAGAAAATATGGACCTGCTGCTGAATGGGGCAGAGGACTTGGTGACAAAGGACATGGAGAAGGCCAACGTACTCAATACATTCTTACCTCAGCCATCGCTGCTAAGACCAGCATTCAGGAATCCCGGGCCTCTGAGACCAGAGGTCTGAAGCAAGGAAGACTTACCCTTAGTTGAGGAGAAGTAGGCTAGGGAACATTTAAACAAACTGGACATAATGTAAGCCCATGAGGCCTGAGAGGATGTGTCTATTAAGTTCCTCACCTCAGGCCCTTGGAAGGTGATGCAGTGAATAATTCTGGAAGCCGTTTCCAGGTACATGAAGGACAAAAAGGTGATTGGGACTGGAGCATCCTTCATGCAAGGAGAAGCTGAGAGACCTGGCACTTTTCAGGCCAGAGAAGAGAAGGCTCAGGAGGGCGTTACCAATGTGTTTAAACAGGTGAATGGAGGGAATGAAGAAGAGGCGGCCAGACTCTTACCAGTGGTGCCCAGTGACAGGAACAGAGGTAACGGGCACACACTGAAACACAAGAAATTTCATTTAAACATGAGAAAAAAGAAACTTATTGTAAGGGTGATCAAACTGTGGAATAGGCTGCCCAGAGAGGTTGTGGAGTCTCCAACTTTGCAGATATTCAAAGTCCAACTGGAAATGATACAGGATATCCTGATCCTGCCAACCCTGCTCTGAGCAGGGAGGCTGGCCTTGACAATTACCAGAAGTGCTGGCCAACCTCAGCAATTCTGTGACTGTGATTCTAAGAGATCTTCAGCTCATGGGAGAATAACACCTAATGCTGTTATTAGCTTCAGTGATTATTAGTGATGCAAAACCATTTAGCTTCAAACCCATTGGCCCAAAGGGTCCCTGCAAAAGTCATAACCAAGAGCATCTGTGCACAAACAGGCCCAGGCTCCTTTGTTTTTACTCCATAACAGAAAAGTAATCTTCAGACCCAAAGCCATGTTTTCTGCTATTTTGCCAGAATACCCAAGAAATCATTCCACTGCAGTAAACTGAGGTTCCAAATCTTAACTCCCACAGTAATGCTGGTACCTCCCTTTAAGCTGGAACCCTAGCATGTTGACCCACACTGTGCAAGACACAACTTGTCTGCCTTTGTCTGAAGACATATGAGTTCCCTTGCTTCTCATGCAGGCTTCTAATCACATAACATCCTGAAAAAAATGAGCACTACCAGGAGATCCGCTCTTCAGTTCTTTTGCACTTCCATCTTTTTAGAAGTGCAAATTATTACAGCTAATGTCCAACAGAACAAAACACTGTTTGTTTTTTCTTCAGCCAGGAAATAAAAAGTGAAAACTTTTCCAGTCAATTTGGAATGGTTCTTTTTTTGTCTTTATGTGTGATTTAGCTGCTGGACTGAAAGTCAGATATTCAAAGGAACTTTTATAGAGAGTGAAAGAAAGAGTAGAAGCTATTTATCCCTTTACTCTGTTTCCAAAATACAAATTCTCTTTCAAGGAGTGTAGTGTTCTGGAAAAGCCTCTCTTGCTCCAGTGGAGTTTTATGGTATTTCATTATACTCTGCCTCCTGTGCGTAAAAGGTTTGTTGAAGCTTTCACTGCTTTATTGCGTAGGAACAGACATTGTGATGTTTCAAGCAGGTCTCTTTCACTGTCTTATTTTCTGGTTTGCTTTCACATTCTTGACTCAGACACTTGAATAACAAAACTCAAATTTACCATGGCTCTGTCAAATCACTAAAAACAACTGTAGATGATAAAAACACTGTTTTGTTCAGTGTTTGAAAAAAAGAGACTTTCTTTTTCTGATGCAGTCAAATTCTCCACTCTGTAACAACTGTCAGGGCATCTCATTAGATTGTCCTGGCCTTTTTGTCTTCTTGCCAGAAAGTCAAAAATAAGCTCAAAGACTTGTTTATTCTCTACCTTGGGTAGGTGGGGTTTATTGTGTTTTGGTTTTGTTGGATTTTTTTGAATCTTTTAAAGCAAATCTCATTTATTTCAAGCTTGCATCCCCAGACTACTCTCAGGGCAAGTCAGCCTACTCCTGGAAGTCTGTGCTCTTCTGAAATACACCCTGAAAGGCCTTCTCCCTATCTACCACTAGTCATTATAGACTCCATTCTCCCCTCCCTCAGCTCCAAATCACCTGCAAATTTGAAGCATCCTGAGCATCATTCCACTTGAAGCTGTCTCATCTCCCTTTTGGAAGAGGCTCCAAGGCAAGAGCCTTGAACAGAAGAGGCTGAATAGCTCAGTGTACATATCCTGATCTAGCCCTGGTCATTTGAAACATGGGAGATCTGCTAGGAAGGAAAGTGAAATTGAGTCTGAACATTCCCTGGCCCTCTGCAGCTTGTTTTCTTCATGAACAAATTTTGGGCAATTTCCTTGGTATTACTTTCACTCTATTCTTTCGAAGAGTTCCCCACCCAAGTAGCTTGATAAATGCAAAGAAGAGACAGTTCTTATTCTTTGGACAATCTACACAAACAGAAGGAATGGGAGACATGGGTGCTGCGTCACAGAACGGTGGTATGATAGTATTAAATTCTTGCTGTTATGACTATTACTTCCTCTAATTAACTACTTATTTTTACATTTTAACATTTCTGTTTACCTAGAAGTAATATGAACACATCAATCAAAATAATAAACACGTAGTTATAGATAATATCCCCAGGGAAGCAGGGGTTGCCATCAGGCAGGTTGCCATCCCAGGCTTATCCCCACTCAGTCTCGAAGTCCAGTGCAAGTCTTAAATACTTTTTCTCAGCCACTGCCATAATCTCACCTATCTGATATTCAGTGAATGGTGGTGGAAGAGTTGTAGTTAGCAGTTCTTGGAAGGACGTACCATACTTGGTCAACTTACACTAGATTTAATGGGACAAGTAGTAAATACGATTACTTACCACCAGATTTCCCCTAGGAAAAAGCTAATTTATGAATATGTTAGTTTTCCCTGGCAATCAGATATTTCACACAGAAGAGTTTGCTCATAAAAGGGGAAATAAAGAAAATTGTATCTGGGGGAACCCAGACAAAGAGAAAATGAGTACCTGACGTGCTGATATGTCCTCAGTGAATCTCTCCAATAGGTAGAAAAAATCATCTCTTTGTAGCCCCTGCTCAGAATAAAAGATTCAGACATCATTATAGTGTGAATCACTAGCAAAGATGTCTGTCCCCTATCCTAACAAATCCATTTCCCTCAAGTGTCCTGACTCTTTTCTGTCTGGTAGGTGTGAGACTAYAATAATTTTTGGCTTTAAAAGTGATTCTCAATTCATTTAAGTTTCTGACAACCAAATTGCAGCTCTCAGGCCCTGATAAATGGAATAAAAATGGAAACAATTTTCCTGTATTTTAAACTCCAAAATGGTGAAGCACAGATCCATGAAACGCTGAGAAAGGTTTCTTGGAGATGCTATTAATATGTGCCATGAGAAAGTCACATGTCCAAACCTGCCTGCAGAACACAGTTCCTTTCTGGGGAAAACAGGTTAATGAGATGATCAGAGGAGGAAGAAAGCCTGACAGGTGCCTTGAACTGCATAATGAATTTATGCAGAGCCAAAAGGATGTCACTGTAACCCACCTAGACTAGCATCTCATTCCTGCCCCATACTGATTCCCATCTCTCAACTACAAGCAGCTGTCTCTGTGTGATGTGGGCTGCTGCTGTGCTCTGCTTTGGGTCAGGCATTCTATAAACTATTCCATTGTTTTGATTCAACACATCAGCTTTACCCAAAGGCTCGTCACAGGAGAACTGCATGACATCACAGAAATCGTAAGTTCCTTTCCCCAGTCTACAACAGCCTTTTCCAAGGCAGGACTAGCTGTGTTCAGCCATGTGATGTGACAGGTATCCCTAAAGCATATTGCCAAACTGTAAAGCATAAAAACCCTGAAAAAACCCAAAAGCTAAAATGGTCAGATAATGTTGCAATGTCCCTGGGATGCTGGCCAAAGGAAGAATATTGCATACAACTCCTCAGTCTTTGCAAGAGCAGATCAACAAATGTCTGAACTGAAGTTAAATAACTCAGGTCACTGGAAAACATCCCCTGGTAAGCAGTGTACCAAGCTGCCCCTTTCCTAGATGTTAATGACATCTTTTTCTGATGCTTCTTGAACTGTTTTGAACTGGCCATTTTGGAGACCAGTGCATCAAAAAGGAGAATGMAAGTGAAGAGTGAAAGTCTGCAGAGGAGACTGAAATTCCTTCCCCATCCTTTCAAATGATGGCATCAATCACACAGGAAGGTGGTGAGATGTCACAGGGCATAGCTAGAGGCAGAGATCACAATCTGATGTGGTGCATATGTGTCCCCATTCACTGCAGGTCAAAGCAAATCAGCTTCGAAATTGTTCAAGTGTGCAATGTGCCAGGGAAATGGCACATACCAAGGGTTTCAAATACTGAGACTATAAAGTACCAGAACAGGACCAGACATCTTGTAGTAAACCGTAGTCTGGTCACAGGTGGCCAGGCAGGATGGAGGGTGGAAAGGATGCTAGGAAGTAGCCAGATGTCACGAGATGCACGTGGTAAGTGACATGAAGAGAGGCACTCAGGTACCAGGGAGTCCGGACACTGGGGGGCTGTGGAACAGCAATGAGGGAGGGTATCTTGGTGGGCAAGGCAAACCTGCTGCAGGAACACTACTGGGGTGAGTCTAGCTAGACAGGCATCACTTTTAGACAGGCCGTAAATGATGTGCACTTACATTTCATTCAGAGAAGTCTCCAGCCTTCAGCAGGTGACAAATTTCCTTGGAGAAAGTCCTTCCATTCCTTTAGTCTGACAACACCGCCCTCAGGGAGCGGAGGGTATCCCTCACCACCAGAGAGGTAAACTAATTTCAGGCAAGAGAAGCAGAGCGGTACAGAGCTATCCAGTACTAGAGCTTAGCAATAGTGGCCGTACAGGCATCCAGACAGAAGAAATTTCCCAGGGATCAAACTAAAGTCTGAGGACAAGAAAGAGTCACTACCTTTGCATCTGACTCCACCAAAGGGATGCTTCCTCTTGCTTGTTGTTTACATGCCAAAGCTCTTAGCAGGATAGGAATTAGAGTCACTGTGTGGCAGGAGAAATGAGGCTGCAGAACCCTCAGTAAATTAGTAGTGATAAATATTTGAAGGATTTGTACAGCTTGCTGGCCTGTAATGAAAAGCAGAATTAGACATAGTAGACCTTGCTTTCCCTTTGCACCCTAGCATCAGGAAGAGAAGAACCCACAGGATGCTGACATACTGGTTAAATTAAAACCTTCCTGAAGAAGTGTTATAAGCTAAAAGGCAATGCTTTACGGCTCTTCATTTGAAAAGAGTAGATGGCATGACTTCAGTCAGCCATGCTGTAGCTCCAAGCTGGCAAACATTCATTGGAGTCTTCAACCTTATATATACAGGTAGATGTAATAAATACAGTGAGACTGCTCAAAGTGTTCAGGTCAGGCCTGAAGGCCCAGGAACATTCCCAGGAACCTCTGGCAACATGGCATGAGCTGACCTCTTAGTAAGCTGCATTAGTTTCTACAGTGGGTGGCTGCACACCAAGACCCTATGGCAGATGTTCACTGAAAGATCCCGTTTGGGACAGTGGTCAGCCGATCAGGAATGGGGCTAGTAGTCTACCAGTCTGGGCAACTGAGTTCCAGGAAAGCTCTCCTACAAATCCATACCCATTAATATAGATACAGCTAACATTATTTACAAGGTCAGGGTTGAACTACAGAAGTAATCCCTAAGGCTGATGTACATGATTTTACAAGATCTAATTTCTAGGCATAAAACCTAACAGGGTCAACAAATATGTAAGAGCACGAAAAAGTCTACAAGAGTCTCAGTAATCACTATGATACAGTGGATTACAAACACAGTATCTGATTCAGGGTGTGATGAAGTCAACAAAGGGGATCCTTGCATTATTTCAGTGGGCTTTTGGCCATCTCCCTATGTCTGKACAGATGTCTGACCAAGTGATAGTCACTTGGAATAGGGGAATTCCTGAGATAACTACCAAGTTATTAAAAGTCACAACCAAGCAGGATGCTTCCTGTGCACCACTATCTGGCTATCAACAAAACTCCAAGTGTAGATTCTTATGTTGCCTTGCTGACTTATGAATAGGGTTGAGGTACGCCACATAGTCTTTCACACTGCTGAACTTGCTCTCTATCCTGCATTACGCTAAGCTGTAGTATAGGAGAGAATTTGTGTCAGTATCACTGAGTTATTTGATCTATCACAGGGAGACAATCTCTTTAAGGTTCAGGCATTGTATGTAAAATAAATTTCTTTTTGTTAAAGAAGGTAAGTAAGCAGGGAAAAAAAAGGCATGCTCAGGCAAAGGCAAAATTACATTGCAGTTACTTAAGAGTATAAAAAAGAATTWAAAAAATTAAGGCTAGAAGGAAATTCTGGACCAGAAATGGAATTTAGAGTTGATTCTCAACCCTCACATTTTTAACTAGGTTATGTTTTCTGAATAAAACTATATTTAATTTTTCCAAGATATAAAAAGATGTGTTTGTTTTTCCCAGTAAAAACATTATTCTGACTCAATAAGTATTAAACAGAAAATTATAGTCTCCCTGCCCCAAACAAACAAGCAAGAAGACAAATAAACAGCAACTCCTTATGCATGCAGCAGCTAGTGTTAAAGCTGTAAGAAATGCAATTATTGTAAGCTGGCAGGAATGGCTGATACATCAGATGGTTGTGTCGTCATTCCAAGGGAGATTGTCAGGCTGGCAAATTGGGCCAACAGCAATCCGATGTAGGTCAACAAGGGAAAATGCAAAGTCCTGCCCATGGAGAGGAATAATCTTATACAYGCTGTGTGGCAACTAGCTGGACAGCACCACTGCAGAGAAGGACTTGGAGATCCTGATGGACAGCAAGCTGAACATGAGCCAGCAATGCACCCTCAGCAGCCTGGACTGCATGAGGAAGAGATGTGCCAGCAAGGTAAGGGAGGTGATCCTTCCCCTCTTCCTCTCAGCACTGGTGAGGCCACAGCTGGAGTGTTGTGTTCAGTCCTGCGCTCCCCAGTATAAGAGAGACGTGGACTTTCTGAAGCAAGTCCAACGAAGGGCCAGAAAGATGATTAAGGGACTGGAGCATCTTTCATGCAAGGAGAAGCTGAGAGAGCCTGGACTGTTCAGCCCAGAGAAGAGAAAGCTCAGGGGGGTGCTACCAATGTGTTTAAATAGGTGAATGGAGGGAATGAAGAAGAAGGAGCCAGATGCTTCTCAGTGGTGCCCAGTGACAGGACAAAGGGGCAAACACTGAAATGCACGAAATTTCATCTGAACATAAGAACACACTTTTTTTACTCTGATTGTGGTTGAACACTGAAACAGGCTGCCCAGAGAGGTTGTGGAGTGTCCAGCCTTGCAGACATTCAAAGTCCAACCTGACATGGTCCTGGGCAACCAATTCCAGCAGAACCTGCATGGGGTGGTGTCGTGGTTTAAGCCCAGCTGGCAACTAAGCAGCCGCTCGCTCACTCTCCCCCGGGTGGGACGGGGGAGAGAATCGGAAGGGTAAAAGTGAGAAAACTCGTGGGTTGAGATAAAGACAGTTTAATAGGTAAAGCAAAAGCCGCGCACGCAAGCAAAGCAAAACAAGGAATTCCTTCACTACTTCCCATGGGCAGGCAGGTGTTGAGCCATCCCCAGGAAAGCAGGGCTCCATCATGCGTAACGGTGACTTGGGAAGACAAACGCCATCACTCTGAACGTCCCCCACTTCCTTCTTCTTCCCCCAGCCTTATATGCTGAGCATGACATCATATGGTATGGAATATCCCATTGGCCAGCTGGCCTAGCTGTCCCGGCTATGCTCCCTCCCAGCTTCTTGTGCACCTCACAGAGCATGTGAGCTGAAAAGTCCTTGAGAAGTAGACTACCTAGCAACAACTAAAAACATTAGTGTGTTATCAACATTCTTCTTATACTAAATCCAAAACATAGCACTATACCAACTACTAGAAAGAAAATTAATTCTATCCCAGCCAAAACCASGACAGGTGGTGAACTAGGCAATTACTAGAAGTGCCAGCAAACCTCAGCTGTTCTGTGACTTTGTGAATCTGTGATTCTGTAAGCTGGATCACAGTGTGGAAAATCTCTTTTTCCTGATTTCAGCACTAGAAATACAAACACATTAATTATAGATAGATAGATAYGGCATAGTGTGATTTTTATCCCAGTTCAAGAGCTTAAGCTAATTTTACATTACCATACAGAAGCCTTGTGTGGGAAAGTTTCTGGCCTCATTTAAATCAGTAGTAGACTCTGATACATGTTAATAGGAATGTACACACATCGTCCTTTAGAATGTTTAGTTTACAAAGCACAGTATTTAGAAAATGAACATTGTTCCAATTATTCATTAGCTGCTGCTACAGAGCCAAACATTACAACGTGACCCATAGCAGTCTTTCTCTGAATATTTAGCCTGTTCTTATTATGTCTGTTTAATGCAGTGATGCCTCTGACCTCCAAAATGGATCATACCCATTTCAGCATTCAACACCTTTATGTCAATGTATAGCAGATTTGTCAAAAACAACTGAACCTCAAAAACCCCGAAAAGGTGACTGAACTGTTTACAAATATGGGTCAAATTTAACAAATACCTTTGCCAAAAAAAAAAAAAGAGGTAACAAGAAAATGAAATCAAAATTTTATTTTGAGTCAAAGCAAATACTTCAGTTGTCTATAAATAACTTATTGTTTGCTTTACTAGAAAAAAAAAGCAGGAAAAAAATCTCAGTTTCACGCTGACCTAGAATTAGGTCACCTGCATAATTACTAATAGTTACTTAATAACTACTGCCAAGTGCTATTGGTTGATATTTGGTCACTTACATACATGATTGTCTAGGAACACTAATCCATGGTCTTCACCATTCCTATACACCAAACGGGGGTCTTTCTTTCATGATCTGTCTCCAATTCACACCATCCTGTGTTGTATGATTTCCCACCTTTCACACCCTACTGGTCTCTTGCTGACATCTCTTTTTATCCTACCTTTTAGTACTTGCAAAGTAGTGAACGATTTTGATTCCCATTGTTCACATGCTCCATTTTGTATTATCCTTAAGAAAAAAAAGAAAAAAATACTATTACCTAGCACAATATTTAACAGTGACCTTGACAGAAGGGCCTACAAAATTCCTATAATAATAATATCTAATTTGGATTCTGTGTAGGCATCTTCACTTATGTAGCCCATTTGTTCTGTTTGTTTTTACCAGTCCTTTGTTTCACTAATCTGCCGTTCCCTCTGCTGTCTGGTCACTTATCTGAATATCTCATCTGTTACAACTTTCTCCTACTAATCATGCTAATCAGGCTAAACCAAGCCTGTAATTGTTTCTCGGCCCTGTAGTTTAACTGTTGAAACCCACAGCTGCTCATGTCAGTCTCCCTAGGAGATGGAGTTTTTATCTGATATGGATAAAACCTTCAGAGCTCCTGAAATACAAATAAAGTTGAGAAAACTGCAAGAGAGTCCACTTTAAACCAAAGAAGAGAGCTGGAAGGAAAGGGAAAAACACTTGAAACACAACATGAACATAACCAATTATCCGTAAGCTTCCTTTGCCTACCTCTGCCCGTACTAAAAGCCTGTCCAAACCTTGACTCATCRCAAGTATTCATGTTCATTTTATTTGAAGAACAGTATTGTGTAAATTGTCCTCTTAAACCTGCTGCTAAAAACATATACATTTGATGTAAAAGAAACATACAGAATAAAAATCTTGCATTCTTTTCAAATTGAATCTAACAGCTTTTTTCTAAAAGCCTATAACAACAAGCCTTATCCAAATTGAGATTATGAAAACATACTTCTTTGAAGCACACTGTGATTTCCATTTTATTATACCTTACAATACTAGCAGAAGCTACAGTTAATGTTACATTTCTATTTCTGTTCCTATTCTAAACTGTTCCCTTTCCATTCCCTTCTGTTCTGCTGAGCTTTCATTCTTTTCTTTGTTCTCACACTTAGGAAAGCAGAAGGATGACAAAATCTTACATGAATTTGAGGGGAAGAACAAAGATTTTTGTATTGGAAGCTCATGACAAATGTTTAAATATGAGAATTGCCCAGAACATCAAAGGGCAGCACTTATCTTTGAAACGAGATGCATGAAACTGTGAACTATCTTACTGACATTGTCTTGAAGTTGCACTTGAAGAGAAAAATAAAGGCAGTCCTATCCATTTTTTGCCTGGTTTAAGGACCTTCCCTACTATCACTGAAGTTCTTCCCACAACCAGTATAAAGACTTATTCTCTTCAAAATTCTGCTAAATATTTGCCCGCAAAACAATGCATGACATGGAAACTGTGACAATATACAGGACTGCATTAAGCTGCAGGCCCATCCAGCTATTTTACATCTTGACCCTTTCAGTGGCAAACACAAGATGCTAGAGATGAAACTGCACAGACTCCTTCGTGAAAGGTGAGAGATTATCCCTCTTGCTTTCCTAAAGTCTCTCTTTCCAATAGTGTCTTCTAAGTCTGCAGAGCTGAAGACAGAGTTGAGGCCAAAAGCTTGATGTTAAGCTTTCCTTCCAGACTGTGCATGCAGATATATATAAGCACTTCATGACGAGAATAGACTTATTTGAAAATATGGTTTAGAAGAACAGTTCTCAATGATAACCTGCTAAATTCAGGGAGCAGTTGAATGAGGCCCCACTGGGTTTCACCCTGATCCCATTCTTCTCAGTATCTTAACTAGCAGCTTGAATAGCACATGTTGTAGCCAATGCAAGGGTAAGGGCAACACATATACCAGCCATCTGACCTCAGGAGCCAAGATCACAACAGAAGGGGTAGTCATTGACAGTGATGTCAGCAAATACAATAATGGGTYCCAATAATAAGAAAGGATAATTTAAATATCCAGATAAATGGGAAAGTACCAGTGAGACAACTGGAAGGCAGAAACGGGTTCTTAGTTATATTGGATAAAAAACTACGTGAATATGTGTCAGGRAGATAGGACAGAGCCAACACTGGGGTGTATTCACAGCAGAGAGTCTGAGAGGTGGGAGGCAATTACTCTCTTCTGGTCCATTCATAGGTTATATTAGCTTGAGAAGTCAATACTTTTCCAGGGAGATTCCAGAACCCAAGGAAGATGTAGGCAAACTGAAGACCCTAGAAGGAGGCTCAGAAAATGTGGCCTGTCAGAGAAAGATGGAAAGAGCTGAGCTAATTTATCCTCAAAAAGGGGATAYAGAGTGCAACTAACTTGCTAACAGCTTCCTAATGCTCCAGGTGAGGATTACTAAACTTGATTCCCTCTCTCCTCACAAGGAAATGTTATTAGCAGCCAAATGTAGTATGGAAAAAGTGGCTGGCACCTCCAACACCAAAATTAGTGGGACCTTGTGTATCTTTCAAAAAGACACCGGTCCTTGTTCTAGGGCTAGAGGATTCTGGGATCAGGATCTGAACAGGTAGAGACTGTGGCCTCATTTAGAGGACACACACTTTTAGCAGTTCCTTATAATAATGAGTTTAAAGGCAGCATTTCACCCAGGGTAAGAGATTTTTGGATCACTGTTCAGAAATATCCAGCCCTCCCTAACACGCTGCACGTGGAGTCCTGGTGTTCTACACTACTCTTAAAGGTAAGGTGTAAACGAACTGGACAGCATGGATCTAGCTCTGAGTACCTAAAGCAAAAACATAAACAAAGGAACACCCTGTGCTGCAGAATCAGCAAACTCAATGTAATGATCCTGACTGGAAGACCATTGTACATCGAGCAGTTAGTGATCACTTTAACAGCTAATGTGAGTGGGCCCAAGACAGGGCTGTGCTATGCTCTGCTATGCTATGTGACGTGCACAGCTTGGCCTTCAGGCCTGTCTTGTACTGTGCATATTTATTGATTGCAGGATGAACTTACCTCGTTGACTGTAACAGAGGGATGTACAGGCAGCTCCCACTTGGTACCAATGATTACACCACCTGCACACCCTTGCCTTTATCTAATACTGCAGCAAGTTCCCATGGGAATACTCTTTTGTTGAACAGTGGAAATGATGAATAGAACTGTTTTCCTTGTAAGAAAATCCTGTAAGAGCTCCAAGGAACAAAATAGGATAAACTTTCCATGGATGGATCTGTGCACTATGCCACACCGATTCGATACTGCACAACTTGGGATCACCAGCACCTGAAGTTTGTCTATACTATGCTCTCTTTCTTCTTTATCTCTAATAAATGTCATTTTAAGTGAAACTTTACAGAATCTAAGTGTCTTTCTTTCTGGGATCATAACAAASCAGACCCTCCTGGTGCTAAACAACCCTGTCATTCCTTTATCTATATTTTCCACTCCAAATCCTGAAATGAACTATCAGTTATAGCGCTCGTCAGAGACCCAGGATATGGTGCTACAGGRTGTGTTCATCAGGTTGCCATCCATATTCTGGAAAGCACTGGAGCCCATGTTAAAAAAGGGTTGGGATGCCAGAAGGAAATYGTTTAATCCCACTGTACCATGAGAAATCACCATTGTGCACCTTTCTACTCAAAGAACTTTTGCCTTAACCATAAAAAGTGGAAAACCTCGTCTGTTTGTAAATAAAGAATTGTCTTCCTCAGTTGTTTTTACAATGCCAGATGGTGTTTGATTGGTTCATTCCAGTAATAAAACTTCTCARAACTGTAATTTATCCCATCTAGGTGAAGCCTGCATATCCTTACAAACCCTCTGGTATGTGCCCAGCATCAGTCATGGAGTAAAGAAGGGATTCTCCTATGGAGGTGACTACCTGCTGTTGCCTTTAGGTGTTGTGAGGCTTSGACAAGAAGCAGGGTTCTTAACTAGCAGCTTCCTTCATGTGCAGGAAAAATAATGATAAAAAGAAAGTGAAGCTGGAAGCCTTATTGTGGAGGCAACAATGCTTTATGGTTGTGGTTAGAGGAGGGATGGGGCACCGCTTCCAGTGTTCAAGGAATGACGTTACCACATCAAGTGCCAATGTCCCCTTCATTTAGAAGAAACTAAATGAATCAGATGAATTTCTGGCATCTTTGCAGCAGAGCCCAAAACCACAGTGACATAAATATTTCTTGGGAAGGTGAATGGAAATTCTGTGCCTAGTCAATGTATGTGACAGACACACAATGGTGTGTCTCCCTGGAAGAAGATTTCAAATGGTCTAATAATTCCCACACCTGGTTTATCTACTGTCTCTTCTTAAACTGCTAACTCCTCTTGGGATGCTCATTTCCAGAGGCTCTTTTAGTCTCTTTTTCTGACAGACATCAAYGAAATGTCCTAAATTTATGGAGTGAAATTATTTACTGACAGCAACACATAAAGACACCAATCCAGAATTYTCCAGGATCAAGAGGGTTCTTCACGTTTCCTCCAAAGGATTTTCCATCAAGCTCTAATCTACAAGAGAAGTGTTGTGGAGTATACTTAAGGATGAAATTAATGCATTGTGCAAATACATTCAAATTTTGTATGACTTTCATGATTATTTTCCTGCCAGTCAGCATGCATTTTAATGTGTTCTTCCAGCACCTGGTGCCTGAATAACAACTAAATTGCATGCTACGAACACAGCTTATTTGCTTTATTGAGTTATAGGTGGATGAGTGACAGAGGGACCCAAAATGTTTGTGTTTCATGTAATTCAGACTTCTGCTCCAAAGGTGACTGTTCTTCCTACCTGTACTTTTTCCAGCAAAGTAGTCCAAGAACCTGCCAAACATCTGCAAGGACTCTTACTCCTTTTCCACCATTTTACTTGTGTGCATATATGTGCTGGGGTGCTATGGCACAGGTTTGGCTGAAGTGGAACAAAGTCCCAAAATAGCAAATCATGTGCTGTACTCCAGGCCAACCGAGTAGTCACAAGACAACTATTTCTGTTATCAGACAGGTACCTGTATCTGTACAGGGAGAGCAACAATGTCCACAGTGGGTTTCTGGTCCATACAAATTAATCCTTGGAGGCTGGAGATGTGTTTTCATCCCTGCCCAAGCCTACTATCTCTGTATGCACTCTTGTGCCTGTATTATTTCTAGAAATGAACCTAAACCTTAGGAAGGGTCCTGCAGARGCAGGTAAAAAGAAGTCGCTCATGTCCAGCATCCCCAGATGGCCAAAGGCAATTACAGATTCCTGACAGACTGCAGTAAGCCTAATGAAAGACTTCTCCCATGCAGGCCAGTAAATGGAACTTGGCTTGGCTTTTATTTTATTATGTTTTCTTAAAAAAAAAAAAAAAGCAGAGGACTTTTCTGGAACAACACTAATGTAGCTTTAAGGGAGTATCTTTCCTCACATTATTGGTGAGGAAAGATTTTCTTTTCACAGCAATCCTTGCTTGGCCACCATGTGGCAAAGGGTGGACAAACCCCAGTGAACCCCAGTGTTTACCCCACTTTGCCCAGCATGGACACAGAGGAAAGGACAGGGACTTCGAAGCATTATCTGGGAGGAAACCAGGAGTGATTCTACAGTCCTGAGCAGCTATGAGAAGTGTAACTGTTTGTTTGCCTCTGTAAGTATTGGAGTCTGCCTAGGTGTCAGACCAGGACGTTACACCCGGCACTGCAGGCCTTCATAACTACAGCTGCACTGAAGGAAAAGTCTTAGTTCCAGAAGGAGGTAAGCAGACTCCATTACTGGGCAACTGTTACTAACTACAGAATCAGCTGTCACAAGGAATTGCAAGAGCTGGAATAAACATTTCCTTACATATTTGGTAAAAGAGAACCTCACAGGACCACAGGAAAGGAGCAAGAAAAGGCATCTTATGCTGTGCTGCCCAGAAACACATCTGCAAGACTGAGCTGATGGATTCTTTTTGCACAAACTGAAACTTTCAAAGTGAATTTTAAGTCCTATATAGAACATTTCACAGAAATCAAAAATTAGGCCAGCATGACAAAGATGACTGGAGAAAAAGAAAAGACTCAACATGCAAAGGTAGAAGAAAAAGTGAGCCCTTTCTCCTTGATGTTGTGTAGGCGCACACAGCAATTGAGGACTGAAGAAAGGATACAAAAACAGCCAAAATGGACCACAAAACATGGGAGGATCCTGCAGCTCTAAGAGCTGCTCATGTTAGTGGGAGTTGGTCAAGACAACACTGCATTTCAGCCCACTAGTTAATATTTACTGGTCTTCAAGACCGTGTGAACTTCTGTTGAACATTCTCTACGCAGTTTTTCCTATCATGTCTCTTTGGTATGGAATACCATTTAATTTGTTAAAATACAGTTAGTTGCTTCTCTGATTTTGAAGTTCTACACAAGCTTTGTCAATCCCAACCACTCACAGTTCTTATGCTTTTATCCCAAGGTTTGAGATTTTCTTCAGGCTCTAGTTCCTGGAGTAGCATCATGAGATGAAAAATCAGCTTCCACTAATAAAAAGAAGGAAAAGAAACAAAAGAAGTTTGTGTTCTTACAGTTACAAATAAAGACCTAAAGCTCTGTGTTCATACATTAAAAAGTTATTTAATTTTGTCCGCACCTAAAATAATTTTTATACATAAGATTAGCTTAAAAAATAAATATTTTTAAATTACATATGATTTCCTTTTTTGACTCTGTGACTTTTTTCTGTTTTGAGTCTTGAATGTTGAATATATTTCATTCTCAAGCCTTCCTGTGCACTGGAGACCTCTACAAGCCTATTATTTTAATGAACAAAATGAAGTAATCCCATAACTCCATAAACTGGTGTTTTAAGATAGGAAATCTGATGAGATGCCAAGAGCTGGTCATTCTGTATTTCTTAACATCTCTCCAGGAATAGATCTCTACCCCTAACACCATTCTTACCAGACTTTCACTCAGCTGTATTGGAAAGTTATTAATCCCAGGAAGAACCATGGAAGCAGGTTATGCAGAATCTGCATAATATATTACCAACACAGCTCAGAAGATGCACTTGGTAATTCATTGCACAAAAGTTGTCTTATTCCTGCTGATACAATGCTAAAGAGAGTGCAACTACTTATTATATCTGAATAATAACACTTAAAACTCAACTCATGTTTTATTCAGATAATTAGATATTTTTTTTGGCAGTTTCACACCTTCAGGCATGATTTAATTAATATTATGAAGTAAGCTAATAGCTTCTTTTTTTTTTTTTTATTTCTAGTGACTAACTACACTTAGGTGATGAAAGGCATTACTATAACGTAATGCTGAGACATCTGGTCTTCTTTTTCTATCAGAATCAACAGGCATAATAAACAGAAGTGTAATGACAATGAAGACCCTACTGTTTAGTGCAAATTGAATTTCCAAGCATATTTCTAGGGTTTTCTGGTTTCTGGCACATAGGTTAATGTCAAGTGATAATGATAATCTCTCGGTGATTGGAAAAAAAGAAAAAGCTTGAAGCAAACTAAGGCTCACCATGACAGTGCATGTGTCACAGTTCTAGCAACGCTGCCTCAACATGCTCTGTTTCACTGTCAAAAGGTCAGGCAACAGCTGCAGGTTCATCAGCTGGATATAGTGCCGTCCCCTTTCAGGAAAGATGAACGTCAACATCTCTACCGAGAAAAAAAATGTAATGAAGAAAAATTGTGTGGTAACTTATACACAACTTAGGGGTTTTTTTAAGATTTTCTGGGATGAATGAGGTAACACCTGAAGACAGAACTAAGCCATAAAATCTGAATCCCCATATTGGTAACCATTAAACTTGAGGTTATACGTTATTCTTCTGTTGATATTATGGCAGCATGGAGGGGTAAAGTGTTTCTGGTAAGGTTCCAAGGAGATACACAGTCAAAACGAATCCCTTCCCTGAAGTGTCTGCAGCTCAAACAGATGAGACAAGATAGGATTTACTGATGCCAAGCATGAGTTTAGCAGAAGAGGCAACCTCAGGATTCATGTCGCCTTAATGACATGCCAGTGTCTGATGTGTTATAAGATGCTGTAGTCTGACTGACTTTGGTCTTGTTTCATGATAGACTCAACTGAACCAAAAAAAAAAACCCCACAAGATAATAAAGCAGTAACGTTTCTAGCCTCAAATCCAAGAACTACAGAGCATCTGCCTCTTGAGCTTTATAGCACAGAAGACTCTAATATACCTCAGGTTTGATGCAGCAAAAAGAAAAACTTACTTGACAAACTAGCCTTCACCTACTGCCAGTGGGACAAACACTGGATTTCAATAATCCTTGGAAAAGGAGGAAAAACCTGGAAAGTGGAGTGCTCGCAGCCTACTAACCTTTCCCATGTTACTAGCAATAGACAAAAGACCAGCATATTCAAACCGAGCATCAGCACATCTCTAAGTTACTGTATTGCCCACAACCATTGAGGTACTGCTTCAGTAATGTCTGAAATACATAGGAGGAGCAGGAAGAAACAGACCTTCATCAAAAATAGAATGCAGGCCACACAGCAGGTTAAAGTTAGATACAATTCATTTTAGCTTCTTAGAGATAATAACACTTTTACCTTCTTACTTGGGCAATAGGCAGCCTGGTGGACACGGAATAATCTAACCTCCAAGAGGACTGAGTCTGCCATTTAATGGCAATACCTTCCCTAGTGGAGCCTGCAGCACACTCTAGTCTTCAGGTGTTTCTAGAAACTGTATGTACTTTACTGACTCCTTTTGAAAGCTCTTCAGTGCATGAATAGTTCCTCATAATGAATAGCTCTTCTGCAGGTCCCATCCTGCACTGGAAGGCTGAGCACAGCCAGGATAAAGACTAGATATGTAGCAGCACACACGAGGAGGAGTTTAAGAGAATACAGACTTTTGCTATTAAGACTACTTCTCAGTACACTCCAGCTTGCTGCTGCTGTTGGTTTAACATGAAAATCGTCCAACAATGACCAGTTAGTTTCATTTAAGCTGCCAGTAAATTTTCAAATTTGGGCTTGTAAGGTGACTCATTTGAGGCTTTCCTACATGATAGCAGACAAAAATGATCCTAAGAAAGCAAATCTGTATTTACCAGAGAAGCATGGTTAATCTAGCTCAGCCTCTCTCCCATATTCTCATAAAAACTCTCCTAAACAGATCTCACCACAGGTGTCTCTCTCCCTTCAAAGCCATGCTCTGCTTCACTGGCCAGTGATGGAGAAGTCAGCTTTGTCCCCATTGCTGCTGCAGAGCTCTTGTTTGGCTGTGCATGGGTCAGCCAGGCCTGTTAGCTCTACCTGCTGTTGAGATAGCTATCAAGGGCAAGATAGGTCTCTTGCAGTGGCCCAGATTTTGCCTGTCTCACTTGGGGAGTGTAACTGGTTCGATACAGCTTATAAGACCACTAGCCTTAGGCCCCCTCAAACAGAAAGAATTTGCAAATTGACAGAAAGTCCCATTCCAGAGGGCAATTTAAATCGTAGCATGGGATGAATCACAGCGATTCCTCCCACTGTCCAGAGGCCTCTTGGGCTCCACATTGCCTGTCAAACAAGTCCAGGGCAACCAGGTTCAGAGGCTTTGTTGAAATTGGGGTCTATGACATTGGCAACTTTCCTCTTATATGCAAGGCCAGATATACTGTCAAAGGAGAAAATTGTATTGGTTTGATATGATTTGTTCTTGACAAATCCGTATCAGTCGCTTTCTATCCTTTTAATACACTCTTGGGAGCTTGTAAATGTATTTCTTAATAATTTGCCTAAGAATCTTTCCTGAAGTTGAAGCTGTTCCCCATGGTCTCATTTTCCCTTTTTACAAAGAAGTAGGATTCCTGACCTTCCCAGRCTCCTTCAGCCTCTATGACTCATTAAATATTGTATTGTGGGCCTCATGAGGCCCTAGCAATAAAATCTAGTGTTAAAGAGGTGGACCTTAAGAGCTGCTTAAGGGCTCTTGCCACTCTGTGTGCCTCCTCCCCCAGTTAAATTAGTAATAAATGGCTGTCTTGTATCCCAGGTCATTTTTAGTTCTCTGTGATTTAAAGAAATATTTGCAGAGCAATCAGATGGGACAGCATAGGCAGTGGTSATGTGAATGAATACCTCTGAGGCTAGAACAGACCAAACTATTCAGGCAGCCAGAAACTGAGTTCCATCCTTGTTTCCCAGCTGTCTTGTAGGCCGCTCTTTCTGATGCAGTTCAGTTAGTAGGTACCTACCATTCAACAGCATGTGCTCTAAATCAGTTCCTCAAGATTCACTGAATAACTGAATGTGGAGATCTAGTCCAAGCCATGGGAAAAAATAAGGGAAGAAAGAGCACCTGTGACTTAAAATACTGAAGCAGTGTATGTTTTTAATAAGTATTTCCGTGTTTTCCTTTTCTTTTCAAGCTGTGACTGAATTTTCTTCTCCATTCTGKCAGTGCAGTAGACTTCAAAGAAGCCTAAGCCTTTCAGAGAGCTGTTTCTGTCTTCAGCCTTTGATTCCTCACCTATAGGTTGCCGGGACTGAAAGACCATGTATGTTRGGACAATGACCACTGCGGTGTGACATGATTTATTCATTATCCAAGCATGATGTTTGAAGTCAGGTCTGAATTAGTGTAACAGGACAAGCCACAAGATTAAATGATATATGTATTTCAATCATAGTTACATAATATATGCAAAATTTGTAATACGTGGATAATAACATATAAATTTTTTAATGTCTGAAAATCTGTACATAGCTCAGCCCTTCATTGTTCTGCACAAAGTTTCAGATGGCCTTCCTCTTCAACGTGGACCCACACAGGGGATCTAACAAGTTGTTTCCTCAACAACATAGATACAGTTCATTGTGCCACAGGAAATTTTCCTGTGGTTGGATAACCAGAATTCATTAAAGGCATCAAAATATATAGATAAAATACAGATGTTGCCATATCTTTGAACAAGTTACTGCAATGGTTAATCACCTTTCACCTTAAAAACACCCTAAAACCTCAAAAACAGGAACCTTATTTCTAATCTGAACAAAGCCTAGCTTTAGTTTCCACCAGTTTCTCGTGGCAGATTTTGCAGCTAAAGAAGCCTTAGTGATCCAAACCTGTGGGTCCCATGGGTTGTTATCAAACTCCTGGTTCTTGACCTTTTCACTGATTTAACTGGGAGGGAGGAATAGACTTCTTCCCCCTTAACTGAACTCTTTCTGCCCTACTCTTTCTCCCAGGTATCATCATTGCCAGAAACTTAGAGTAGGGCGACTGCAGGCATAATCATAGCCTGTGACTTAACATTAGATACCACTCCTGGCGGAAATGATGGACTTCCTCCAAAGAATAACCATGTGACTTTTGGCTGAGAAGAAGATGAACTCAGGGCTGATCACCTTCATCCCAGTTTTGGGTTTGCTTTTTTTCCCATTTGTAAGAAAAATGTGAAAAATTGTTTTGTTTTCTTTTAAAGATATGAAATTTCTGTGAAATTTTCTATATCAGAGATATTTTTAGAATATGTGTACCTTGTAGTTCCATCTGTAAAATTTAAGTTCTCCCATTTACAAAACCCTCATCTGTAAAAAAAGATAAATCTTAGTTTGATGTGTCTGTCATGCCACAATGACAGAGTACAGTGCACTTCTATTCAGCATGCTACAATGTTTAATCTCAAATTTCATCACCACATAATAACGTTCCCTTTTTCTAAACAAATAAGCAAAAGTAAGTTGCCAAATCTTTGAAACCAAAATACAATTTCAGAGTATATACAAATGAGAAAATGTATTCTGGGATTCTCATCATAGTACATAATAAATCTTTGCTTGTGCTTTTTGACAATACACAAAGACATGGAGAGATATTCACCCACATACAAGTCCAGCTCCAAGAAGTAGTGGATGGGTGGATGGATGAATGAAAGGACAGACAGATGCATGGAGGAATTATTTCATGAACAACTGACTGAATGGATGAGAACATGGACATGGTACCACGAGAACTGCCTTCAAAATTTCAGAAAAAGACAAAATAACAAATTACAATTTATTTTATACTACATATCTGAAAATGGATATGAGTGTTTATTAATTCACGACAAGGCTGAGGTCAGGACATTCTCAGAATTACCTTGAAAACAAAAACTTACATTACTGAACATTAAGGATTCTGTCTTTTCTGTGCCCCATCTGACAAAAGAAAGGTATAAACCCTAGGGACTTTAAGATTGTCACTGATAAAACACTTGGGATTCTCATGGAAATATAGCCACTAAAGTTTTGAAAAGTGGGTCAGAGACCATTTTGCAGAATTTAACCTTCTCCAGGCAGATACAGGACAGAGCAGTCCAATCTAAAGGAACTAGGGCAATAAAACAGGAAGTATGAACTTAATCTGATATCTGTAGAGAGATTAATTAGGAGATACAACAAGTGTAAACAAGAGATAATCTCAACTCAAGCATCATTGGGGAAATAAGATTACTTATACTTTTCATTATTTAATCAAATCCAAAGGCTCAAGCACTAGCTACAGTACTCAATAACTTGAGCTAGAAAATAGTTCTTCCTGGATTCAGTGAAGCTCACAACATGAATTTTTACTTCCCTTCCTTCTCCCCCTAATGCCTGCTTTTACCACAAAAAATTAGGTCAGCGTTCTCCAAACTTTTTTGATTGCACAACCCTATCAGGAAACAATTTTTGAGCGGACAACCCCAAAGTGTGTATATGTGTTTATCTATTAGTTATATACATCTATTACTGTAATAATATACTTTGTACATTATAAAACATGCACCAAAATAGAAATTAAAAAAGATGAGATAAAGATGAAATAAATAATATTTTAATTATTTGTTTTGTTTTATTTTATTTTATTTATTAATGGTACAAAAAAATATTTTCTTCCCACACCCCAATGGATTGTCTTGTGGACCCCCTGAAGTGTGTGTACCCCACTTTGGAAACCACTTCCCTAGAGGATGTCATTCTAGACAAAGATGGGGAAAAGTGACAGAACTGCAGAAAGATGAGTCCCAAATACCTATTTGGAGAGAGGATGGATCTGAGATTTAGGCCATGGGAATGGAAACACTTGGCAGGATTCCCAGGTACAAGCTGCATTATCCTGTTCCGAGCATGGAAACACTGTAATTCAAATCTTAAAATTGGTCAGCTGCCTTTAAAACAGGGAATTTGGGTGGTCCTTCTTTTTGCCATCCAGTTCATGTTTGCTGCTTTGTATGGTATACTCAGGTCTACACTCAGGTCTACTTTCAAATATTCTCCTTGGCCATGGAAGCTAAATGAAAGTTTTCTTAAAAAGAAAAAAAAACCCAAACATGTTCCTCTCCCTGTTCGTAGTCCAGCTGTTGGAGCTTTAAGAAAGTCTCCACTTTCAACCTGTTCAATAAAATCCCAGCAACATAAAACATTTGGCTATGCCCTTTAAAATCTTCCCTTCCCCTTCCATTTCACTCTTAGATTAAATAGTTAGTTGGACTAAACAGTTTATAAGCAACAAAGGCAGGACATCCAGCTCCTGAAGCAGATGGGAAGGAAGGTAACAGAGCATAAGCCTGCAAGATTTCTTCTCTTGCCATATGTTCTAATTACGCTTGGTACTATACACAAAGAGGAAAAAATTGGCTCACYGAACAATACCTGAAAAGCTATTGCTTTTCAGCAATACAGATGGGTCATATTGAAAATGTGTTAACTATAGTATCATTCAAACAAATACTAGACTCCTAGCTAAACAGGGAGTTCTCCTGTTGACACAAAAATTTTCATTAATTCAGTAATAGTAAGGCTATCAACTACCCACCGTGTTTACTTTTAAGTCAGAGAGGTGACTGCATAATGTGCAATAGGCAGAAAAGCAGGATGAACTTCACATAGCAAACCCACCTGATAAATTCCCAGAGGCTTGCRGCCGATACAGCCAGTGTTGCAGTCTCTGCTGCCTCAGTTTCCCTGCTGTGGTACACATCCTTGCTAGAGGAACGTTAGCTCAGGTACAAGTCATCTTGGAAGCAGTATCTGCTCTGGCTATTAGCATCACCCTAATATAGGATCCAGGTCATGCCTGTGTAACATGCTTTCCTTTTTGTATACAAAGCTGCTGGACCCTGAACAGCGAACAGTAGAAAGATGGCAGCACTTYTACACTTTTCCAAACTCCTTTTCCATGAACCTATAGCATAGGCAGTACCTTCAGTACCTTTCCTTGGTTTCTATTATGTGACAGTTAAGACGGTGCCAATGCCTGTGGCAAATGTGACACTGGAGAGAAAAACGAAGCTAGTCCCCAGTCCTTAAATTTGCCTTTTTCTCTTCACAAAGATAACAATGAAATTTTGCTGCTTGACTGTTTAGTCCTCCCCAAGGACCAAAAATCACTTCCCAATCCCAGTCCCCATCTTCCTTTCCTGCTAACCAACTCCAGAAATGTATGAATATTAAATGCAAATCAAATTGAAGGCAAATGGAGATAGAGTTGATTGAATAATCCAACAAAGTACCAGTAGACCTCTGCTGGAGGGCCTAAAGAAAACCTAATGAAATAAAAACAATCTTTATTGCTAGTATTTCCCAAGAGGATCATTTTTTGCTGAATACTTCTAATCCTGCGTATGAAATATTCAATACAAAATCTACTTCCACATTCTAAGGAAAATGCCTCTATGACAATCTCTCTTGAGATTGAAAATGTTGCAGCATTAAAAGCTAGGGCATAGAAGGCTTTATCTCATGGTGAGTCTTTCATGAGAAATGCTATACAGGGATTATGTCTCCAGCCTGCATGTGTTGAAAAAGGTCCATCTGTTTTTTCATTTTCTTGTCTGTCTCACACATATCTTCCTTATCAGGAATGTTGCTGTTGTACACCATCTCATTTTTTCTTTCTACAACACCAGCTCTAACTCCCTCTCTAGCTCTCTCATAAACAAAATGGATACTGTTCCAAAATTCCAGATACCACCAGAATGTATTATTACTGTGTTGTCCAGTAGCATCCAAAGAGGTAGGCTCTGTGGTGTAGTTCTGTGCATGCTCAGACTGAGAGGTCATCCCCTACTGGAAACAGTTTACAACGGAGGTGCACAGGCAAGGCAAAAGGACCAATACCTATTGTCACTGAGGTGGGAGACAAGGGCATGAGTTTCTCAGAGCTATACCAGAGGACTGTGATAACATTAAAAAATGAAAAGCCTTTAGATTTATTTCATGGAATCATAGAATCATAGAATAGTAGTTTGTGTTGGGAGAGACCTTTAAAGATCATTTAGTCCTACCCCCTTCCTGTAGGAAAGGACATTTTTCACTAGATCAGATTGCTCAAAGCCCCATCCAACCTGATGGATGAACACTTCCAATGATGGGGCATCCACAGYTTCTCTGGGCAACCTGTTCCAGTGTTTCTCCACCCTCATTGTAAAAAATTTCTTCCTTATATCTAATCTAAATCTACCCTCTTTTAGTTTAAACCCATTGCCCCTTGTCCTGTCACTTCAGGCCCCGGTAACAAGTCTCTCTCTGTCTTTCTTATAAGCCCTCTTTACACAGTGAAAGGCCACAATGAGGTCTTCCCAGAGCCTTTTCTTCTCCAGGCTGAACAACCCCAACTCTCTCAGCYTTTCTTCATAGGAGAGGTGTTCCAGCCCTCGATTTCCATGGCCCTCCTCTGGACCCACTCCAACAGGTGCACCTCTGTCTTGTACTGGGGACCCCAGAGCTTGATGCAGTACTCCAGGTGGAGTTTCACAAGAGCAGAGTAGAGGGAGAGAATTACCTCCCTCGACCTGCTGGCCACACTTCTTTTTATGCAGCCCAGGATACGGTTGGCTTTCTGGGCTGCAAGCACCCACTGCCAGCTCATGTGTAATTTTTCATCCACCAGTATCCCCAAGTCCTTCTCTGCAGGGCTGCTCTCAATCTATTAATCATCCAGTCTGTATTTATATTGGGATTGCCCCGACCCAGCTGCAGGACCTGCACTTGGCCTTGTTGAACTTCATGATTTTAGTGGCTTGGCAACTACATCAGCCAATTCCCTCAGGACCTTGGGTTGCTTCTCATTGAGTCCCATGGACTTATCTATGTTCAAGTTCCTCAGCTGGTCTCAAACCTGATCCTTATTCCCCCAGTCCTTTTCTTGAGGCACAGGGGCTTGAGAAATGTGGGAAGAGAGATTAACATTGAAAACTGAGGCAAAAAATTTGCTGAGTACCTCAGCCTTCTCCACATCAGTTGTCACTAGTTCTCCAGTCTTATTTATTGGGGGGGCTCCATTTTCTTTAATCTTCCTTTTCTATCCAGGATAGCATACCTGTAGAAGCCCTTCTTGTTATTCTTCGCATCCCTTGCCACGTCCAGCTCCAACCGTGCCTTAGCTTTCCTGTTCCCACCTCTACACATCCAGGCAGTGTCCCTATATTCTTTTCAGGATACCTATCCCTAGTTCCACTGCCTTTGCCTTTCTGTCTTAAACTTTAGTTTGACCAGGAGGTCCTTAATGAGCCATGCTGGTCTCCTGCCTTCCTTGCCTGGTTTCTTACATATGGGAATCAAGAATTCTTGCACTCTGAGAAGAATGTCCTTAAAGAACTGCCAGCTCTGTTCAGCTCCTTTATCCTGAGGGCAGTTTCCCAGAGGGTCCCAATCCACTAATTCTTTAAACAACTGGAAGTTTGCTCTCCTAAAACTCAGGACACTTCACCTGGTCCATATCCCTCAAGACTGTGAATTCCATCAGAGCATGATCAGTGCAGCCCAGGCTGCCACCAATCTTGACATCTCTAATTAGTTCGTCTGTGTTGGTAAACAACAGGTTTGGTAATGCTTCTCCTCTGGTTGGACTTTCTATCGCCTGGATTAAGAAATTATCCTCAACACACTCCAGTCCCCTAGACTGCTTACAGCTTGCTGTGCTGCTTTTCCAGCAGATGTCAGGGTGGTTGAAGTCCCCCAGCAGGACCAGAGCCTGCGAACGTATTTCTTCCCATAGTTGATGTAAGAAATCTTTCTCAACAAGCTCCCCTTGCTTGGGCAGCCCGCAGTAAACACGAACCATGAGATTTCCTTTGTTGGCTTGGCCCCCAATTTTTACCCATAAGCTCTCAACCTGTTCATCACTGTTTTTCAATGACAGCTCTGTGCAATCAATCCATTTTTTCACACAGATGGCAAACCCCTGGCCCTCCTTCCTTGCCTGTACCCTCTGAACAGTTTATAGCCATTGATTGCAGTAATCCAGTCATACAATTCATCCCTYCACATTTCAGTGATAGCGATTAGACGATAGCGTTCTAGCTGCACAGTGGGTTCCAGCTCTTCCTGTTTGCTACCCACGCTGCGTGCATCYGTACACAGGCACTTCACTGGGGCTATCAACCGTTTCACATTTTTAGAGGAACACACCCTAACTCCTTTGAGGTATTTCACAGGTGTTTCCATGGCTCTTCTCTATTGCTCAAAGCTCCATCCCCTCCTCCGCTAAACCTAGTTTAAATCTCTCCAAGTAAGTCTGGCCAGCTTGTTGGTGAACATCCTTCTGCCTCACTTGGTCAGGTGAATCCCATCAGCTCACAACATACCCAGCTTCCCAAAGGTAGATCCATGACCATAGAAGCCAAAACCTTGAGTATGGCACCAGCCACGCAGTCAGACATTCACCTTTCAATTTGTCTCCTCCTTCCTGAATCCGTTCCTCTGACTGGGAGTGTAGAGGAAAACACCACCTGTGCTCCAGATCCTTTTAACATTGCTCTGAAGGACATAGACTCTCTTTTAAGTGTTCAAAGTTGCCTTGTCACAGACCTTACATAGACCAGTAGGAGCAGATGGTAATTTGTAGGATTCACTAGGCTCAGCAGCCTCCCAGTGACATTGCAAATGCAAGCTCCTGGTAGGCAGCAAACTTCTCTAGAGAAATAGTCTGGATGGGAAATGGGTGCTTTGATGCCTCTCAGTAATGAATCTCCAATTACTAATAATTTATGTACTTTTCTGGTGGCACTGGTTCTAACGCGGGTGGGTAGTTGGATCAACTTTGCATGGTCAGCTTCTCTTGGGTCCTGTCCATTACTAATGTGCTCTTCATTCTCCAGCCCCACAGCGTTGTACCTGTTGTGTACAGACACTTCAGGGGAAGGTTCTCCATGCAGAGACAAGGGTCTAATCTCCCTCATCTCATGAGTTACTAATGTCAGAAAGCTTGAGATTGGATTCAAGCTTACCTTCCCTTTGTGCAGCCTTAAGGCAGAGCTRTTGCTCAGTCTGGGACAGCATGCAATACGGCTTATTGATCTCCTGCTCACATTCCCAGATAATGCGCTGCCTGTTGAGCTCCACATGTAATGAGGCTGCTTGTTTGAAGAGTTCTTCCAGCTGGGCCCACCTGCAACTATGACATCCACTGCTAGATGTGGATGCTAGGGGGACTTCAGGTGCTAGGGGGACTTCCAGGTGCTGGAGCAACAGCATCTGGTCTGGACAGCTATTTCAGTTCTTGGGATGTCTCTGGTGAGCAGAGCAGGCATCAGCCTGGCAACTGTCAGAGTGCGCTGCCCATCTTTCACTATTTCTCATGCTAATACCCCTTTACCACATGGACAGTCCAACATTGCCAAATTCAGGAAGTTACCTTTTTGAACTTTTGCTTCTGTTTTACATTGCTGGACAAAGACAAATTCCAATTGTCCACAGAAATTAGAATCAGGTCTTCTGGGTGTTCTGTAAGTTGTACAGAACCAAGTGCTTTCATACAGAGACATACAGAAAGAATAAATTCAGAGCTCTCTTAATTCTCTTGGCTTTGTGCATAATAATAGGTGTTCCAAGCTTCTAGCAGGATCTAGGGACTGTGCTTTACCCCAGAATCTTCTGCTCTACATTTTTTAGATTTTTACGCATGTATTTAATTTTATAAATATTGCTTTATTTTACAGGGAAATCAGAAGTGACAAATAAACTTCAGCAGATAGCAAGCAGTGGCAAAATCCCAGAAGAAGTTTAAAACCTCTTATTAATGTATTTTTAAAACCTTTCTAAGGGAGGGTGAAAAAAAATTATAGCAAGCTATGGAACTCCAACTTTAGTTTTCTGAAGATCCTTTCCTGTGGAAAGCTCCCCAGAATGTTGCTTTACAGACCAGGAACAACAAGAATGCAGAAACTTTATTAATACATTAAGACCAGAGCCAAGAAATTAAAAATGAATGGACCACATTGTGAGTTTCAGCGAAGTACTAAAACACTGTCAAAGTCGGTTGTGGCCCTCTCCTTTGCACCACTCAGTATCTAGTATAAAGTAATGTAAGTTTTATTATTCAGTATTTTTTCAGTATTTTCTTTTCTCTTTCCCCAACAACATGTGCTTTGTGACATTTTACTATGAAAGCAGTTTGTAGTAGTTTCACGTAAAATGTGACAACTGGCATCTGACAACTGTCGTCTTTTCATAGAAATATGATGTAAAGCAGGAAAGATCCAGCACTCATTGGTGCATTATGGCTTGTTTCTGTCAGATACTCAGTAATACAAGGTTCACAGCATACAGTAATTTGGCTCAGGTTAGAAGCAGCAGGACTGGGGGATATGTAAAACAACTTCAAGGAGTTAACAYATATTTGAAAGGTAGTGACATTGTACTTTGGGAAAATGTGGAATGCAAAAGCTATTCCTCTGAACTGTCTTGAAGTGATTCAGCTCCTTGTTTTTTGTTCTTTGGTTTAGAAGAAAACAGAAAGCTGTGCTCTTTATCACAACATAACCACAGAGCCTCACAGCTGTCCTGGTTTACAAACAGAAGTTAAGACAAGGAGTGACAGATAGTTCTGCTACAAGATGAATCAACCCACCTCAATTCTGCCCTGCCCCTTGGGCCAGTTAGTCTTGTGGTAAAACAAAACCACTTAGAACGGTACCTCTTTTTAATATAGCTCACGCACAGAGTACTTACCTCAAGTTAAAAAGAAAACGTCATTTTTATAAGCTGTGAAGGCAAATTCCATCTCTGGGCTCTAACTCAACTCAGCATGGGCTTAGTGCCTCATAGCCTAACTGATGTCAAACGTGCCAGGAACTAATCTGTTCACCATCCCTCTGTCTCTCCATCTCTGTTGTTCCCATTTGAGCTGAAGAGTTTGTTGTCACAAATCAGAAATCCATCAGAGACAGATGTCATGAAGAGAACAATCAAAAGGAAGCAGTGTTCAGAAAAGGGTGCATAAAAGATGAATGCACCTGTGTGATATGCATGAGACTTATTGGTGACATTATCTGTTTTGGCTAAATAGTCCAGACTTAGAGAATAGCAGTTAACTTTCATGGAAAATCAGATATTTTCCAGGTACACTGATGAAAAGAGCATGACATTTAAGATCGTGGAAAAGGGATCAGTAGGGTAAGGGTGTAGATTCAGGGAAAGCATTGGAAGTCACTGACCTTGACATTAGCAAGTCTTTCAACATGGTTTCCCACAGCATCCTTGTATCCAGGAAGGAACTTCATGGTCTAGACAGGCAGATTACTGCCTGCGGTGAAATGTTCAGTGGATCATTGGGTTCAAAATGTAGTGGCTGATGTGTAYGCCACTTGGGCTGAGTGACAGGTGGCTTTCCTCAGGTATTTGTACTGGAGCCTATATGATATTTGATATTGTTATCAATGACCTGCATGAGGAAACAATGCATCTCATCACATCTGAGGATGACATGAAATTGGGGGTGCAGTTAATCCACTTGAGGGCAGACCTGTCATTCAGAGATACCTAGACAAGCCAGAGAAATGGGCCTGTAGAAACATCATGAAATTCAGCAAAGAGAAATGCAAAGTTGTGCACCTGTGAAGAAGTCTTGTTCAGCCTGTAGGAAAAGGCAGCTTTGGAGGGACCTAATAGTTGTCATACAGTTCCTACAAGGTCATAAAGAAGACATAGCAAGACTCTTCACAGTGGTGCATGGAAGGAGAATCAGAGAGTGGTAAAAAACAAAATCTGTAGAGGTTCAGAAGGATATAAGGAAAAAATTGGAAGAGTTTTCCTGGAGACACTGTGCAGTCTTCATGCTTGGAGGTTTTCAAGACTGTTTTGGATAAAGCCAACCTGGTCTGAATTCAGTATTAGTCCTGCTTTGAGGATGATATTGGATTTTATACCTAAGAATCAAATGTAGGATCCTATGAATCTTGCAAGGAATAAGAAATAAATCGTACCTATCATCTGGCCTCCTAATTTCCCAGACTCTGAAGAGCCTCACCATCCTGTCCAGCCTTAGACAAGCTGTGCCATTTTGGCAAGGGTGAGGGTGAATCCTCCCTCTCCTAAGGAGCCGGCAGAATGGAAGTTGTGCAGTGAAAAGTCACACCATACTCTTGCATAGAGAGGTAATCCTCTCAAAGGCCACCTGCAAAGAATGTCCTCTGCAGACACCTGCCATATCCACCCACAGTAAATCCAGGCTGTCAACTGTACCAAAGATTATTGTCCATGTACTCTGGAACATGATGACTCCAAGTTACATGGGTCATCTGACTCAGTTGTAAGCCACATGCCTCGTCCTTTGTATAAGCATGCAGAAAAGCAAAGGTTCTCTCCTCATTACATTGAACAGCTCAGGAAAGAAACAGGCTTTTTCATCCTGGATTTGCTAAAAGGGGAAGAGACTTAGGAAATTCACTGTGTTCCTCCAACTACCAGAAAAGCTGGAGAATTCTGTTCTCATTACTCTTCTAACAGCTACCTCAGTCCTCTGCAATGGGATGATCCCACACCACGCAAAGCATCCATTGTCTCAACATATGTCATCTGTATGTATGTATGTTTCTCAACAAGGGTTTTGTAAAGAAATTATACTGAAAGATTAAAACTGAAAAATTAGCTTTCATTTAGGGGCAGAGTTCAGACTGCCATTTTGCAATGAAATGTGAATGACAACTCCAAGTGAGAGAGGCAAGAAACGTTTAACAGGCAGGCCACTGGACCAGGACACCAGAAACTTGAGTTAAACTCCTTGGGTTTAACTCAAAGCAGGGCTTCAATTGCAGTGGGAATCTCTGGGCTTCACCATAAGGCAAAGAGTTAATAGCAATCACATACAATTTATACAGGAAAGTAAAATTAATTGATGCATTAAGGTTTTAAGCTTTTGTGAATGATGCAGCAAGTAATTATATTTGCTGTCACTTGCAATCTTTAGGCATAGACATTGCGTTGTTGTTGGTCTGGAGTTTGCTGTGAAGCTGATGAAACCAGAAACATGGTCAGCATGAAAAAGACTTAGGGATGATGAGGTGGAAGGCAGGGAGCAAAATGACAAATGGAGAACAGAGCTCTGCCATCTTATTCCTCATGCATAACTATCTGCATTTGAAAATTCAGTCCCAGAGAGAATCTCTGCAGCTTTGTTTATAAACACATGTAATTAGGAGTTTATAATATGCCCTGAATAACAGAGGCATCAGCATTACCAGTGAAAGTCAAGATCATTCCCATGTGAACAATGAATTTTATATCTTAGAACTGAACCGACTCAGAAAATTAGAAAACATTTCATAGACTTCTAAAATTGTGATGGCTTTCTCCTCAAGTTGTCCACTTCTCTTATTACCCCTCATCATATTTATGGCCACATGTAATCCTCAGTTCCACCATTATTTATGTTAAATCTGCTAATGGTACTGTAATGAGTTGTGTACAACTTGAAATGGGAATTCACTTTTCAGGGAAAATTAAAAAAAAAAAAGTTTATCCATGTTTTGTTTCTTAAGGAGCTATAAAGAAGTTTTATGTTCTAACAAAATTAGAGCAATAAAATAAGAGTGCCGTTAGGAGATGGATAGAATCAAACTAGAGAAAAGACCAGGGTTACATTAGGGAAGTTCACCATAGTGCAATGCATAGTCAAAAACTTGTGGAAACAAACTTGATGGGAACAGATGAAAATCTGAAGCTGAGAGAGGTCATGGTTGTCTCCAGATTTATCTGCACTGGAGCTGGAACTGGGCTATTACAAATCCCTCTCACAGGTTCACATGGCAGATGGGTGAAAAGCAAGCTCATGTTTTTGAGGCCACAGGACCTACTTTACACTGGGCAAACAAAGCCACACTGTGCAGTGTGCCACTGTGAGGTGTACCATTCTGAGTAGATTCTCTGAAGGCTAATTAAGAAACTTTTTTTTTTTTTTTTTTGTAGTCTGTTTCCTTCAGGGGGTGACAAGACTTATATTATCTGCTCCTCTATCTGGCCCCCTCTACTTCCTCAAAACCTATAAAAATAAAATACCATTGGAGTCTTCATTTCTCTCAGCGATTTGGCTGAAAATGAAGATCAGATATTAAAATTATTAAATGGAGTAAAATATCCATGCAGATTTGTAGAAAACTGAGGGGTAACATACTCTTAATTTCTCTGAGGGAAACAGAGTAGAAATCGAGGTTCAGCAGAGCCTATGCCCTATGCTGGTGTCTACTTCTTCATCTCCTACTGGGTCTCTGCAAAGGGTGATCTATTAATTCGCTGATTTCATTGTTTGTTTTCTTGTTTTTCGCTGTCACTAATTTTTAGTGTGGACAGAATGCAGAATTCCACTCTCTGCTGGAATCTCAAGTGTATCCTCTTCCACACTGTACAGAAAGATCTTCCCCTGAGTTAGGCATTTTTAAAATACAGACTTCTGACCCTGTATCATACAGCTTTTTGTGAAAAACTACAGTTGTGTGAAAATGCCTTCAATCTTGTCAAAACTTTATCTATTTGTTCTTACAGTGATCGGGGGGGAAATTGCAAGAAAAAATGGTTTTCAACAAGCAACCTTCTCCTGCATTACTAAAACGTTTTTATTTTTAAATAATGGAAGCATTATTAATGGGAGCATTTGGGAAGGCCAGGGGAATGCCCTGTACCTAGCTTGTTCTTTTTATAACACAAACCAACTGACACTTGTAACTAGCCATAGTTTTGCTGCTTTCCTGTAGGTTCCAGTCAGATGTCATTGTCCCTTGCTGACAGAGGAGCTCTGAAACAGAAAGAAAGCAGGTGAGGGGGGAATGCAGCGTGTAAAGGTGGGCTACAGTCTCACAAATGTACCATGTAAAAGCTGTGTTCTGCATAGCTGGAATCCATCTCTGTGTTCAACGGTGCTCTTTGGCAGCTATAATTTCTTCTAAGGCAAAGGCAAAACTGGTGTTTTGATGCCCTTGTTTAGATTCTTACATGCATAGCCTTCTTTTCAAAAGCTCGCAGCACCTAGAGAGTTTGGTGACCAAACACAGCCTCACACCCTCAAGCATCTTACAATCCCGTATCAGGATTCCTGTTCCAGAAAAGTGGCCCCCCAAAAATGACCATATATATCAAAATAAGCAACACAAGATTCCTTTTATTTCCCTCTTCTTTTAAGCCCATATCAGGCAGTAGAAAAAGGAGGCAAAGTCGTATCTGATCTCTGCAGCCCTGAAGATTAGAAAAACACTTGAACTAAATATGGGGCACGTCACAGGCCTGAAGGAGTTAAGCTGGTAAAAGCTTCAAGGGTCTGAAGAGAGCTATCCTAGTCAGTGCTTTTGTAAATTTGGTCACTGCTCAGGTACAGGTGTAGAAATTCAGGCACCTCAGTTCAGGTATAATATGGAACTAGAGTGAGGGGAGCTGCATGCATGCTCTGACAGCCACCTGCTCCACTCTTCTGTCCCAAAGGGACCAACTCATTCTGACACAAACTGGAACACGCTTGTCTTAGCTGGTATACAAACAGATGTAACTCACATGAAAGTAAGCTACATGAACAACTAAGGATACTTTCCCCAAAGTGTTAGGCCTTTTCTTTTGCTTTTTAAAAATTTTGGTCTAGTAACAAAGGTAGTTCTTGTTGGAACTATTTACTATGTAGTGACCAGTCATGCAGCAGCTAACTGAATAAGGGGGAGGTTTACGTGTCTGGGCATTTCTCACAGCACAGGAAAGAAATATCATGTAGCTATTGTTGTTCAGTCACACACTGAGTCTGTTCAGCTGGAGGTGTAGCATGGAGCAAATTTCTATGGGACTTCTACAGAGGTGTTTTTTCAAATTCCAGACTTCTTATATTTTCTGGCTATTAATGACTCGAAATCAGCACTGTGACAAACACTGTATATAGGGAGCATGGCATCTCCCGAATCTATTGCAGTAAGTGTATAGGGGTATGAAATGAGACCAGGAAGGCTACAGAATTTGGCCAAGGTCACACAGCAGGTCAATGTAAGTGAGAGTCAGGGAGTGCTCCCCGGGGACCCTAAGTCATGGCCAAACCTCCTTTTCCCCAGTTATGTCCATGTATTTCTTTGAGTTGAGAACTATGGGCCAGATTTGTCATGGTACCTATTCACCCAGACCTACTCCTGCCCTCTCCTGTCTCAGCTTCTCTTCCTGCTCTCAACTTCTCTGTTTTCCCCCTTCTTTAACCCAGACGTTCTCTGGGCTCATTTCCTTTCTAAGGCTTTGCATTCCTCACATTTCTTGTGGCCTCTTCATTCTCTGTGTCTACTCTCAGCCTCCTCTCCCTGTTCCTTTAGCTGTTCTTCTTCTCTCTCTTTTCACATCCAAAGACCTCTCAGATAAAATTAATTGCTACCAGAACCGTGTTAACATAAGGGTTGCCGTCCTCAACTATGAAAACTATGCATACCCACAACAGCAAATATATCTGTTCCTAAACATTTGTGGAAGGATAGGTAAATAATCTGCTGATATGCAGATCAGAAACCACCCACAGTTTAGGTAACAACAGGTTTAATTTCATTTGTCTTAAAGGCAGTGCAGTTGCACACACCAAAATGCCTTGTCTTTTGTCTACGTTGTCTCTGTGTCCTCCAAATCAATGGTTCAGCAGATATAGAACTCATATTTGAGCATATCTGAGAGSTTTTCACCTTGGTAGGCCTTCTGGCAGACTGTCCTGTGCTACCTGCAAGCTCTCAGAACACTCTTTCTAAGAGATCTGAAGAAATAACCAGATGCCAACTGACTTCCCAAAATTACTCGGTGACAAAAAAAAGGCTTGAACATAGGTCTCAGAAGTCCAGGATGATTTCCAAACTTCTCACATCTTTCCTCACTCCTTTCTCTGATATCTCTTTAGAYTGTCTCCACTATACTTAACACAAGCATGATTACTCTTCTAGCATGCTTCTGTTAAACTTGCTTCAGTCCTGCAAGACTTCAAGATAGTTTTTAGTGAACAACAATGTGAAAAAACGTGTGTAGAGTGCTCGGACACAATTTCAATTGAGAAATACCTGTGTTCCTTTTTTTCCTTTCAGGCAGACTGAACTACTTCCCTTGAGCGACTGCAGCACTCCAACATAACAGTTCAAATGGCCTCCGTTCTCTTCCAGGGAATTGGCCATTGCAACCAACTGCATCTCAGCTGATTCACATAAATACCCATAAACAGCGAAGTAATGCCAATGTGGACTTCAGACAACAAGCCTCTTTGCAAAAAAGCCAGCACAGAAACTTGCATGAAAATCCTCTGATTATMGCAATCTCACCCTATCACAACACCCTCAAATGAAAAGTCTTTGCAGCTATGTTGAATATTCCTGAAGTCTGAAAACCGGCACATTGCCAGTCCCAAGGAAGAGACAAAAATCCTTATGTGCTTGCATTTGTAACTAGACTCTTGGAGAATCATCATAATCATTTCAATTTTGCATCTGCAAACGTGCTGAAATAATGATCAGTTACTTTTAAACAGCTTTGGTGGGGTTTTGCATTCATATAATGACTGAAATGTCATGATTCATTCCATTAAACCATAATCTGATCTTCTGATTTCTTTTATTTATCTAATTCTCTGATGCAAGTTTCCATCTGTATGTTCCAAAACAGGCATATGCAAATAGAAAAATACTGTCAAATGACTCCTTGCCTCCCACTGCCCCACCCCCCCGCCTTTTTGTGAGGGGATGTCCTAGTCTAACCTCAGCCGGCAACTAAGCACTGCCCAGCCACTCGCTCACTCCCCCCCGCAGTGGGATGGGGGAGAGAATCAGAAGAGTAAAAATGAGAAAACTCGTGGATTGAGATAAAGACAGTTTAATAAGTACAGCAACAGCCACACACGCAAGCAAAACAGAACAAGGAATTCATTCACTGCCTCCCATGGGCAGGCAGATGTTCAGCCATCCCCAGGAAAGCAGGGCTCCGTCACGCCTAATGGTTACTTGGGAAGACAAAAGCCATCACTCCGAACGTCCCCCCTTCCTTCTTCTTCCCCCAGCTTTATATGCTGAGCATGATGCCATAWGGTATGGAATACCCCATTGGCCAGCTGGGGTCAGCTGTCCCGGCTGTGTCCCCTCCCAACTTCTTGTGCACCCCCAGCCTACTCGCTGGTGGGGTGGTGTGAGAAGCAGAAAAGGCCTTGGCTCTGTGTAAGCACTGCTCAGCAGTAATGAAAACATCTCTGCATTATCAACACTGTTTTCAGCACAAATCCAAAACATAGCCCCATACTAGCTACTATAAAGAAAATTAACTCTATGCCAGCCAAAACCAGCACAGGGGAATACTACCATGACTAACCTTTTAACTCCTCCTACTTTTTTTCTGTTCCCAGAGAAAGAGTTAGAAAATAACCTCTCTAAAGTAGGGAATGCAAATCTGTCCTATTCCATCTGAAACCAGCCATGATAGAAGTATTGGGAACTTCATGACTTAACAGGTTTGAATGGTTTCAGTTGCTTTCTGGTGAATCAGGGTTGTTTTCAGAGGATCTTGATTCTCTTTCTGTCTTTTTTGCAGGTAACGTTTTAGGCTACTCAACCCATTGGTGGATTGTAAAGGAACTGCAAAGCAGCCTTTTTCTGCTCTGGGATGCCTTTGACAAAGGCACATACTCTGTGCAACGCAAATGTTGAATCTTCATCACAATTAGAACTTCTGTTTTTATTAACTTTCCCCAAAATAGTCTTCATAAGAATTAGTAGTAGCATGTCAGAAATGATATCTCAATTATTCTGATGGGTTTCAAGTATAAATCRGAGGGGCTTTTAATTGTCATCTTATATTTAGTTAATGAAAAGACTTTCCATCCGACCACATGTGTCAGTCAGATGTGTTTCTAATTCTATTTGTCTTAAGGAAGATTTGAAGCACAATATAATAGGAATTAATCTTTATAGTGTTGTACCACTTTCTGCATGGAAAGGTAATGTATTGTTATTTAAAACATTTTGCTGCTATTTTTTAAAATGTGACAAACATTGGTAACTGTTTATGTTTTACAGGCTTTGCTCATTTTTTAACATCTCTCTTTAAGACCACCATTAAGCTTACATAGGTAATACAAAAGCAAGTGCACCAACAAGGTAATGGCCTTTTTTTCCCCTCTGCTTGGCAACTGATGGATCACAGATTAAATATTTTGGAAAGATTTAACAGCCAAACAGAGGGACAATCCCTTCCAAATATGTTACATGAACAGTTATGGAACAAGAAACATACTGGACTGAAGCTGCACATACATCTTATTTCAAGCAGTCCATTGTGTTAGAAGTGCTAGACTGGCTCTTAGCTTGAAAAGCAGTGGGTGTGTTAAAAATAAGCTTCTGGAGAAAGGTTCTTTCTGCAGGCTTGAGAAGCCATCAATGTGCAGTCAGAGCTTGTCTCCCATCCTCTGAACCCATAGTGCACAGAGCTCATCAAAGGCATCATGGCAGCTTCACTGCTCCTTGACGCCTGGTGTGAACAGAATGGGCAAGGCACTAAAAGGTTCTTCTCATTCCCTTCCGGGTGAAGGCAGCCAAGATGCAGGTGGTTATTTTTTTGTAGTATTCAGAAGGAGTCTGTCTATATCTTGGAAGATTCTGGTCTTACCAACACGTAATGCTTCCTGCTACTGCCTARCTCAAGAAAAAGCAGAACTTGAGAGCAACCTTTCTGCATCTAGCCAAACGCCCATCTGCCACAGAACCTGCCCTATGAACTGGCCACATCAGAGAGTTTACAAAAATAAGGTATGTGCAACACCATCCTCCCCTCTCAGATACAGTTTCCATCTTCAGCAGTCCCAAACTGTTGGTTTTTAGCAAGACCTTCAGTGTTACAGGGACTGCTGTAGACCTTTTTCCTAGGAAAAACTTATGTCTGCCGAGAAACACAGGCAGCCTCCTGTTTGCTATTCCTTTCATTTACATGTCAGTATTCTTTATATGACCATTTGAGGAGGAGCTCTGCTTTACATAATTATTCATACTTGTGTATAAACAGGCACATTTGCATCTGATTTGGCTATTTGCATCTGAATAGACATGTCTGTGACAGAAGTCCATGTCTAGCCACACTGCATTACTTGTGGGGACTACAACAGGAGAAGGKTGAATGATAAATTTGCTTATTGGARGGTAAAACGGAACCGTCTCTGCTGCTCTCAGAGAGGCAGAAACGCTGCTGTTTTTAAATGTAGGTGTCCAAATATATAAAATTATTTTGTGCTGTCTTCCATTAGGAACACACTGACAGATTGTAAATATCTGAGGCCAATCCGAGACGAGGTTACATCATCTCATAAAACACTACCTTCCAGTGATTTCTCCTCAGCACAGAACTGGCTTTCACAGAACAGGACTGTACAAAGATGCTACAAGAGCAATACCCTGTGACTTTGCTGACAAGAGGAATTAGCAGGTATTCAAAGAATTTCTTGCAACAGTGGTCTGCCCCGCAGTGCCTTCCTCATACGTCTCCAGTCCAAACATCTTCACAAAGCCTTATTGCCATCAAGTAGTTCTGAACAACAACTGGTTTGGAGGTGCCAGTTTTCACCCATCAGAACCACTAGTGGTCAAGAGTATGTGGAAGAAAAGGATAGAGTTGGCTCACCTCAGAAAGACAGCTATGCTGCTCCTTATCTTGTCTAACCAGCTATTCACGATCACAATCCCACAGCACCAGCCTTACCCAGCCTTGAGAAAGACACAGGGAAAACTTTCAGATTCCTCTTGGGTTTTCCTGATGAAAGCCAGATGATTCAAACAAAAACCCTCAGCACTCCTACTGAACAGAAATTTCTTACCCTGTGCAGCTCCCTATTCTGTGCTGCTGCTGGTCTCTCCTCCCTTTCACCAGTAGTTTTGAGGAACCATAAAATGTAAACCTCAGGGGGTTTTGCATTGTTTTTGGAAACAATGCAGCCTGCAAACTGTTCTGGGGCAGCACTCYGGGCTGTATAAGAAGGCTGCCAGAGCTAGTCTCCTTTTCTGCCACCTGACAAGGATTGATTTTCCTTCAAGTCCTCTGGCTCTTACAGAAATATTTGCAAAGATCACAATCTGCTCACAGACGGCAAAAGAGGTTTAATCCCACAAGTGAACACTTTGCTTGCTCAACCAGATCTAACTGCGGCTTTTCAAAAGCTCAGCAGCTCTGCAGTGTAGCATTGCAGTCTTACACTGCAGCCTCCAAAGCCTGCATTGAGAGCTGATGACCGTGCACTGCAGTGCGACGCTCTCCTACCACAATACTGCAGTCTGTGCAGACTAAGTAATGGACAGCAACAAAACAAGAGCTTCTGGCAGAGCTCAGTATCCCACTTAACTTCAAGGACATTGTTTTGCTGAAGCAAATCTTAATTGTTTTAATGCAAAACTCAAAAAGTGGAGTGCTGCTGCTTTGATTTAAATTCTGACAAATTGAAATCTGTGTTTAAGGATTAACTCTAAGATGACAGTGGTACCATGTTCTGTACTATATTTAGCCTCACATTTTCCTTTTTCTCTGATGGAGAGAAGTTCCTGGCAAATCTTTTCAGTGCTGAATAGCTTTCCAGATGATACTGGAGGCACAGCAAATAGCATTTGGAGTTGCGTGACCCATGTCATACAGCCAGCTGSACTGAGGGGTCAGAATGGTTTTAAACTGGTAACACCTGACCAGATACAAACGATGTCTCACTYAGAAATTTTTTCTACCTCACTTTGGCTTTCTTCTCCTTGTTCACTTCCTATTCACCTTCATATTGCAACATTTCTGTGTCAACTAGCAGAGTTGTGCTCTGGGAGGCCAGTCTGATGGCATATAGCTCAGATTGCAGAAGCAGGCCCAGGACTGAAACCTGAAGACTGTAGTTGTTTCTTAACAGCTCTCTGTTAAGAGGGGTTTCACTGACAGGGCAGAAATATTCCACATAGAGCATGTAATGGAAAATACAGAAACAAAAATAAATAAATATCCCAAGGCATAAGAGACTTTGTAGGAAATGAGAATATTGTTGAAAGACTTACCTGTTCTTGACTGAAAAGCCTGAATACACAGACACAAGCATGAAGAGACTTGAAAGAAATACTGGCACATATAGTCACATGAACTTGGCTAAATCCTCTTACCTGCATTACACGAAAAATAGACTCACTGACTGCAAACTGCAGAACTCCTTCATCGTCCATTAAAGTCTGTGGGATTGCCACATTTGTTAACTCGTCGTTTGGCTCTAATGGTACTACAAAGAGAATCAAAAGGTGCAGAACAAAAGGAAACTCAAAGCACACTCTAAACCTCATCTTGCCATGCTGTCCACTTACAGTCAAAGAGAAGTACTCTCCTCTCTAACACAGGGCAGAGACATTTCCTTTGTAGAAAGCTGAGGTTCCAAGCACTGCTATGGTTAAAGTGTTTACATCCTTGAATAAAAATATTCATTTTTGGTTCTTAATGCTGAGTTGGGTCTGGTAACGAGATGCAAAAGAGTAGTCAGGCGCTTTCAGGAAATACTGCACAACAGATTGATTTCTCTTATAATAACTGTTGGCATTTCAATACCTCAAACTAGCACTATTTCTGGAGCCATTCAATAATGCTGCTTCAGTATTCTCAGAACAGAAGAATCTGGCAAGCTGAACACTTGCAAACTGGGGAAAACAAGAATGATCTCAAAATCATGTGCAGAGATGACTCTGGACAGCAGCTCACTGGGTTTCTTCAAACCACAGGACAGACTTCTGCAAGCTGCGAGAAATGTTCTTTGTATTTGCTTTGATAAATAATTATTTTAACCAAGGCTGTACTTTTCTACTTTAATTTCACAGCACAGGAAATCCAGATGCATTTTTGTTTCCTTTCTCATTTTCTATTATGGATGTTTTCCTCCACAGGCTTTATCATGCTTATCTTTGACTTTAGAAGGGTAGCACAGATTATCCTAAGCCTCTTCTTTTGAAGTCTGTTCTGCCTTTCATGATTCAAGCTGTGTTTCTCTGGTCTGACCTGACAGCCTGCTAGATCAGAATTTAACCCTTCTACTGGCAAGTCTGCCAAGATGCCAGGTACAGCAGAGATAGGGGAGTCCAGTGTGAAAGAGAATCAAAACTCTGTTTTCAGAAGCCATCCAAAAGGATAGTTTGCACTGCCATGCACAGATCTACATAGTCAGCTGCCGCAGACCAGAATAATAATATCTCTATGACAGAAGCTGTCACCAGCTCACTTCAATGCTTTCTGTCGTGCTCAGAACCAAGGTGCTTGCCTGTGTTTAAAAGCCTCTTCCATGCCATGCCTAAGTCACCAGGCTTCATTCCCACAAAACCAATTTTCAATAAGGAACCTTAGCGCCTCACACTCAAAAGAGTTCCTTGCACACATCTTAATGTCCCCTTGTTCTCCTACAAATCCCTCCTTTAAAATTTGCCACAGGCTACAGAAAAACATGAGTCATAATAGGTCTCTACTATGCTAATAAACAATTACCCACTGCTTCCTGTGATGCCACGTCCATCTGCACCTACCAGTCCTGTCTTGCCTTCAAATGCAGTTATGTCTTTCTGTTCAACACGAGTACCTGTGGCAATGAGATGAGATTCCCTGTCTGGTAGCACTAGGTGCTACAAGAATACACATATCCAATGAGTGTGTCAATCCATTCCTGATCTCTTGGCCAAAAATTCACCCCAGAGTGATGTCAGCAAGACACAGGTATAAATGTACTGCTGATGCATTGAAGAAAGCAGTACTATTTCTGTTTGAGGTTTAGCAAAGACAGCAGTGATGCTACAAGACTGGTTCCTAGAGATGCAAGCAATTTCAGCAAGAGAACATTAAAAAACCCATTTAGAGGCCAGAAAAAGATTTTTCAGAAGCAGTAGGTAGAGTAAAAGTCTGCAAACATTTCAAACATTTTCCTTATTAAGAAGATCCATGACAATGGCAGATAAAAAAAAAAAAAAAGATTATATGGAGATCCTGGTAAGGCACAATTGCTTGTCAGAATGTCCAAGTCTTGTTGTGTGCTCTTGCCACATTGGGAAACACCCTTCCGGTTACTTTTCTGCCACACAGAAAAGCAATCACATGGTGACAGGAGCACAAGGCACTGGTTTACAATACATGTGGTAGCACCCAAGGTCAGAATTGCAGCCCAGGTGGGTGAAAGTGTCAGAGGCAATATATGCAGTATTAGAGAAGGGATCAGAAACACATCCCAGAAGTATAGCCTGACAGCAAAGGGGAAGAATCAGTGTCATCTTTATGGCAGAAGGGGTACCGTATCTCCTGATGTTCCCAATAGCAGCCCCACTATCAGCATATCATTTTCTCTGAGGGTGCTATCCCTTTCCTGTGATAGCACTCACATTGCCTATAGGCACTGCTCACAGGCACTTGCCCTGGTAAAGTGTGGGAGCTGTCTCAGGATCTTCTCTGACACACTGTTTCCAGCTTTGGCACTTACCATGAGTGCACGCCATACAGCAAGAGGCACATCAGAGCTACCTCCTTTGTATACATCCAAGGGGACATGGAAAGGCTCTTATCCAAGACCAACATCATCCAAAGCCTACTGATTGCTGAAGCTGGACCTTCAGAGCAGTAGGATGACTGTGGAAAAGCTGTCATTCACATAAGGATGCCAGAAGCTAGCTGCCCTGCTGTGAAACACTGCCTGTTGCATACCATCCATAAGAGCTGACTCATGAATCCTAACTTCCAACATCTTCTGCACCCAGAGCTACATCTGACCTAGATGGTGATTTTTCCTATCAGGCAGAGGCATTCAGATCATGATTATTCTGACCTATTTTGATTGTCTTTGTTAATATGAGCTGAATCACAGCACTCTAGAGAGACGTGTTGATTTCTCCTGCAGACTATGATGGGAGATTAGAGAGGTGCAGATGTGGATGCTCACAGACCTGGAGAGAACAGGCAGCTCCTTTCCAAGCTTGTGCTCTGCAGCACAGGTCCCAGAAAGGTGACTCTCTCAACTAGTTCCAGCTTCATACAGATCCAGCTTCATGCCAGATCATCCTTACACTGCACAGTCTTCATTCCAAGCCTGCAGTGCTTTAGGGGAAAAATTGCCTAGTAATGCTCATAGCCTTGTGCTCTCTGGCAGAAGACACAAAGATATTTGTTGCTTTCCTTTTCCTTTGCTGCTCAGCTCCAAGACAAGATGCTGTTCAGCTCTAGCCCAGGGGCAGGAGTTCTTAAGCACTTGAGACACATGCATTACTAGCTATCGTAGGGATGTTGTGGTTGTGAATATCCTTTATATACTTGCTGGGAATATTTAGTTGGACCTGAGAAGAACAGTCACAGATAAGAAAATAGACAACATGGACAAAGACATGCATCCTCCACAATACAGATTGTTCTGGGCTGCTGCCTGACAGGAACTGTAAAGACATTTCCTTGCAACAGAAGAACAGTTTAACAGAAAACACATCAAGGCTAATAGGCTTTGATGTATGGCATATATCACTCAGTGTGTTCAGTAAGGGATCAAAAATGGCACTGTTGCCAAACATCTTCCTGCAGATATAAGAACAGACTGCTTGAGCTGGAGACACTGATACCAGCTTCCAGTAAGCCTTGGTAGGGCAAGAGATGTCAAAATGGGGCTGTTCTAACAGATTCATATGGATGTGGGGAAACGGCAAAGGTTGAACCTTCTTGCTCTTGGGAAGGGTTGTGTAATGTCAAGTCTGTAAATCAGGCTATTACGTGTGCTGAATTGGGGAAAAACATGTAGCTACAACAAATCACTGGAAGAAGCTGATGAAGGCAGGACAGAAGGAGTCATTTGAACTCTCTAGCAGACTTTCCATTGTTCCTAGCTTTTGACATGTGCTGGGAGTTGTGTCCATTGATTTGATAATTACTTGGACCCAGTGAAAAAAAGAATATAAGTCTATTTTCCTCTGGAGCTGAGTAATAGTGGTCTCTTAAGAACATGAGATTAGAGGTGTTCTGTATCACTAGGTTGAGAAATGCATTTAGGACATCAATCTGCCTTCACAGGCCAGATGGAAAATGACTGTGGTTTCTGCCTTACTTCCCTGTCTCTGCAATGGATAAGCAGAAGAGGAAATTAAATGGAAGCTTTAAAAAAGAAATGTTTGTTCAGACCTTTTTATTATCACCATATAATTATTTATTCAATAGCAAATCTCACACAGGGTACATCCTGGACCAGTTTCAACAATCAAACTGGCATCCAGTAGTAAAGATAATGAGCCCCACTATCATGTTTGTGCAGGCACATCCATCTGATATGTTTGGGTACAAACTGAGAGTTGCACACGCAGATCAAGCACATACGAAGCCCACAGGAGCCATGTGGTGAATCCGCCTATGCCCTAGCATGTCTAGAAAGGCAAGCTGGATACTGGTAAGATTTTGTTTTCCTACCCCAGCAAATCACTGGCAATYCAAAGTATCCACCATAAAGACTGGATCAAAAGATACTAAAAGGTAAACAAAGATGATTTTCAGTGTTTCTAAGCAGGAAATAAAAAAATGAGCAGTCCATTTAAGGAATGTAAGATAACAAACTGAGCAATTGCTCATTGTTGCAGGAAGCTTATTGAGCAGACAAATATCTGTTCAAAGAAAAGAGAGAGAAAGTTTTTTTCTGGTTTCTCTATTCAGGGTTCAAATTCTACAAACTGGGGACTGGCTCTTACTGTGCGAATGGATGCTTTCAGAGAGGAGGGCTTTCATCTAGAGTTCCTGGAGCTCCTGAGATAAACTAAGTCCCAGCAATGACATTTTAGACCACATGACTGTGATAAGCTATGCTGGTACACTCTTCTGGACTTCAAAATTAGGCACAACTTTAAAAAATCAGGAAATCATCTCCTTGTTTTGAAAAATGTAATGGAAGAGACACTATTAACAACTATACCATCACAAGGTGGTTTGACACAGCAAATAAATTCTCTAATTCAGTGGTGACTCAAATGCATTCTTATGCAGTCTGGCAAGGGGTTGAGTAGCTAGCCAGGATAGAGGTGTAAGAGGTCTGGGCTCTAGTCCAAATTCAGCTACTGATTTGCCGCATGGCCTTATGCAAGCCATTCACTCCCCATTTCTCCTCATGCTTCTTCCTAGCCCTTCTGAATTTACATATGAAATGCTCCAGGGGCAGGGAAAGCCTCTAAGTATATGCATATATCTAGCACAACGGGGGCATCTAATTCTGAGCCAGGCACTGCAACTGCTGAAGTAGCACAGTGTTTAATGTATGGATGTGGATATGGATATGGATATGGATAAGGATATGGATAAGCATGCAAGCAGAAAATGTCCAGTGAGAGAAATTGTACTTCAGAGTGTAATATCAAGGGCAGCTGTTTCAGTTATGCTTTTGTGACCTTCCCTTTTTAATCATTGTGCTTCAAAGTCTCAGCTAGCCAAAACAGCAGATTGCTTTTAAAATGTCACCCAGTAGCTCTTGTAACTAAAAGAATCTGCCAAACACTGAAAATTGTATTACTAGGAAATCAAAATCATTAATTTGACATTAAAGTAACCTTTAGAAATCATTCCTCAGAGACAAATCTAACCTTTTTACCCAAGCAATAAGAAATACACTTTGCAAGAGTCCATATTAGAGCTGATACTTCTCATTAGCTACAAGGAGTGTACAGTGAGAGCACCAATTGCCTTTAACCTCCAAAGGTAGCTGGCTCAGATATATCTGGCAAGATGGGATCTTTCAAAGCAGCAAGAATTTATTTTTCTGGAATTTTTATTGAATACGTAATCCCAAATGCCAGGTAGAGGCAAGTGTGGAGATCCATTGATCTATCTTCAGCTGGACTTGCCAAAGGATGGAAGTAGATGAAAGGCACTGTCTGTCATCTCCCTGTTCCCAACCGAGAGCAGAATTAAAGTGCTCAGTCCATCCACGCTGTGAAAATCCACACCCAAGGTCATCGAATCTGTGTTGCTCTGGGAGTGAACCTAATTTATGGCCTGTCCTGATTCCCCTGTGGACCAAGGTTAGCCCTGAACAAGGCATAGGATGAGGACGAACCTGGGTCCTGAATATCCCCAGCACAGAGGACAGTTAAGAGGTTTTTCTGGTTTGTTTCATTCTGGTAATTTCTGGGTGACAACCCAATGAAACAGACTCTACAAGGCACAAATGGAAAACACTTGCATTAATTAGTCTGATTTAGCAATGTCCAGTTTAACAAGAAATGTGACAAATGGCATTTTGCAGTGTGTGCTGGCATTTTTATAGTTAATTCACGAATTAACATGAAGAAAACTTGCTGCAGCTGGCATTTAATTGAGAAATAAGTGGGTAGAGTCCTAGCCACTAAAATATCTGTTGAGAGCTATATTTACATTGCATGAGCTAACCAAACTGCATGTTATCTACACATCATCTAGTGGGGTACTGTCCAAGTCATTTTATTATTTACCCTGGAAATTTGGCAAAGGGAACAGAAAGGAATACAGCAATGTACTTCATACCATTCCTTAACGTGTTTCTAACTCTGTATTCTTCCATACTTAGAAAATTCCCATTCCCAGTGATGATGATACGAAGCAGGGTGCTGAATGACATTATATTCTCATGATTCCCTTTCAAATATGGATAAAGTGCAGATCTCCACACTCACACATTTAATGAATTCTGAATGCCGTCCAAGGGGCCCTTTCGGTCAGAAATATTTCTTTGTCTTAGCTCAGATATTGTACCCTAAAAGGTAGCAAGCACGTTTTGGCAGAAATGGTTCCCCAATATGTGTGATTTCTTCTTGCAAACACTGGTTGCTGTGGTTCAGAGCTGTTCAAGAATCAAGCTTCAGACCAACGATTACCATCTCTCAATCACAGAAGTGCTCCAGGAAAAGCAACACAATGTTCCCTACAGAAATCGTAACATACATGACAGAGATTGCAATCTAACACAACAGCCTCTATTCAAACCCCTGTCCGAGGCAGCTATTATCAATGCCATCCTACAGATGGGTAAAAAAGGGTTTTAAGAACACTGCCAGAACCTGTCCCCCTTGTCCACTGCCATAATTGCACCCGTGCAGCACGCTGCAGTCTCACTGCACCCCAGTTTGGACAGGGAGTTTCAAGAGCCACAGAACAAATTACGTCAAACAGTCTAGAGCTTTCTGTGCCATCAACCCTAATCTCTCTTCATACACTCCCACCTTTCCCACCCTCCACCATCCCTCACCTCCCTCCCTCCCATTGCTCCTTCCTCCCCCTTGAGTGGGCTAGAGGCAGTGTGTGCCATAGCTGACCCAGAGCTATTGGAGAGCTGGCTGGTGCTGCTCCATGCAGACAGGATGACTCGCCAGCTGGCTGTTGCCTCCAAGAACTGAGCTCCGTATACCTTTCCCTGAGCCAGGGGTATTGTATTTGGATTTCTTTTCTCTCAGAGTTCTCTACATCTCAATCAATTTCAACCTTGTTTGGCAAACATTTAAAATTAGGGGTGAGAAGGAACAGAAGAAGAGGTGTTGAAAAATAGCTGGGTAGAAATAGCAGTTACATTGGGATATTTTTTTTTTTTTAATTTCTTATAAGTCTGTATCAAAAGGAATAGTGCAATAGCAGAAGAAAAGCCAGACAAAATATGTCTATCTCCTTTGGTTTCTAATCTAGAAAAGGTTGGAGAATGTATTTCTAAAGGACCTTCACAGAAATGGCTGGGAACCAACTGCTGTATTCTGAAGAGGCTCTGGTTACACCTTTCCACTCAAGAAAATGTAGAGAGGATAGCAGGGCCAGATCTTTGCTGGACTAGTTAGTACTGGCTGATCATTGGACAGCGTAAGCTGTCAGGAGTGAAATGAACTGAAGAATAGCCCTTCTGGAAGAATGGGGTGTGAGAAATGTGCTGGGGTGGTATTGGACATGCAGAAAGCAATTGTTTTGTTAAAGTAATACAAGAGGCCAAGTAAGAAAAACCATTCACAAATGACAGAAGACTGAAAAGTCTGTCTTTCAAATTGTAGGGCTAAAACCACAATAAGACATTACAGAATAGCAGAGATCTAGGACACCTGGGGGATGGAGGGTGTTGGCAGCAGATCATGAAAGATCCCAAATTAATTTTTGGTAAAACAATTATAATTTTATATTCTGAGGAATTCTTGCATATATCAGCGATAGGTCTATGTTGAGGAGCACAAGGCTTTGCCACTTTGAACATGAGCCCAAATACTGAAAAGATTTGAGACAGAAAGGTATCCAGAGGTTATAAGACAGGAAACAGTAGGTGGGTTTTGCTTCCTGCAATAAACACTGCAAACTGAGACTATGCTGTCACAAGATGCAGGAACTGGCAGAGTCTCATCTCTCTACAAGTGTCTTTGGGCAATCACAAACAGAATAGCACAAAAAGCCTGAAAACAACAGCAGAGAGATTGCTTGTAGGAGCAATAGACAGTGCTGCATCAGAAGACAAACGGACTATCAGGCTGGAGGTAAATGGTATATTTCTTCATTTTATGTTGAAAACAAACACACCAGCCAATAGCAGAAGTCTGCCAAAAATGATGATGGGGAAAAAAGGAGCATTCAATAACAGGTAAGCAGGCAAGACCCTAGGGCTCACAGTAATGGTTTTGCACCAATGAATACACAAATTACATGGATGAATAAATAGCAATTTGGAAAAAAGAGTTGGAAAAGTACCACTATTAGACTAAAGTGTCCTTTACCTCATCAGGTTGGTATTTGCTTTGGAGGGACAGCTCAAGAAAAGTTTTCCAGAGAGAGAGTAACCCTCACCAGAATGTAGCTGTTAAACAGAAGGTAGTGTATGGGAAACGTGTTAATCGAAGATGACCCAGGACTGAGGCATGAGAAGACAGCTGCTACTGACAACAGTACACTAGTGACCTTAAACAGTGTGTTTGGACCTGGAAACCAGTGGTGTGGTAATCATGTGGCCCTGTAATACAGCACTGCCATTCTCAGTAACAGACCATAAGATTTGTACAGAATTTGCAAGACCTGTGGACTGAAGCTTGTCAGGGTTGCCCTCTCTAAACTCTCCTTGACCTGCCCATAGCTTTGTTTTGCTTCTCTTAGCTGTGACAGCAATTTCTCCAACTGACCAGGTGACTATGCCTGATTTGTTTCACTTTTGCTTCTCTTCATGTGGTACAACCATAGCTTTATATAGACAGCAATGACAAGCAGTTACTCTTTGTGGAATGAGATACATACAATAGTAACATGATGACAAGGTATTGAGAAATACAGGCCTGGTAGGACAGCAGAGGCCTTGAGAAGTGGAGACACAGGATGTGGCATAGAGGAGCACAGCTGCAAACAACTTGCCCATGGTCAGCCAAAGTGCAGACCTGGAGCTGGGCAAAACTGGGTTTAGGGGTTACAAAGAGAACAAAGAGATAACATTGAGATGGCACCAGATACAGTAAATTTGGATGTAACGTGGAGCTGCAGACCCATGGAGAAAGAGAAAAGCATCTCAGCAAACGTATAAAAATGATCCCAAGTGGATCCTAAAGGGAGAAAGAAGAAATCATCAACATGAACATCATATTCTTCCCAGCAAAGGACTCCAGATGCTGACAGCTTGTGATAACATCCCCCACTACCACCACCAGCGTGAAACCAGTAGAACATAGGGGAGCAGTGGAAGGGTGAGCACAGCACCAAGGAAAGGGGTGAAATGAAGGAGTGTATATGTGTTACAATTTCATAGAAGTATTCTAGCTGCATTGCTATTCCTTCATTTTTGTAACAATTAGAGCTGGATTAATACTGAATAGTCTCTTAATATTTCAGTTAAACTAAGAATAGATTCCTGGCTTTACTAATAAATAAGATGTGCTACCTTCCTGACCACAAACAAGATTTTCTATGTAACAGCTTGTTCACTGCAGGGACCAATGAACAGTAAAAGTTCATGGCTTTAAATAGAAGTGTGCCTGTTCACCTCAGTTTACAAAGTAGAACCAAAATAAAATTCAGGCCTATCTCTCAGGAAGGCTAGAACCAGCTAAAACTGACAGCACCAAAAGGTGACAGGCAATTAATCCCCAAAATAAAGAGATCACTCATTTCACAGAACCACAGAATGGTTGAGGTTGAAAGGGACGTCTTGAGATCATCTAGTCCAACCTGCCTGCTGAAGTAGAGTCAGCTAGAACAGGTTGTCCAGGACTGTTGAATTTTGAGAATCTCCACAAATGGAGACTCCACAACCTCTCTGGGCAACCTGTGCCAGTGTTTGACCACCCTCACAGTAAAGCAATTTTTTTCTTGCATTCAGACAGAATTTCCAGGGACTCTCTTTTTCTATTGCTGTTACGGCTGAAAGTTAGGAGCAAGAGATCTCCCTGCACCTGCTGCTTCACCTTCTTTCTACTTCTTGGACACATGTTAAGAAGTAAGGAGATGTTTGAAGGGTAAATGCTGAGATGCTGTCTAGATCGAAACCTGCTCATGAGGAATTGATTGCAGTGGAAATTCTCCTTTCCAAATCCAAAATGGGAGTACTCCAGTCAGGATTTTTCTCATGTATTATATAGTGCGTAACACTATCACAACTTCTGGCTATTCATCTCCATTTAAAGAAAAAAGCACCAGTTTATAGGGAACTCAGTGTTTTACTGCTGTGTCAGTGGTAATGTCCAAATTGCTGGTTGACTCCACACCATGATGAATGGTTCATCTCATCCATAGATTGAATACAAACTGAAGAGTAAACACAAAAAAACCAAAAGCTTTCCTAAGATGAGTGACTGGATGAATGGTCTACAGAATGTAAGACATAATCCCATTAAGGTTTCAGCTGGAGTACTATGCCCAATATGGGGACCTGACCTTTTGAGAAATAAATGTGGCACTTCAGGCAAGCAGAAAGAATGAGTAGAGGTTTACGTAACTGGAATTCCCAAGAAAGACTTGAAAGGAGCTATAGTAACAGTTTCAGGCATATAAAAGGCTTCTGTAGAGAGGCAGAGGATAACCTTTCTTACGTACAAAGTGGATAGGACAGTAAGCAGTGGAATTAAATAAATGGAATGAAGCTGTGTGTTAGACACTAAGGAAAGACAAGCAAAGTGCGCTGCAGAGAGTATTGTGATCTTCATCCCTGGAAGCTTTTAAAGATGGGTTGGACAATGATGTGTCAGACATGCTTAAAGTAGAGTTAGTCCTTCAGTGACATGTGAAGGTAGACTACATGTCCCTTTGACAGCCCTCTTCTGATTCTGCACTTTCTATCCCAACTTAGCAAATCATTAAACAGAGTTCATCTTTAATGAAAGAATTAAATCCAGTTGACTTCAGCAAGACTGCTTAAGCATTTAGAATTAAGGAAATTAAGCCTGGCTGAACCAGGCCCTAGGAAGAATTTAATCAAGCCATGAATTAACACACAAAATCTCTATAAAAGAAGATAAAGCTTGTATCTCATATGGAAATTGATTATTTTAAAAATCTATGTTGTTTTCCTTTCTCTTCCTTTTGGTTGTTGTTTTTTGTTTGTTTGTTTGTGGGGTTTTTTTTTCCCCAGAATCAATGTTCCTAGGAGTAATGCAGACTTTATAGCCAAACATGACATTTCTACAGCCCATTTTATGTCTCATAACCCTGTGAAAGTACACAGCATTTTTTCCCAGGGATTTTTTAAAAGGATAAATGGGAAAGACTCTCAGTGATCCTGGAGGGTTTGGTACAGATAAGAGCAGGAAGGGAGGGAGAGAGGGTTAAATACTCTTTCATAACTCTTTTAGAGTAACACAGCTTTTTGATCTCTATTAATGCCTCACCCTGGACTGCACTTTCAAATGCTATCAGATATCTGATATTAATATACACCACATTCGTTATATGATTCCCTCAACCATATGGAAAAATCCAGTATTTTCTGACCATCTGACATCAGCAAAAGATGTACCCCAAGTCACCAAGAAACTCACTGAGGGGAGAGGGAATAACCAGGACAGTTCCCTTGTAGTCTGGTAGGGAACTTGGGTGCCTGTTAATTTTTTTTTCATCTCCCCACTGACATACACTTACAATAACTGGATCACACCCACCAGAGCTGTCACAAATATTGCTGCTTCATAGGGTAATCTAGTAAAATAGCATGAAGATGAGAGAAAATTACATTAGTTTTCACAGGTTCCATGGGGAGTCACCAAAAATCCTATTGCCCTCACTATCTGACAGTTTCTTACCCATTCTCCCAAGTGCTGTTGTGATGACATGATCAACACCTTGACCTGTTAAGAGGTTTCTGAGCTCAAGCACAAGGTGAAAATGGTCAAGCAACACACAGTAATATCAACACACAACTTTATAATATACATATTAATAGTAATATTTTCAAAATTTCAGCTTTGAATACAGCATATAAAGCTACAGAATTAACTTGATATTTTACTTAAACAAAATGTTCTCTTGAAATAGTTGGAGAAAAACAAGATTTATGTAGGCAATGAGGGAACACTGAACAATATTATTAGAATGAACTATTTTTCTTTATAATGTTATCTCAGCAACTCTCCAGGGAATCTATATTTAAATACCCTCTTGAGAATACAATACAACTGTAAAAGATTATTTGCTCTGATTATAGATATTATTACTATAGGCAACCACACACTGCATATTAACAGAATACTTACTGAATTGAGCCGAGACCATAAAGCAGGGCATCCAGTTATCCCTATGGCTGTACTCTACATGGCCCTGTTATAATGAAACCAATCAAAAATAGGTCTCATGAAAAGCTGCCATACAATCTCGGAAAATTATAAACAGGGGAGGGAAGGAGGAAGGGAAGAGAGTGTTCAAACACAGTGGCAGTACTTCAGACAATAAAATATACTAGCATATGTTTCTTCAGCTAGAAAACTTCTCCCCTTCCATGGGGAAATTTACTGAAAGATGGAGGCAAAGCAACTACACCAAGTGAATCAGTGGGCTGAGGCCAACTGCATGAGGTTCAACAAGACCAAGTGTCGGGTCCTGCACTTGGGTCACAACAACCCCAGGCAACGCTACAGGCTTGGGGAAGAGTGGCTGGAAAGCTGCCCGGTGGAAAAAGACCTGGGGGTGCTGGTTGACAGCCAGCTGAACATGAGCCGGCAGTGTGCCCAGGTGGCCAAGAAGGCCAATGGCATCCTGGCCTGTGTCAGAAACAGTGTGGCCAGTAGGTGGAGGGAGCTGATCGTGCCCCTGTACTCGGCACTGGTGAGGCCGCACCTCAAATACTGTGTTCAGTTTTGGGCCTCTCACTACAAGAAGGACATTGAGGTGCTGGAGCGTGTTCGGAGAAGAGCAACGAAACTGGTGAAGGGTCTGGAGCATAGGTCTTATGAGGAGCAGCTGAAGGAACTGGGGTTGTTTATCCTGGAGAGAAGGAGGCTGAGGGGACACCTTATCGCTCTCTACAACTACCTGAAAGGAGGTTGTAGCGAAGTGGATGTTGGTCTCTTCTCCCAAGTAAGAAGCGACAGGACAAGAGGAAATGACTTCAAGTTGCACCAGGGGAGGCTTAGATTGGATATTAGGAAAAATTTCTTCACCGAAAGGGTTGTCAAGCATTGGAACAGGCTGCTCAGGGAAGTGGTGGAGTCGCCATCACTGGAGGCATTCAAGAAACGTGTAGATGTGGCACTTGGGGACATGGTTTACTGGGCATGGTGGTGTTGGGGTTGACGGTTGGACTTGATGATCTTAGAGGTCTTTTCCAACCTTAAYGATGCTATGATTCTACGATTCTATGATTCTGTGATTCTATGGACACACTCTAACAGGTCCATGTCTTTCTTGTACTGGGGGACACAGAGCTGGACACAGTACTCCAGGTGGGGTGTSACAAGAGCAGAGTAGGTGGGGGGAATCACCTCCCTTGATCTGCTGGTTATGCTTCTTCCTAGGCAGCCCAGGTTACAAATGGCTTTCTGGGCTGCGCACATTGCTGGCTCATACCTAATTTTTCACCTACCAATATCCCCAAGTCCTTCCCTGCAGGGCATGGTGGTATTGGGTCGATGGGTGGACTTGATGATCTTAGAGTTCTTTTCCAACCTTAATGATTCTATGATTCTGTGATTCTATGATTCTACATTCTGTGCAGCTGCATGTCTTCCCTGGAACCTCATTATGAGGACACAACATTTGCATTCTTGATTCTTCACTACACTAAGGGGGCAGCAACGTGGTTTTTATCAGCTAAATCCCTCACCTCAGAAGGAGCAGGACTGGGTAAAGGGTGGCTGGACAGCACTCGAGCTTATTTCTGAAGCCCATGCTGCTCCTGTGTCCGATCTGCACTGTATTCATCATAACTTCTTGCTCATAACCTGCCAAGATCTGCCTGGCTTTCCTCCTCTCTGCAGCTTCTCTGTTGCTGTGAGGAGTCCAGAGGTACACAGGAGTATGGCATTAATTACTAAAGATGGCTTGGTCATCAGAATTAAAGGGGGATAGACAGGCTACTTCCTGCTGTTGGTGTCTTCCCCACCAAGGCCTTCCAGTCACTAGCAGGGAACACAAACCTGAGGAGGAAAAGGTTTTAACAACACTAGCCTGTCACTCAGTATCTGACTGATCAACTTCACCTAAAAAATCATTCTCTTGTAAACAGAGCTGCCCTACAGCTGCCTGCAGTGATGAAACACCAGTCTAGTCTTGCCTGCTCTGAATAAGATATCACCTTTCATGTGAAATTCTTGCTCACAGAGTTAACCATTGGCAAGTGGTATCACTGGAGCAAGGGCGAAATTTGAGTTCCTTTGTTCGAGCCTGAGGAATGATATGGCAGGACAGCAATCTGCCCAATAGATGAGTGGAGGACAATGGATATTGTCTACCTGAACTTCAGTAAGGCCTTTAACACTGTCTCCCATAGGATTCTCATAGACAAACAGTTGATGTACAGGCTGGATGAGAAGTCAGTGAGATGGATTGAAAAACAGCTGAATGGCCAGGCCAGGGATGTGGAGATCGGTGGAACAAGGTCTAGTTGGAGGCCAGTAACTAGCAGTGTACCCCAGGTGTCAATACAGGGTCCAATCCTAGTAATCATCTTCATTAGCGATCTGGATGATGRGGCAGAGTGCACCCTCAGCAAGTTTGGTCATGACACAAAACTGAGGAGTGGCTGATATGCCGGAAGGTTGTACTGACAACCAGAGGGATGTCAACAGGCTGGAGAAATGGGCTGGTAGGAACGTTATGAAGTTTGGAAAGGGGAAATGCAAAGTCCTGCACCTGGGGACAAACAACCCCAGGCACCAGTATAGTGTGTGTGGGGGGTGCCTGACTGGAAAGCAGCCTCATGAAGAAAGACCTGGGGGTCCTAGTGAACACCAAGTTGAACATGAGCCAGCAATGTGCCCTTGCCACAAGGAAGGTTAACAGTGTCCTGGGCTGCATTGGGAGGAGTGTTCCCTGCAGGTTGAGGGAGGGGATCCTTCCCCTCTCCTCAGCACTGGTGAGGCCACACCTGGAGTGCTGGGCCCCATTCTGGGCTCCCCATACAAAGGAGACATGGACATACTGGAGAGAGTCGAGCAAAGGGCCACTAAGATGATTAAGGGAATGGGGCATTTCTCACGTGAGAAAAGGCTGGAGAGAGATGGGACAGTTCAGCCTGGAGAAGGCTCAGGGGGGATCTCATCAATGTATGTAAGGACCTGAAGGGAGGGTGCGAAGATGGGGGAGCCATGCTCTTTCCAGTGGAGCCCAGTGACAGGATCAGAGCCAGTAGGCACAATTGTTACAATTGTAGCCATTTTTGTTATAATTTGTAACAATTTTTTGTTACATTTTGCCCTGTAGCATGCACAGGCAACTCGCCCATCCAGCAGCAGGGCAGAGCTAGGCCTGCAGGCCCCTTCTGCAGCCCCCCCTAGACTGCAGGACTCGTAAGTGGCTGCAGTTAACGTCAGTGCTTCAGCTTCCTGGCTCTTCACCCAAAGTACCTCTGCAGCACCAAAACACRGTTTCATTTTGCCAGCAAGCAGTCTGAGGGCTGCTCCACTTGCAGTCATCTAGAATAATTCCTCCAAATTAATGAGGACTGCAGATTTAAAGCGGGTTTGTTAAAGTACAAAAAGGCTTTGTTAATCTGATGCTTTGCAGAAGAGCAGCAGCTTTTATTCAGTATAACTCCCCTCCACTCTGGATGCAAGCTAAAGTGATCTCCTAGGGAAGATGCAGAGAGCAGCTGTATCACTCATGGAAAAATGTACTCTACCACACACCTATTACATGGATGAGACATGATGATAAAAGAAGAGTGGGACTGGGCTCCTGGTTTTGCATTATTAAGGTTTAAGATAGGAACATTTCTCTGTGTTTCTACAGAGTACTGTTTGCACTGTAAATGTTACCAGAAGTAATGTTGGGGTTTATAATTTTTTTAATGTTAAGTATTGCCTTAAAAAATTCTTGGAAAATCTGAGAAAGGTGCACAGACTTGTCTCAATTTCCTCTTCACTGTCCCCACACATATGGATGAATGTACTCCTCCCAATATTGACCTATCTTTCCACATCAGGCCAGTAGCTTCTTCAAAAGGTTTTGTGCAGTCTTTTTCAGAAGTACTAACAGTGGCATGTTTGGTTGTATAGTGTGCACTCACTGTACCTTCTTCGTGACTGGGATGAATTGTGCCATGCAGATAAAGCAAACTCAGCATAGCGTGAAACACAGGCAACAACTAATTGACATAATTTGTAGCCCAGGCACAGGTGTGCTGTTGCTGCTGAAGATGATGTCCTGGAGTTTGTCTAGCAGAGCAAATCTAGTCCTCTGAGAGGGGAAGAAGAGATCTGTTTGTCTAGGTGCTGCAGAGAGCTGGCAGTCCATAGACACTATCTCTTTACTGTTTTGGTGTTGAAATGATGCAGAAAAGGCATGAAGTGTTATCTATTCTTTGTGGCAGAGCTCGGTGGAAGAGCTGGTTTTATTTCAGCATTGTGCTTTGTCTAAATTGCCCTTCTCTGAAGTACACTGAAAGACCTCTTGAAGCAATGAAAGATGTTTTCCACATTGGAAATATCAGTAACACCAAGTTCAATTCTCCATCACTGTGCCAAACAGCCACTGAAGGAACATGCAACAGGAACTACCACAGTTTAACAAAAGGGTAGGAGGTTTACAAAATTCCACAAATACGTCTTTTTTCCCCCAACTGTTTGGCATTTGAAGTTACCAAAAAGAAATGGAGAGCAACAGACACTGCACTTTTGTTCACAACCCTGGCAAGGGAGTGTGGTAAACAGCCCTTCTTCAAGGAAGCTCTGAGGAAGTTTGGGTTTTGTGAGTATGAAATCTCCGAGGTAAGGGAAGGTGGCAAGAAATCAGGACTTCTTTCCAATACAGGAGATTCACAGGAAAGGAGATGTCATTTGTCTTCCAAATGGGAGAAGACTCACTAGCTACAGCGTGCATACATAAGAGTCGTGTGAAAAGCCTCATTGGCATTATTTATATTTGTTAAGCTGACCTTTGATCTCTTCACTCTTCCCAGTACTCCAGACACCGAAGAGTTGCCCCACATGAGAAAGAGCTTGCTTGATAAAGCCCTCTTTGCATCCTACTTGTATCTGTAAAAATAAAAGAAAAAAGGGAAGATCAAGTACCACTACTTTAATCTTCTTTTTTTTTTTTTTTTTTCTATATGGAACTCTTTATACAATATTTTAACTCTTTAAACACTTTAAACAATGAACTCTTCCCTTTTATTGCCCTAAACATACTAGAAACCAGCTCAAAATGAGACCTGATCCAACTTCACATGAAGTCAGCAGACTGATAATTGGGATTTTATTTTACACATAGCAAATAATAGAACTGTTTGTAGCTGTTTCATCACCTCTTTGTGCCTGAGATCCTTTCACAGGCTTCTAGCTTTGAGGGGTAGTGCCATTCCCCCTTGCTCACACCACTGTATTCAATGTTCCCTCAATCCTTCTTTTAATGTGGCTTGAGAGCAGTGTGAAAGGAGAGAAAGAAGAGAAAGGAGCAAGAGACTCCAAGAGCACAAGGTCACTGAATCTGATAGCAACACTGATGCAAGTGGCTTCTTTCTTACCTGGCAAATCAAGAGCAGGACTCAGAAGCTGCAACTAGCCACAACAAAACCAGAAACAAGGTGCCTGCTTGCTACTTTGTGGGGAAGTAACCCTTTTTCAGTAATACAGTGTCTTCACCAACATATAAAGCTTTCAGGTCTTGTTGTACTGACTATCAAAACTGAACAGCAGTATTTGGTCCCACACACAGGGAAGGCTGGGTGGGACTCTCAGCTTGTGCTACGCAAAAGGGCAGTTCTAGATCATCACAGCCCACCATTGCTAGCCTTCATGTCCCAGGTGGCAGTAGGAGGGAATTACTGAGACCATGGAGAATTAAGTGTTTCTAAGTTCCACGTAAGAAATATAACACATAATGGATATTGAGCAAGCCCCTCAGGGACCAGGATACACAAAGAAGTTAAAAATAAAAGCACCAAAACCACTGATCTTTTCAAGGTAATACCATATTATCCTTCTCTTCCATGGAGATATTCTTCCTTGAACATCAACTGTCTCCAGTACAGCAACTGCAATTCTTTCCACCCAAAAGAAAAAAAAGTATCTGTGCCTGAAGAGTAAGTAAAGTAACAGCAGAGCTGCTTCAGTGCTTTAGCTAATAAATACCAATTTTAGGGCAAGAAAAGTCATATGATACTCCCTTTGAAATTCTTATGCAATGAACTTTTGATTCATATTTAGTAATAAAGTATGATCTTGGCTGGGCAGCTGGGAGACAGAAGGGACTCTGGATCCAATTAATGCTAGAATTCAAGCTCATTCCTTTATTTCTGTGTAGTTCATTCTCCCCACTTCCACAAACACATACCTCAGTAGTTGATTCCCCATAGCCAAACAGTTTTATGTATGTACTGCTTACTACACCACTAGCTACACCTTTATGCTCAACCCCTTCTTTGCTAGGCAGGATTTGATTTCCATCCACTGTGTTGTTTCCTGCTTGTTTGTGCCCTTTAAAAACAGTAACTGTGCTGGGCCTCACCAGGCAGGGAAGGAGCCCTCCTGCAGTGCTATCATGGCTGAGCTGTCCCTTTGGAGTTCTTTACATATTTCATACATTTTAAAACTAATAGCCCATTAACAATATAGATACAGGGATCAAGGTTTGAGTTTCCCAGAGAGCTCTTGTGCTGCAGAAGAGAAGAACAAGGCTGTCTTTCCCCCCACTGCATGGTGACCCCATTCTAAGTTGAGAAACACCAGACAGCACACAGTGAGGTAGCACAGCAACTCCTGCATGAGATCCTTCCCTGTGATTTTCTTACACATAGGTATTTTCAGACTCTGGGTTTTTTGTTTCTTGGTAAAAAAAAATCTGTTATGTACAACACCAGTGAGAGGAAATGGCCTCAAGTTGCACCAGGGGAGCTTTAGATTGGATATTAGGAAAAATTTCTTCACTGAAAGGGTAGTCAGGCATTGGAACAGGCTGCCCAGGGAAGTGGTGGAGTCACCATCACTGGAGGCCTTCAAAAAACGTGTGGATGTGGTGCTTTGGGACATGGTTTAGTGGGCATGGGTACTGGGTTGATGGTTGGACACGATGATCTTAGAGGTCTTTTCCAACCCTACTGATTCTATGATTCCAGTGCTTTTGACCTATCTGTGACCTGGTTTTAAAGCCTGCCCCTCTTGCTCCCACTTTCCACATCTTGGCATGAGATCAATTTTGGGAGGGACATGATCAAATGCATAAACCAGCAGGAATAAGGCAGCTGCCTTGTCTCTCTCCAGAGGAGATGGGGGAAAGCACTGAGAACAGCTCATGTGCAGACAGGGCGCACTCCAGGCATGCAGTATTGGTCTAGCAGGACACACTTGTTGTGTTACACATCTGACTGTACTGGAAACTCACAGTGCAGCTGGACTGTTTTCACAAGAATAACACCAGGGAGAAAGCAAAACTAACACCCATTCCCGCAGTAGGGGCCCTTGAGCTCCTCACTTGCTTCCTATGATCTCTCTGAATCTTTTATTTAAAGCCTGTTCAAACATAAAGTGGACGGTAGGAGCAGAGCAGTCACTTTGCTTTTTTGTCCCACCTGGAGACCTGGTTGTATTGTTTATGCTGGCAGTGAGAAGTCACAGCCTGGCCTAGTCAATGTTAACGAGTTGTACACCAACAGTTCAGTATGCCTGCTGTCAGTTACACAGGATGAAAGAGAGGGAAAACTACCACGTTTGGCTGGCTCAGATCAAAGCAGATTGAGGAAGACTGAGGATGTACCTCTCACCTTCTTTTCGTTCTCCACCCCCAAATGCATTTTGCAGACTTGATCCAAAGCATGAACGAGAAAGGCTTCTCACAAAATACAAGCTTCAGAACGAGAAACACAGGCAGCTTAACACAGGGCAGCTGCAGGCAGACACCTGAGGTGGCAGAGAAGTAATCATAGGAAAACACATGGTCTGAGTCAGGTTCCAGCAATTTGGCACACCAACATACACCTTCATTAGTGGCAAACCAGCACGCAGGAGGAGAACCGAAGAACAGCTCTATGATTGCCTGTTGTAGAAGACTGTGAGGAAAGCAGTGAGATGACATTTAGTTCAGAACACAGGAGCTAGTTAAAAATGATCCTAAACTAACAGCACGACAGACTGGACCCCTGATTTGAACTTCCCTTGAAAGAGGGACACAGAGATAGGAGGGGAAAAGCTCAGGGAAGAAAATCAATTAATAAAAGTGCTTTCAAGACACCAAGGTTATGCTTAAGTGACAGGAAGAGGAATACGTACAGTCTGAATCTGATCTACCTCTTCTCTGAATGCATTTGCAATACAGAAAGAAGCATACTCACTTGTAGGAGAACTCAGTCATGAGATACCTCTTAGACTATGTAGTCAGTGGAAAATGTTGCGATTAGCAGATAACTCCTTAGTAGATTAATTGTGTTTTCCAGCATGCATTGCTTAATAGTCCCTCCAATCCATTGTGGTCTGGATCAAAATTTCTTACAGAACTACCAGTTTTCATTTTACATTGCCTTTTCTTTAAATTTAAAAACAAGGGGCAATAAAATAGGAGGAAGAGATGTAATCGAAATACAGCCAGTGGGAATCCCAGCTCACCAGCTTTATGCAGATAATAATTCCCCTTTATTTCTTCAACGTCTAGTTCCTCCATCCCACACAAGTAAAAGCTACGGTCAACTAGCAAAAATCAAGCCAGCATGATTTCCCCATTTCTTCAGGGGTTTTTGACAAGGACTAACGCCTTTTTGAGGAGGGAAGATGAGAATGAGTTCTTATATTTGCAAAAAAATATTATGCTATAATCAGTTTGTTGCTTTGTCCAGAACCGTGTCCAACATGGGGCCAGGCTCACACAGTTGGCCATAAATACTGCAAGTATTTCTGATGAGATTCCCATGTCAGCTCAGAGGCTCAAGAGAGACCCCCACATCCTGTTCTTATCTTCACTTAGAAAACAGTTCCTCTAATACAAACTCAGGAGCTGTCTGAAATCAGAATATTCAAGTAAAATAATATTTTACAAGCCAGTAATAGTAATAAAATAATAACCAGCTGCTCATAAAGTGCAGTCTTCAGTCTTAACACATTAGGTAAACTATCTCATAGTTTATGCTCCATAGTTGGTGAAATTTGTACTTCATCATCCATGTATGAAGACTTACTAAATCTAAACAGATGAGGCAGAAATGGATATGACTCCACAAAAGAGGCAGAATAAACAGCTGATCCTGCAGAGGGAGGAGAGCCTGGTACTACTCCCTCAGGACCGTGACTAGGCAGGCAGCCCTCGTTTGGACATAGGAAAACAAAAGTGTGACCTTGAAGAAGAAAGGCTTCAATGCACTATTGCAGTGGCAGGACCAGGTGGAGGCCAAGAGAGGAGCTACCAGATAACATGCTGACAATACATCCCCATGGGGACACCTCCCTGTGCCACTGGAAGAACCTTTTCCCAGAACCTGAGCAATCCTGAGGGCACAGCTGGTCCTACACATGCTACTTGTGGTTACCCCATACCAGAGGGAAGGCAGAGGAAATAAACAGCTTAAAAGCTATGAAATTGCAGAGATTCAGGGTCAGACTTTCTGCTGATGAACATCAGCAAGAATTTTTCATGGGTCTGTCCTTCAGTCTAATTCACCCCTAAAGAAAGAAGCAAATCAAACAGGTCAAGAGCAGCTTCATCCTTTTAAACAGCCTTTCCACACTGCTATTTATGCTGTCCTCTCTCTTCATTTAAGCACTGCATTTCAGTGTGGGCACCTTGAATTTGCTAAAAATTACGTGCATGTTATCCTCACAGCCAGATATTGATGGGAGCAGCACAGAGCTCTGGGGCTCTGAGGACAGCCTGCAGGCTATTCTTGGGACACCGCAGGTTGAAGTATTAATTATTGCTATTTCTACAGGCTGCTACTCTGAGGCATGACATCCCCTCTAGGCATATAAAACAGCACTTAACAATGCCAAACAGGTCCAGACAACTGTCTACTCTCAGATAGTCATACACACCTTCAGGCTGGGTCTGTTAAAACGTTCACATTCACCACTGTAGTTGCTATGGACTTAGCTGCAGTAAACACCAGGCAAAGATAAGACTTAAGTCAGAGATCAGAAATGGCATTTCCAGTGCTTTAGGTCAGATATCAGACAGCCCCAGTGCGCTCTGAGCAGCCCCAAGGCTTTCAGCTGGCTTGCTAAGGGAACAGTAAGGGTCTTCAGGAGCACAAAAATGACTATCAAGGCCCATGTTAGCAGCTGCTACTAAGAGTGACAAACTTTATTGGTCCTCTTGTTCCCAGGCTAGATGTCTGTGGTAGCGTGCCACCTATTCCAGCATCTGAGGATGAACAGAGGAAGGCATTGAACATGGACTAGGTCCCAAAACGATCTTGATGGAAATACCAGGATGGACAATGCCACAGTGCCATTCCAGACTCTGCAGTCTGGAGCGGTCTGGGAGCTGTGAAGCTCCGTAAGTAGTGTTGGACTGCTGGGCCAAAACAAACATTGTACACGGGTGGATCTGCAGGGTGAGAAGAGTTGTAGAGTAACATTCTGCATCAGCAAGCCTTGGCAGCAATATTAAGGCATCAGTACTTGTCTGGAGCATAGTTCTTCAAAAAGGTACAGAGCACTTTTGCTGAAAACCCATAAGGCATTGACAAGAACATTCCAGATAAGTCAGGAAAACAAGAACTACCACAAAAGAGGACAATAGAGGGAGCAAGCAAAACTGACTAGGAGTCTGGCAAAGAGGAACAGAACAACTTCTGCTTCCCTGCAGAGAGGGCAACAAGACTTATATCATGACAGAAAAGATTCATGCTATACACTAGGAAAAGCTTTCAAGCAGTAATAATAATTAGACTGGAACAACCTTCTTGGGGAGGACCCAGACACACCATCATTAAAGGACTTCAGGAATGAGATAGATACACATCTGTCATGGCTGGCTTACGTACAGTTGGTCCTGCACTGGGGCAATGGGGGAAAGACTGCTTTTGTAAAGCCCTGCACACGTGCCCAGAGCCCCTATTGGTAAATACGGTATAGGAACCAGGTGTAGGGTGCCCTGGGGTTCCTCTGGGCTAACGAACCATTTGCTCAACTATCACCCTGACTTTCCAGACTGCTGCTTACTCCTAGACTGTCCCTGGCCTCTTTGCTGTACAAAGAATGTTGTAAGCAGACAAAAGCAGCAAAAATAAGCAGGTTTTAAAAATACACCTTGTACACAGGTCTACCTACTAATCCAAGCCTAAGGCTAAAAGAATACATATTGTTACACAGAGGAGAGTCGGAGGAATGTAAAGACTCATAAAAACAGCCCTTGCTCTTTTGCATGACAAAGCCTCTGAGCCCACGTGTTCTACCAGCTGCTTTTTCCTCACAGGAGATTTTTTTTGTAATTTTCACCCCACTTCTCAGTATAAATAAGAAGTATCAAGCATCTTCTGGATTCTCATTTGTTGGGGCAGAATGCTTACTTTTTTTCACACAGAGACTTCCCTTCCAGTGCAATAACAATCCTTATGTTCCTTTTTCTTTCCAGCCAGCAGAAATTCAGTGCTTTGGGAGCCAATTTATTCTGGAGATTCACATATCTTTTCACAACCAGTGGGATCTTGCAGATAGAATGCAGTCTTCCACCCCAGCCCTTGGTCTGGTGAGTGCACTCAGTCATGTAATGACAGGAGCTGAGCTCTCCTTTCTGGTTTTCTTACTTGATGGACATCCAATAACAATTTCCAGTCCTTCTTTGATATTCAGTATTTTTACATAAAAAGCATTAACCACTATTAACATTATATTCTCACTGTTGCATATTTTTGTCTTGGTCTGGATTATTTTCCTTACAATGTGCTATGGTCTGCCATGCAAGGAAAGCTATCCTAGAATAAGCAACTTGGATGTATTGCACTATCAGACTGCCAGACAAATCCTAGCATGGATGATACAATATTGGCATCAGTGGCCATTCACATATAATAAAATCACGCTTGAAATGAACTAAACTGACAAGTTCCACTTATTTCTGCAGTAGTTCCTCTTTGTTCAACTCACCAGGAAGTCAAGCTAGTGGTCTACATCCACCTGTGGACTTAGCACAGCTGCAAGCTAATGTGTTTTAACCTGTTTACAAATTTATAAATTGTGAAAAAGAGAGAGAGCAGTGCAACATAATTTGAGGAACTTTTTAATCAAAATTGAGATCTAAACTTAGTATCTTCCTCTGTGACAAAGGAATCAACCTTATACAAAAGTGCAGATGTACAGGACATCAGAATAGTGTACTCCAAATCTATTTCCTGTTTTGATTAGAGACAATAGGTTTTCGTTTTCACAGTATAGAAAATATCAGAAAATGCGATTTTCTAAGAGAGCCCAGCACTGGCTGTTTGCAAAGGACAAGATGAGTCAGGAAAGCAGCAGAAGTTAGCAGAATTTTTGCAGTCAGCAGAAATATGACCCTAGATGAAAATTGCTCAGAAGCAGCTTAAGCAGACAAAAAAGAAAAGGAAAAAAAGAAAGGAAAAAAAAAGAGCAGAATATTTGTGGAGCCGAGATTTGTCAATGAGCACAGAATCTGCCAGGTGCGGGGGAAAGCTGTTACGGTTCTGTACACCAGAACTAACCTAGCTCCGGTTTCCCAACTAAACAACCCACAGGAGGTGGGGAATAACCCTGACAAAGTTAAAATGCAAGAGCTGAGTGCTAAAGAAGACAGACCAAACTGTCAGAAAATCAGGATATTTAAGGGATCAGAGAAGAACTACCCCAAAACAGTGGTATGCAGAATCACTCGTAGTGTCTGCAGTCTCTCTGGCTTACATGCTGATTTAAGCCTAGGACTCAGTGGAGAAAAGGCAAGGGGAGTTTAGGATGTAACTGTGTAGTTCTGATTTGCATTTCAATAGGCCCCCARAGACTCCTGCACAGGGCTTAACTTTGCATAAGGGAGAAGGAAAAGATGCTCTTGTCCAAATATGCCGACTGCTTAAAGAAACAAAGGAAAACAGGAGCAGACAGAAAGGAGCACATTGGAAAAATATGTCATTACTACACAGAATGTCAGGCTGTGGGTACAATAAATCAAACTTTTTCTGGAGATAGTACAGCAAAGGAGTATTTTAAAGATCGAAATTGAGAAAGGGCTGGAACCCTTCCGATCAGGATCAGGTGCTGAATGTCTTTTCCTTTATAACCCATTTGGTTTAAAGAAAGAAACAAAGAGGCAAAAATCTACTTCAAAATACATTTTCTTCTGAACATTGCTGCTTCTGTGCAGCATTCTCATGCCAACAAATATAGGACTGGTGAACAGTCCCTATCAAGCTTTGTGAAGTATATTGATAAGAACTATTACACTGCTGCACCAATGTTTGAACAAAACACACATTTTGCTGTTAAGTTTAGGGGGGAAAAAACAGCTTAAAAAGCCTGCATTTGATTTGGGGGTCTTAATTGTAGTTATATCTGATATATTATGATCTTTTAATAGTCTAAATTCTGTGGCTCAGGAAATTCAGCTTCAAATCACAGCTTTGCTACAGGTGTCATTGTATGACCTTGAGAAAGTCCACTTATCCTTTTTTCTCTTCTTCATTTATAATACAGAAACAGCACTTCTGCCCTCCTTCATTAGGGCAAGATGAGCAAAAATATTCCAATTATCTCTATAGACAACTGCAGTCTTGCTGGGGAACTAAAGTAGAAAGGGAAAGAAACAGCAGTTACACGATCTTACCATACTAAGATAAAGTTACAGATATACAGATAGGCATATAAGTATACAGATTAAGCAATGTACATATTTTTAATGTGTTGTTTTTCTTTTTTTCATTTTCCAGGGATAAGATTGTGAATGACTCTCCATGGTAAAGGTACCTTCAATGGGATATGTCTAATACAGGTTTACCAGTAACTGACAAACAATATCATAGTCCTAGTACAAGTTTCACCTTCCAGCACTGTGCATGGATGGGCATTTTATTCAACAGCCATACATTATTGCTTCATGACAGAAGTCCTGTAAAAAACACCTGAACAAGTTTTTAACTCAAGATATTTGCAAGATGGCTGCTAACAGTTAAAATATAAGCATATACACATACAATCTCAGTTGCTGAATAGAGCCCAGAATCTAGTGAAAAAGAGTCGAGTCACTAAAGGAAAACAAGCAGTAGTTTATCAAGGGAAAAAAAGCAGAATTATATTCTGCAGAGGTAACAATTCACAGCTGCAGGAACAGGACGCGAGTCGCAGTATAGCAGAAGATATGGGAATTTTCAAACAGGAAAGCTACCAGCTTGTGTTTGCTCCTGGTTTGTTCATGGAAGCAGGAACTGTATTTAAAAAAAAGGAGAGACACATGGATTAGATCCCTAGCTCGTTCTCTTTTTTTTATTTCTCTGCAACTTGCAAGGGCCCTGTCACAACCTACGAGCTTAGGCAAATGCAACAATGACACCCAAAGTCAAGGCACATGGATAGCCTCTTTCTCCCAGAGGCTCACCATGCTTCCTAATACAACCTGTCCATTTTCAAAGGCAGACTTCGTGGGGGTGATTTCTCACTTAGTTCTTGGCATACTCCTGCTGTTGGCAACTGAAAAGACATGTATTTTTGATTGTGTAGGGCATCCAAGGCTTGTTGTTTATGTTTGCAAAATGCTCTGCAGAATTTTGTACTTTTGAATAATACAGGGATTCTCTGTGTGACATTGTTTTTGTTTTGTATGAAAAGATGCTGGATGATGGAAAAAAATCCATTAAGCTTTTCATTAATAAAAGACTAAATAACTCCCTATGAACTACAGGCATCCTTCTCTGATTTATCTCTCTTTGTAGAAGGACAATAGGGTGCTTGTAGGCCTTGGGGAAATACATAATTTCCATTTGACTGTTACTGGTGGTTTACTTCTGCGACATCTGCAGTCCCAGTTAACACTAACTCACAGAACTGCAAAACAGGCATAAGTATCTGGCCCTTCCAACCAGCTGACTATAACCTGAATTTATACTGTTAGCAGTATGTCATCTAGTTTACATTCTAATTGTGATGGGAACCAGCAAGTATCAATGGCTGTGCATTTGCTGTTTATCTTACTCCATCTGCTGGGACATGCAGTTTTCTGTGGAAGTATAGCAGAGGGCACAAGCTTCAGATGTACATATGACATTAGTGTATACTCCTCTACTTATGAAGTGAAACCAAACAAGACCAACAAGAACTTATGTAGTTCTTGTGAAACTGTTAGTCAGCGGATCAGTGCTGCAACTGCTGCATACCTTTGAAATCCAAATGGGAATCAAGGCAAGGACAGTGAAACTGAGTTGAAAGGCAACAAGAAAATGAGGTAAACAGCTGTTAAGATGAAAAACAGAGCAAATGTTAATGCTTTGTAAACTGCCAGAAACAGATGATAAACATTAACTTCCATTTCCTACTTGGAAAGTGAATCAAAGGAAGATGGCATGCATTCAGCAACAAACCCATCCAGTAGGCACAGCAAGGGAAAATGAAATGTATTTTTCTACCACTTGTCATGTACTCACTATTTTACGGTGGTAACCATGTTCCCAGCTCAGATTGTGCTTCATGTTGTGAATGCTGAACTGGCACAAAGAGAGCTTGCTGTGCTCCTCTTTCTGCTGTCATCCTGCCCTTTCCCAAATAATGGGAAAAGACAGCCAGTGCAGAAACTACTGATGAAGAATTTCAGTGGTAGCCACTTTTCACCAGCTTGCACAAGGTGCCCAGAGTATTTATATGTAATATAAAATAGATTCTGTCATGAAAGACTTTCAGCCTAATATGTCAAAAAGGGTGGGAGAAAGGAAGGGTCATAATTAGCAGACAAAAAGCTGGCCCTGGAGTCCTATTTTCTGAACCCCAGAGTCTGTAGATTCTGCATCAATACTTCTCACCAGTGCATCTGAAAGGCTTCCAGGGAAGTAGTATTATGAGTCATGTCTGTTGCTAACTCTGGAAATAAGGCACATCTTTGCACACATCTCACTAAATTTTTCTGCTCACAAGCCTGCTGTGCAACAACATAGGCAGCAAAGATCTAGCACCACCATCAGGGTAGTGTGCCTTCTCCTTCTAAACTGATATCCAAAGTGTCATCAAGTACTGATGGTGCCCAGGTATGTTTTCCCTTCTGATGTGGCAAATGCAGAAGCCACTCCAATATTCTTCACTGTGCTCATACCAGGGCACAAGTATTCTCAAACCGACTACTAGCACTTTTCATAAATGGCTTTCAAATTCTACTTTCTCATCAGTGCTGCTCCACAAGGATCTGAAAAACCTTCATATTGCATGAAAGCAGAGCACATGCACATGTGTGCACATATATGCAAACCAGAAGAGCAGGTTTCAGGTAGTGTATTCAGCTGGTGAATATGATCAGAAGACCACAGTCAAACAAGTAGCTTCATAAATCTATTGAACTGGTATTCTCCTAAAGAGTCCTCATGATCCAAAGGGGCCAAGATACTTTAGTGATATTAGGCAGGTTAGGTAAATTGCAGAGGTCAGGGTAAATTTATCTCAAAATGGCTAACTTACAAAACACCCACACCTAGGGAAATATTCCACACAATTTCACATACAGGGCTTAGATCACATCAGCTCCTACTTTGAAACCTGTATTCCATTCAGTTCAGACAGCAGCCAGGCCAGCTGGTCAAGAATTGTCTAATGAGCCCCAGGTTTATTACACATATTACCATATTACAAATGGTCTATGTCCATTTCCCTTATCTCAAAGTTGGAGGAGGTCGATAAAGGTTCAGTTTTGTTTGCACTTCTCAGAATCACTAACTTCTCCTCAGGACATCACAGAAATGAGAGACCTGGAAGACAGAATGGAAAACATTGTAAGCACAGGATACTAGTAGGATAAAAATTGTCAGGCAATATCTGCCATTTCAGTTTGGTGGCATAAACCAGGCATTGAATTTGCTGGTTAGTACAGCCAAACTATCAAATAATTGCTTATTTCAAATTGGCTGTTTACTGTGTCTCCTTATAAAACATCAATGATTCGCCACTGCTACAAAAAAGGAGTAACTCATCAAAACAGGGCACTGGCATGATCCATGCTTGGGAGTCTGTCATTCCAGCATTTGATGGCAGGGATAAGTAGGACTCCTCTGCTCTCATGAGGACTTGGGGCCCTTCAGGCCAGGTCTGGGATGTGGTACTAATCTGAACCATAAGGCTGCACAAGCCAGGAGCTTGGAAACAGGTGGGGACATAGCAGGTTGGAATGCATTACATGCCTGAAAAAGTGGCCTAAAAATTAGTGTGTTTACTTTTCACCATTGTGACAGAGATCAGGAAGAAGCACACCTGTCTCACTCTAGAGACAGGCCAGGCTTGAGAAAGGCAGTATGAGCTTTCTTTCACAGGCACTTCTGTACTGTAGCAGTCAGAGATGAACTCAGAAATCAGGTACCCTTGAGCCACTACACTAAGCAGACTGCAAGAAGTCACAAGTCCCATAGTTACATGGAGCCTTCCACAACCAAAGTAACTAATTCCATATTATGAGGTGGTTACGTTTAGTGGCAACAATTGCACTGCTGCAGCTAAAGAAATTCATCATGGCATAGGTCAGGCTGCCTGACAGATAGTGGCACAGCCTGCACAGCCCTCATATAGGCAACCTGCAAAGCCCCTCTGATGAATTATCCCCTAAGTCACAGATAAAATGGTTGAGCAAGGCATGGCAGAACACCAGCCCTTATTGTTGAGGAACAACGCATCTGCAGCAGTTTTCATCCTTCTAGGTCTAGCTGAACTGGATACAGACAGTACACATAAGAAGGCGGCATACACATAAGAGACAAAGAAACATTTAAAAGCAACGAAGTGATGTAAGAAAACATAAAGAAAAACTTATTTACTTGAAGGGTGGTCAAACACTGCAACAGGTTGCCCAGAGAGGTTGTGAAGTCTCCATCTTTGAAGATGCTCAGAACTGAACTGGACACAGTCCTGAGCAACCTGCTGTAGTTGACCCTTCTCTTAGCAGGAGGGTTGGACTAGGCAATCTCTAGRGGTGCTTTCTGACCTTAACCCCTCTGTGATTCTGTGAAACAAGCATGTTTTATTGTCACAAGCCAAGGTGGAGAGGGTATTAGGCACAAGTTTCAGTCTGCAGCATTATACAGATTTTAGGCAACCCTGAAATCATTAAGGAGTTATGCAGGTGATAATTTACACAGGGGGACTGTGCGGTTCTCATGGCAACTGAAGATCAAGAAGGCAAAAGCGTAGCTTTAAAGCTGCTCAGAGGTTCTCCTTCCTGTCCCAAACCTTAGGTGGTGATTCCTTGCCACAGGAATCTCCACTCTGTGCACTGTTTTTAAATACTGAATTTAAGCCCAACTTAAAAACGCTTTGAGATAAGATTTTGTGCTACCACAAAGACTGCTTTCATATCATTCTGGCTACCTCATCTCCGTAACTTGAATAGCAGCCAAGCATACATAACTTCTTACTGAGAGGTCATTTAGAACATTCTAGCTAAAATTCTTCTGCTGGCTAGCACTAAGAGCTACGTGTCTCTCCTGTACTCTGTGATTGATCCGTTTAGCATTCAGTACCTGTAATCTGTGCGCTCTTACCGCAGCACTAAAAGGATTTCCCCGGCTTTACTTTCCTGTAATTCTGTGCCCAGAGGCAATTTGATTCCTGCCTGGCACTGCGCAAGATGACTCATCTTTTAAGAATTCCATTACCAACAAGCAGTGACTCATCACAACCAGATTAGCAATGCTGAGGTTTTGTGACTCTGGCCACTTCTCAAGGTTCGTCCTCTGAATACCTGAAATTCTGCATGCTCACAAAGCATGGGGATTTCGAAAAGAATGCTTGCATCTGCTGAGCCAGTGGTTTTCACTTTGCAGTAAGCATGCATTTGCACTCTCCTATGTGCTACCCAGTTCCTCATAAACACACTTGAACTAATGGTTTCCCAGGACAGACACGAACATTTGGCAGACAGCTGTGTGGAGCTCTTTGGAGACGGCAAAATTAATTTTGGCAAAATTAAAGGTCTTAAAACTGTGTACTTCTTCACTTGGTCTGGCTGAAAAGCAGTGGGAAGGTAATTTCTTTCTGCAGTATATTTGGTACACTGGTAATCTTGGAAAAAAATATTTGTTATATTGGAAGGTGTTCCACAGGCAATTTTTAAATCTTGCCGTTCAAGATCAAAGTGATCAACTTCACTGCTTGCTTTCCATGCCCTCAACTTATCAGTAAAACATTTCATGCCACATTACTGCAGCAAATGTAGCATAAGTAATTTGGACTTAACTTCAAGGGGAACAAGTAAGATAACCAGAAGTCAGGCCCAAGGCAAGGACACTGGGGTAGCTCTCACTGGTTGCAGAGCTGGGACCTTGTGTGAGAATAGACAGGGTACTGTGTCTGGTGGCAGCAGGGTGGGGGATGGCATGGACCTTACCAGATCTCCCTCCTGCCAAGCAAAGGYGTGAGGGAAGAGAGCATGAAGCTCTCAGTACACGTCACTTCCTTCAGCTACTGCTCCTCCCCAGCAGCTAAGAGCCAGCAAACCTGAGCCCTGTCCACACCACTTACACATCTGTCAAAAGAAAACTGGGCTCTTCATCTAAAACAGCACTTGACTTTCTTCAGCTCCAAATCCTTCTGTGTGCCACAGTAATAAATCTGCTGAGTACAGAGCTTTCAGAAGCTAAAGAGAAGTCATTTGGTGACCAGCTGCCTATTGCATGTTCATGTTCTTTCCCCAGAGCAGGTCTGAGTGGCAGGTTTCATCAAAGCAGACCCAGGATTTGACTGGTTGCTGAGAAAGGGTGCTGAAGCAATTCATGTGAAGTGACCTTTAGCATTATCGTTAGCAGCAGAACACCAAGGCACACGGAGCTGGGAAAGAAATGGGGTTTTTTTATTTCCACAAGTAATATGGTTATGGACTACTGGACAGTGTTTAATATGATTTTTTTGGTTAATTAGCTGATATTGTGCAGAAACTATAATCAGAGGCAGCCAGGTAATTCTGGAACGGACTTGCATAAGTTAAGATATGAAATGTGACTTTGTTAACGCCCCCTGGATCCAAGACTTAAATCTTAGGATCTTAGTAATTTCTCAGCACTGAGGACTCCTGGACTAATGTTGCTAGCAACACTAAATACCTAAACATGTCAGAATGACATAGAGTCCATCCACTCTTTTTTAAAGAGAAACAGACTAAAGAATGATGAAAATAACAATTTCCCCAACAAGCATGCAAAATGAGAATTTAGTTCCAGCTTCATTTCTAAGTGGAAGTCCCCAGCAAGACCAAAGAGAAAAAGGAAGCAGACCTTTACTGCATTCCCCTTCTTTAAATGCAAATGGGTCCCTATGCTACAATTTCTCATCATATCCCTCTGGTTTTGATAAATTGCATTTGCAGACTGTTCGACCTGCTGTCCAAAATTTCTTTGCTTATTATATTAAGATGATGGGAAAACTAAATTAAAATCTCTCTCCAATTTAATCTTTTTGCTGAACAGCTTCCTGCCGTTATGCAAGTTTGTCTTTGCCCACAGAGAAAGCAATGTTTTTAGGGTCATTCATCTGCTTTACTGATGGTGGTTGAATAAAGCATAATTCATATATGAACTCCCAATACTATTTTTTTTCTCCTCCAAAGGAAAGAGAGGAGTGATTAGAGATCAAAACACTAGAAATACTTGCACATGAACTCTGGCCTAAGTGCTGTCAGAGGCAGAAGTTCAGAGAGCCGAGTGTAAACCAACAAGTTCTGAAAAGCCTAAACAATAATTGTTCTATCTTCCTTAGCAAAAAAACAAAAAAATCCCACAACACCATTTAGGGGCTATGAGTGTTTTCTTACTAATGAAAGTGACTGAATTAAATTAGGGCCATATTGTATATCACATCAACTGCAACAGCCTAGAAGAGACCTTAAACCATTTGTGTCAGACACAAGGAGCACCCAGCACCACTAAGCAATGCTGCTTGTTTGGCTACCTCTATCTTTCACTCCACACAGGCAGGACATCTCTCTAGTGCTCTCAGGCCCCATCATCACTAAGAACAATGCTTAGCCAGTACAAAAAAGACACTGAAAGTCAAGCTGAAACTGGAAAAAAGATATTTTTCTTTGCATATGTTAAAATGTAAATCATTAAGACTTAAGTCCTCCCTGTCAGATTTAAAGTTGCTTGGTAATTTTAAAGTTGCAACCAAACAATTGCATCTTTGTGTTTTCTCAGTCGTTGTTGATACAATCCTTACTGCTCTGGCTTGCAGAAAATTAAATTTTTGAACCAGGATCCCACAGAATGAAAGAACATATACTGTCCCCAAACCCTTACAATAAGATGGTACAAACCACCTATGCATAGTGGCAGTCAAGTAATGCAGAAGAAAACAGATTTCCATGACAGATTGCTTACAAAACAGCTGCAGCTTAATCCAGAATTCAGGTTTTGTGTGCAACTTAGCAAAGGTGAACATTTGAGTAGAGCTGTTCAAAGGAAAATTGAGAAAGGTTTGAATACACTGTCAAGGTATCCTTTCTCCATCCTAGTGCAAAACCAGCCAGGAGAAAGCTGGTGACTAGACTGAAAAGTCTATCTACGCAGGCTGGTGCTGTTAATGAAATGGAGGCCAACATTCACCTTTCAATATTTAATAAGTAGGAATACACCTTGATAGGCCTTGAGGAGTGTGTTAATATCCAATATTTACACTACAGAGAAGCGGCATCAGTCCAGGCAGACGATTGGACGTATGACGTAATCAGAGCATGGGACTGAGGAAATGACGTTTGCAGCAGAGTCAAACACTTGCAGTAGCATATGGAACATTTCCTCAAAAAAATCTCCAAAATACTACTGTAATACACTGATCATTATCTGCCTTGCATTTCTCCTGCTATGCCCAATACAGAGGGGGTGTTGTCCTGTTAGAGAGCTCAAACAGGGAGTTGAATTTCACAACTTATTTAGCAGACACTACTAGCTTAATGCAGGCTGTGTCAGGTATCGTGCAGTAGCAGGGCCAGAGCTCGTCGCTACCTGAGTTTTATCCACTTGATAACTGAGATTTTTGGTTGCATAAGCCTCATTTTGCATTAGCATTTAAACCTTGGAAGAACTGAACTCTTATCAATAAATTTATAAGCTCAGCAAGAGAAGCAACTCTGTTAAAAATAGCTTGGGAGAGCTGGCTTCGCCCAGGCTGCCGGAGCTTTAAGAAAGCAGAATTGAAGGACAATCTAAGAAGCCTTCAGTGACTGGGATTAAAATCAATGCTGGTAGGGCCCTTAAGCTGTTTGTGTCAGTCAAACCTGGTGCATGTACACCTGTCATAACCCAATTGTTCCATCTTGTCTTGCTGGTTCCCAAACTCAAGTGGATTGGAAAGACTAATAATCAAAAACAACATCAGGTGTTACAAACCACTGTTCACCTCTGAAACACGCATTCACGCCTCACTGAAGTCAGTGAAAATGTATGCTTTTATATAGGCTTGGGATAATTCACTCATTAATTTCCAGGGCATAACAAATGTCAACTGCCAGGTGATTAGAGACCTCCTTTTAATTCATGATTGTCCACTATCCAAAAGATTACCTTGGGAGTTTGAGCTTGTTTCTGCCAGGCAGTAGGGTGCAATATATTCCTCTCTACACAATAGAAGCTTTACCATGGCCTTTATTGGGAGAAACAGAACCTGATTTTAGATATCATGCTTCTTGTTCCCCAGCAGCTCTTGTTCTATTTAAACAAACTGAATGTGGTACTACCTGTATTCCTTGATGGGTTTCTCAGCTTTTTTGAATTTAAGAGAAAATGACGACATAACTTTAGGTCTACAAATCACTTGTGCCTTTCACATTGTCAGTCTTAGAGATTAAGACTTTGCCTTCAATGGTAGATGCTTGCTAATAATTGAAAAATCTGTACTATGGCATTTTTTTAATTGCCAGTATTCTTTCTGTCTTCACTTTCTTTTCCTCTTACAGGTCCGCTGGGTTTTTTTTCGAGTCTCCTGTCTTGCTTCCTTTTCTAATGATGCTTTGAAAAAAAGAAACAAAGATCTGCTCTATGGAATCTAGAGATTATTAATTATGATTTATTCCCTTTTGTCATAGATCACCAGGTGGTGTTATGACAGCACAAAGCTTTCTGCAATTCGCAATGTTCCCTCACTCCAGGCCATTTGCACAATAAAGGAATCATATTTCATTTAAGCCCTAGCAACTGACATGGCAATTTTCTTTAAAATACACTTGTATTTCTATCTCCTGTTCCAGAAATATGGTATTCTTATACTCAATGGTTGTGCCATATTAATTAATTTCAGCAATTTTATTGGAGAACAGGAATAGCCAAAGGAAGGAACTAATTTAATTACTATAACTTGGATTGATTCATGTGTGCATCTTCTGTGCTTTCAGCCAAACCAACTCAAATTTACCAGAGAAATTCACTCTGCTGTCATTGGCTATTTCTTCAAAATGATCAGAAATGGCTGACAATTTGTTTGGATTCACTGAAGGATGATTTCTCGCTAATAAAGGGTAGCAATTAAAAAAGGCTGAAAAGACCATAATTTTTGCAGTTTGCTGATAAAATTATAGCTTGCTACCAGGGCATGGATTTAGATATGTTATAGAACATGTTACAGAAAACTGTCAACAAGACAGTGTGGTTTTGACTCCTCTTGAAAACCATTAAAAATTTATGACAGTGCAATATAGAACAACTTGCTCTGGCCAAGTTACTTAAGGCTCAAAACATGTTGGAAATACAACTTATGGTCATACAACGCAACTAGCCAGGGAAGACTGGCATATCTGAAATGTTAAAGCATGCAGAACTTATTATATCAGCTGGACAGTGCTCTTAAAAGGTTATCAGCAGTGCTTACATCTCCTCTGCAAATTTGTAGGACCCCTTTTCCATTTTACTCTACTACGACAGAGAATGGACTGCCATGAGTCAGGCACACTTACTGCGGGGCTCTGCACTGCAGATGGGCTCAAGCAATTCATAAAACAGCAACAGAGGTAGCACAGACATCCCCCAAAAGATATTGAGCCCCAGGAGGCAACAGGTATATCTCTCTTCTCCTGGCTGGATGTGGACATTTCACATGGAACAGGGACCTTGACTGCAACTCTGCACCTGGACCCCACTGAAAAGGTACCCCAGGTGAAATACTCCTGACTGACTTAATTTCAACACATCTCGTTCTTTCAGGCAGATTTACCAAACCCTAACTGGAACATAGTAGAGTCTTCTTAATACTTAGGGACACCGCACTGTAAAGACGACACATTTGCCCAGTGCCAATGAAGTTAGATCTTGTTTTACGTCATTCACAGGTCTCTCATATCTCATCCAGAATATTCTCACTCTGTGGTAAAGTAGGACTGAGCAATGTCCCTAGCACTTCTGACATTGCTACCCAACCAGGAAACTCCAAGATGGTGAGAGTAAGATGAGCAGATAGGCCTGGAAACTGAAGAAGGAAGAATAAAGGTCTACACCCTGAAGCAGAACTGAATGAAGATCTATCATCTTTCAGCTTGGTAAATACAATTCCTCCTGCCCTTGGGAAAAGGTAATCATTACAAGGGAGTTCCAGGTCTTCTCACCCTACCTGCAAGCTCCCRTCTCAGCAAAACAGTAGTTCTGTCTCCATCCTCAATTCCACCAAAAGTCAACAAACTGAAGGCTAAGCAGAATTGTGCACAGGAGAGGGAAAGGAGTGAAAGATTCTTGACACTTCTTGGATCCTGGCTCAAAACTGATAATCACAACATCAAACCTAACTACCAGACAAAATCAGCTCTTTCAGGACTGCAACCAGGACATCTGAGAACTGCAAAAATGATGTTTCTTTGCACTGACGCTGGGCAGAACTCACCAGAAAGGGAAGTTACACTGCAGGGAATTGTGACTGACCGATAAACCCATATTATGGGAGAAGACTCAGAGGAGATTGGCAAGGGGGATGTGCTTACGAAGCTCAGAGAATAACATGGGGTGTGATTGACCATGGCTGTTGCAAAGAAAGTTGACTTTATCTCAAGACAAAGGGGACTCAAGGGTGGCCTTTGTTTTAGATAAACAGCTATGTCACCAGGATAAAAACTGAACAACTAACAAAAGAACTTCAAAGAGAGCAACAGGCTTGAGCTGGCTTCAACCCATGTATGCCTTCCCAGGGAGACTGGGGACACCCAGTCACCCGTGATGGTGAGCATATTATAGAGAGCGGTAGTGGGAATCACATTGTTATTGTGATAGTACTGTGTATTGCAGTAACTATATTTTGCTGAGTGTAATTTACATTTGTATTGTGTTTTCAGTATATTTTGTATCACTCTGCTAAATGAAAAATCCTGTGTAACATCAACTACCTTCAGATAAGTAAATTTGATATTAAACATTACACCCTCCATGCGTGGACTATCTAAAAGAATCTGGTCAGATTGTATAGGACTCTGACATTAATTTGACTTATACTCAGTGTATCCAGAGACCTGAGATTCCAGACATAAAGGACAGAAGAGTGGAAAGAAAAAAACCTTTCCTCAGGGTGTTTAAAAGGCAAATAAGGTGTTAAACTAAAAAAATTACCCTCTTAGTCATCTGCTTGCTGAGAAACAGGCAGAGAACAAGGAGGGGTGGAATGATGCTGTAACACCAAGCAAACAGACGGAAGTGGTGACTAAGGCAAAGCATGTAGAAAATGAAAGAATGTGCACTTGTATCTTTCAGATTTCTGATGTCATTTTCAGAGGAGATAATCTTTCTTCCTTGCTGTGCAATAGATGAATTTAGACCTAAGTCTAGCATGAACTGTTTTCCCAGCAAAAGGAAAAGAGTTTACAAAGGAAAGATGGAAAAGAAAAAAAGTTCTATGGATTTCACCAGAGTTAAAGTGTTACATGAGCAAGACAATAAGCAGAATTCATTTTAGAGAACCATTTTCCTTTGATGGGTGGGTAGTGGACCATATAGTGTGGACATCTCAACAAAAGATGGTATTCAGTTTGCTTGATTTTATCGTGGGAACAAAATACACTGCAGTATCATGAAAAGCAGAGAGAATGCATCTGCACAAATTGATAAAACAACAGAAGCAACCAGAACTGCTCTGCCAGTAAATATAAAGCATATATCACTTTAAACAGTGAAATAGCATAACCTTGTGATCCAGGACTGAAATATGAAAAAGGAAACAACCAAATATTGCCGAGGGCTTTGGAACAGGAAATTGGAAGGGAATGGTATCTACATAGGTAATAGAGAAATACAATCAAAAGAGATGTGGAAGGTGGAACGAAAGCTAAGAGAAGAGCAAAGCTGCAAGAACACCACAAATATTGACCATTTTCTTGCTGTCAGATAGGGGTCATTTAGCCCAGACTTTTCATCCATAGCCTCACAAATAGATGAAGTAGAATGAAGATCCAGGATGCTCAAGGTGGGAAATGGACCATGTGACTTTCCCAGTTCCTCCCTGCCCTGTTTTTTCACCAGACTAATCTCAGACCGGGGTCAGGAGGGTTTTTTCAGGGGAAAGGCTCCAAAGACACCTTTAACTCTTACAGAAACTAGGAGCTGGGATTATGGGAGCCAGTCCATGGCTGTCTCACCCTCTCCGACCAGTAGCAACAAGAAGAGCAGTGCTTTGACACACGTAGATCCTTTTTGCTAATGAATCACTGACACACAGYGATTTTTCCTCATTCCTCCACTCTTCTTGCAGACACAACGTATACACCAGAAATGGGAGAAAAAAGTGCTGAATGGCAACATGTTGATGGATGGGCAGGCAAGGAGGTCCAGCTCTGCAGAGGACACAGGAATACAGCCACAAACAGTCACTGCTGGCAGAAGGACTGAAGGAAATATTCCTGAAGTGTGTGTGCATGGCTGGTAGCCCCTGCCCTAGGCAGGAGTGCCAGTTTGCAGTTACCATAGATGCCCTGGGCCCAGTGTCATGCCCAGCACCCTGTTTGACATGACTGCAGTTAACCATGGAAGCAGTTGGCTCTGCACTTCCCTCCTGCACAGTGGCAAGGCACAACAGGAACTTTTCTGCCCTGGTGAGCAGAAGCTGTCAGGCTGCATCAACAGATGCTATTGGTTGTATCCTGTTTAGTGTACAAGCAGGAGGCTTGTTGTCCCAAAATCCTGCAACATGGTTTCAGCCTGCAGGAATGTCACTCAGATTTGCTAAGCAGGTAGTTGAAACAGACAAACAGCCAAAAAAAAAAAAGGACTTGCAGATCCTTTGTATCAGATCCATGCTTTTGCCTGGCCTTACTGCAATAATACGACCTTGATTTTGAACACAAAGGATAGTTCTCCAATAGGTACCCAGTCTTGCCAGGGTTATTGCATAATCATCTTCTGGTGCATGCACACAAATGGGGACACTGCAGTACTTATGAAAGCTTCAGTGACTTTGCTTGCCATGATAGAGCTCTGCAGCCCAGCCATCTTCAGTAWGATTACCTACAGACTTGACATTGAGTGATACCCCACAAGTCAGTGTGCTGGGAAAGTGATTGGAAAAACCTGCTACAGATTTGCATTATCCCTCAATGAATGAAATGCACCAGGCAGATAGGAGTAATAATCTTTCCGGGAAGGGAGGGTTAATGACCACTGAAAAGAGAGGGAATCTCATCCAGGATCACAGATCTTGCTTAAGTGCAAGTCAGCTTGGCTTTGTAAAAGTCAGCTTCCATCGGTAAGCTTCCCTGCTTGCAAAAACTGCAAAGCTCTGGGTCTACCCTAAGTTTAGGGAAGTTGCTTGGGGAGGGTTTTTTGCTTGTTTTTAAGATACACTAGGAAGAGTCAGCTTTTGAATTTCTACCTTTACTGCTTGGCTTTCTTACTGATGACTTATTGTTTAATAAGCCACCTTCAGACTTGAATGGTAAAAATTCAGAGTAATTTCTGGATGTGCTTGGCCTCAGGGATGCTTTGTTGCAAAGCAAGAGGTGTCTGCAGTGGAACAGCAATGCAGTGTCTAGGAAGGAGCACGCATGGGAATCACCACAGAGTGTCACCTTGAAATCCTTCCCATTCCTTGACAGTAGCTAAGTGACGAATAGATGTAAGTGAACAAGGAAGCTAACACAAAGTGAGAGGAGCCAGATGGAACATGTGTGTCTGTTTGTGCTGTTAATTACGAATGTGGGTGAGTGCTGCACTTCTTTATAACACTGCAGAAGTAACACTCAGCTCCTCCCCTCAACTCTGCGTGACAGCAAACAAATCTGAGTAATAGCCCTCTTAAATGGCCTGGAAATAAAGTGCCCACCAAGAAATGAGAACACATTTAAGCCTATTCACACTGACATTTAGGAACAGACAGGCATGAAAAAACATTGGGTTTTTTTTTTCCCCTTTTACAGCATGGGGGCCAAGCAGAGTACTAGAAGGATGGCACAATTTTAAAAATACCTTAGTTAAACTGAAGCCCCCATGAAATCCACAATCTAGTATAGTCCAATTTAAAAGTGCTGACATTCCTCTTCCCTACTTTCATTTCTGTTTTGAGAAATAGAAACATTCCACTTCTATTAATCTGACAAGTTATTTAAGTTATGAGTTGTACTCTATCAAATAAAAATAGAACAAAGCTGACACAGAGAAAGGGCTAATCAAGAAGAAAACTGTGGAGGAGAAGCACTTCACAGCAGATGTTTCAGGAAGGGGACACCATTCTCAGATCCAGAAAATTTCTGCATGCTGTCAGACTTGGCTGAATTCTGCCTGGCCCTCCATGGCCTGAAAACTGCTTTCCAGACTATCTTAGATTTCTGATGTTCATCTTTGTACCAATGCCTGTCTGCATACTGCATAAACAACAAATAAATAGATTACTTTCATCAGAGTGGCCACATGGCATCACTTGGCTATACAGAGAAGGGGAAGAGTGAGCAGGAGGCAGGAGTGGCTATGGGTCTTCTGCTCTTCAGGGAGCCATGCTCATTCTCTCACATTGGCCAGGGGTAGGCAGGCAGTCATGTTCTTCTCCTGCAGCAGCTACAGGAAAACAGGTAAATTCAAATTCCAAATACACTGTTTTCTGTCCATCATAGCTCTAGACTAACTGCATTTAATCCCATCCATGGACAGAGCTGAGGTCCTGATGGTAAATGCATTGGTTAACCTCACCAAAATTTATTCCAGCTGCATCAGGAAGAGGTACTGGAACCACCTGCTTTGACCAACAGAGTAATTTCATAAAAAAATGCTTCATTTTAGGACAGAGTCTTCTCCGATCCTCTCTCTTTACAGCTTGGGATCTTTTGACTCTCCCAGGGCCCAGCTGGTGGAGAGCCAGTTGCTAAAGAGAGAAGCAGCGGAGCACAGGTACCAGAGCTGCCAGGCTGTTACTGCTCAGGCAGAAGCTTGGAGACATCTTCCCTAAGTGGTACACACCTAACTATAGAAAGACTTCTTTATTTTACCTCAGACACTCCTTGGGCTCCTTTGGAGACAGTGTGCTGCCAAAAGAGAACAGACTGCATATCTCTAGGAAAAGGCAGACTGCTAAGGGATGTTAGGAACATCTGCTGGAGCCCAGCCCAGTGCCCTGGGGACCTGGGCTCTTGCCCAGGCTGATGGATGTGGCTGCCTCTTTCCCATTTGCAGGCTCAACCAGTAGTGAAGCTTGAGCACGTATCCCAGAGAAACACACAGAGACACACAGAGGACATTGACACTACTGGTCACATGCACTGCCGCAGACAAGGTGCTGCCTTCAGCAGCACCCACATATGGGACTCACATAAACATAAGCACAGACAGCCAAGTCCCCTCCTCCTCATGGACTGACTCGTCCCACAGGCACCCCACACTTGCAGGTCCCCCCAAATACCAGCACAGACCTTCTGCCCGCCTGATACTCCAGCCTGGAACTGAGGCCCACAGCAGTTTTGGGGAAGATACAGACATTAGCCCTCTCCAGCAGCTGGCAGCAGGCGCACGGGCTGTGACCCATGGTCCTGCTCCAGCCACTGGCACTGAGCCCCTCAGTCACACTGGTCCAACCAGTAGGCTGGTTTTCAGGATACAGGAGCATTCGCTGACCTGGCTGAGGGTGGATGGCCTTGCACAACCTTCTTTGGGTCCTCCTGGGGCTCTTCTCATTCCCTGCGTGTGGGAACAGGGAAGAGAGGGGGCTGCCGGGACCCCCACAAAGGGCAGCTCACCTCTGCTGGATCCAGCAGGGCTGCTGGAGGGGGCTGGGCTGGGAGCAGGAGAACCCTGTTGGGAGGCAGCGGGACCAAGGGCAGCTGCGGGGCTCCCCTCCCACCCCCCGGTAGCACGGGTGTCTCACTGGCCCAGCACACAGTGGGCCTCCCCCGTGCACTGTCACATGGGAACATGGATGAGTTGGTGCATGAACATTGCTGTGCCGCTTCAGAGGAAGACCTGCAGCAGCTGAACTAGCAAATTTTTGTCCACCCAGAGGGGTGCAGCGTGGATGTGATGGTGTGCTCCACCATGACTGACTCTGAACACTCAGCCCCAGAGAGCTGCCTCAGCTTTCTGCACAGCCAGGGCAGCAGGGTCCAGAGGAGAGCTGGGTATACATGTAAAAGGGATGCTCAGATGTAGGGTTGGAAGATGTCCACTGGATCCCCTGGCACCAGCCCCCCAGCTGATGGCCAGGATGCTGCAGGGCAATGGCATCAGCGGGTGGCTGGGCAGCCAGAATCTCCCCCTGCTTGGTGGAAAATGACTGATGACTCCACAGGTCATCTGAAGGCATGATCTTCAAAGCCGTGGTCCAGCTGCACCAAGTGCAGGATGGAGGTCACCATCCTCTTGCAGGGAGGGCACTTGCGCTTTCTCTCAGTCCACCACAAGACGCAGGTGTAACAGAATTGGTGGAGGCATGATATCATGTAGCTGGCCTCCTCCCAGCCACCCAGGCAGATTACTGGATGGGACAGAGGTTGTCAAGTGCCATGGCCATGCTTTCCACGTGCTACAGTGGGCAGGGAGGAGCTGGCGATGTTGAGCTTCTCCCGCTCAATGGTGCTGCAGCAGTGAGTGTCATGCTAGAAAAGGCCAGGCCCCATAGAACTCAAGACAGGGAAAGAGGTCCAGCAGGACCATAGTGCCAGGCTACACGGCGCTTTAATCAGGGCACCTGGCTATGCGGGACTTGGTCTCCTGCATCAACACTTGTCCTCTCCTGCTACGGAGGTTATGGTTATGCAGCAAAAGAAAACACCCGAAGGCCTTTGACTCTTCCCTTTTTTCCCCAAGCTTTTCTGCCCTGCTCTGAGTTGCTCTGCCCAGCACTGCTCATGGATGGAGGTGTCTTTTTCAGAGAGGGGGGCAAGCAGACAGCCTTGAACACAGCCTGCCTCAATCACCTCTCTCGGTCTGGACAGGGCAGTGCCCTAAGAGGGACTCACCTGTCCCCATGCACCCCCTCGAAGGCCCACGTCCTGCTCTCTCCCAAGCATGGCGTGGCCCAGCAGGACATTGTGGGGGACATGGCCATGCCATCCTTCACCAGGCAGAGGCTACCTGGTGAACATCAGTGCCACAGGCAGCCCACCCTGCACCTTGTGGGGCTGCCAGATGGGGTGTGACATGTGGGACCTGCCTGGGGCACTTTTCCACCACCATGGGCAGGCATAGATTACAGCCTGGCTGCACTTAAAGCTCAGGCACCCACGTCTCCTGCTTTCTGTGCAGACCACTGTGGAGGGGTGGCTCACTGCCTCTCCCCTGAACATCTCTGGGCCTGGAGAAGGCAGAGGACTGAAGAGGTACTGTCCTGGTGCCAGGCATGTTCAGCTCCTTGCCACAGGGGAGGAGAGAAAAGAGGCTTTCTGCCTGTCATGGTTTAACCCCAGTGGGCAGCTAAGCCCCACAGCCACTCGCTTGCTCCCCCCACAGTGGGATGGGAGAGAGAGTCGGAAGGGTAAAAGTGCAAAAACTCGTGGTTGAGGTAAAGACAGTTTAATAGGTAAAGCAAAAGCTGCACTCACAAGCAAAGCAAAATAAGGAATTCATTCTCTACCTCCCAATCCACTAGTTCAATCCAATTGTTCCAATTAACCCAAGGATTTACTAATACAGGTCGCGTTCGGGTGTCCACCTTAAGCTCTAGGTGGTTGGTTACAGATTTAGCACTGTAGGCTCATCAGTAAAGGATCAGTTCCCTATCACATCAGGATTATATGCACATGCTTTCAGGAGTACTCACAACTTGACCAGATCCTGCTGGCTACAAAACAGTTAAGGGACATTAGGAGCTGGCAGCCTCCTCCAGCAGCCTCAAGCCAGGACCCCTACTGCCCGGCTGCTGGAGCCCAGCCTGGGGACCAAGGACAAGGGTCCCTGCCCAGGCTGAGGCACATGACTGCTGCTTTCCTATTTGCAGGCTCAACCAGCAGCAAAGCTCAGCACGTATCCCAGAGGCACACACAGAGACAGGACACTGCCATGGGCCGTCACACAGGCTGCCACAGACACGGCGTTGTTGTCAACAGCACCTACTTACAGGATAAAACACAGACTTCCAAGTTCCCTTCCTCGTCTTCTTCTGGTGGGGATATAAGTTCAGTTAGTCAAAGCACATACACACACTACCCTCTAGATTCACAAGCACATGCACATTCGCAGATCCCCCAAGTACTGGCACAGACCTTCTGTTGTCTTGCTACCCTTGCCTGGATCCTGGCCCTCTTTTCTGCAACCTTCATCGCTGTGGCAGTCTTTGGAAGCATTTGGCAGGGACCAGCCCAGCTTGGTGACAGAGTGTGTTTTCATTTTAAGTCATTTACAAGGACCCAGTCTCCAGGTCTCAGGTCATGGCATGGCATGGCACATCAGTCGGTACAGGAAGCAAGACTTGGACCTGAGAAGACACTAATTTGACAATAATGGATAGTTCAATACTATATACTACTAGATAGAGAAAATAGTAGGGGATTCACAGTATCCATGGGGAAGTCTAGTCTAAGTGTACTGCTGCCCCTGTTGGGTGAAGGTAAACAAAAACTGAATCAGGGTGTATGGGGATAGCCCTTAGTCTCCTGATTCCCTCCATTATTTCTCTTGAGTATTTTGTATTGGTTGGGTTCCTTATGATTAACAGCTTCCTCTAAAGTCTTCAGACTATAATTCTCCAAATACGCACCACTCTGCACCACCTGGGGTATTAGGTGGTGTGTCCAGCATCACGGGAGGATTGGGATATAAAGGTAGGACTAGGTGCAGTAGCACTAGGTGCTAAGCTTAGGTACAGAGATCTAAATGCTGCAGGTGAAGTTTTAGAAGGATTCTTACTTTCATTTTTGCTAGTCTTTTCAATTTGTTCTTTCATTTTTGCATTATTATCCTCTAAGCTAGCTGTAATAGATTTCTGGCAGTCTTGGTTTGCCTCCTTGTCCAATGAAAATCAAGCATACATTTTTTTCAGTTTATTATTATCAAGGTAAGTTAATTTACCAGGTCAAGGGTTCCCGCATCTGGAAATTGCAGTTCTGACTTGGCACAATTACAACCATTCCACTGGTGGGCCAGTTGGAACCACTGCCTGCCCCCATTTTTTTCAAGTGGTGAGCCACAATCGTGGCACATGGAACCTAACAAACTTTTAGGATCCAGACAAGAGGAATCTTGACCCATTTTCCCAATTAATTTTCAGCTTTTCTCAGTGAGGAAGAACAAAGCTAAGGCCTATTCATAGCAAAGGGATACAAAGAGAAGTTGAGGCATCGCTGAGAAGACACACCTTTGACCTGATCACCTCAAAGCTAAAAGCCTTCTGAGCCTACTCGCATTCGGCTTTTGGGTCTTTACAATACTGAGGGAGCATGAAGCTAAGGTCAGTACACAGCAAAGTGATAGAAGGAGAGGTTCAGGTGTCCCAAGAAGACAGAGCTTCGACTTTATCCCCTCAAAACCTGGGCCCACACAAGAGTAGAATCATCATCACCCACGGAGATGACTCCAGAGCTCAATCTGAGCTTTCCACAGTCTCAAACATAGCCCACACTCATTCAGCTAAAAAATGGCCTTTTCAAACATTCATCGCCTTAATTTTCCCCCCGTCTTTATATTATAAGCACAAACTAAAATAACATAGGATTTACTTTCTGCTGATTTGACAGCCAGCCAGGAGACATGGTAGGGGAGAAGGCCACGCACAAGAGAGATTTTGAAATGAGGATCTCCTACTTCTTGTGGTGCACCGATTTGGGTCGCCCTTCCAGTTCCAGTCTGGCTGCTTCTGCCAGTGTGCACCAATCCTACTTCTGCCACCAAACTGCTGGGGAATTCTTATTCTACCCCTTGAGGCAAATTAAACATATATTTGTACTTATATATAGAAAGATTTAATGAACAATGCATTGGACAGAGTCCTACCACCACAAGTGGTTCTGCAAGGAGTCTGCAAAGGTGCAACACAAGCTGATTCCTAATACACACTTATACCAGCACCTGTCATGTGAGCATTGGCATCAGGCTCCCTAGCCTGGTATTTGGTTCATACCCCAGCGCCAGGTCTTTTTTTCCAAAAGTAGCCCCTGAGCACTCACATTCCAAAATTTTACAAGACAACACTGCAGCATCTCTTACATAATCAGCCATTTTCACCCCTTCTGCAGATAGGCCTTCTTGCCCTCCATGTCAGATCATTCCTTAGTCATGAATTACCATTGCTGAGCAGTTACAATCTGAATTTCTCCTTCAGCATGCTCAGTCCCAGACATTTGGAGAAGACCAGTAAGATCATGTTTATTCAGCACAACAGGTGTCTCAATAAAGCCTGCCAAGTTCAGAGTTGAGTCTGCACCCTTGTCAATGTGTCTCACACAAGACTCAACATCCCCATGTAGTCAGGCTGAATCCCGGAGAGTATTCCTAGACACCAACTTAAAGTACCTTTCAGGCTAGATCCAACCCCTAGAGTCATTAATCAACCTTCCTCTGTTTAAGATCTCAAAGAAGGAAGGGAGACGATGAATAAAATTTTGTTTGAAATGCAGCTTCTGTGTTTTAAAGCGCTTTATGGAATCCTCCTACTCTTCTTTTATCTCTTAAGAGTAAGCTACTGGAAGCAATTGATGTATAAGCTTTAATTCTAGTGCAGCTGATTTGTAAAATGATTTGTAAAATGTGCCTAACACAGACAATTCTCAGGTGCTGTATTTAAACAAGGATTTCCAACAAATATTAGAAGTTGGACCGGTATGCCTTGAGCAGTCATCCCATCCATGCTGCCCAGGATGGGAGAACTACACTGAAATTTAACTGTAAATTTTTTGCAATGAAGAACCTAAGTTGAGTCGTGTGCTCTTCTAGCTCACCACCCACCCTGAGTTTAATTGAACAGGAGCTACCCCCAAGACACACATTTTGAAAAATGTTGTCATCAAATATCAGTAAAGATTTGAAAGGGTTAATTGTTTTCTACAGCCTGTGTGTACACATGTTTTAAAAAAAGAAAATCTAACACCATAATATCTTAATTTTTCCCTAGCAGCTACATGTCAACCCTGAAGAGAACTAGGAAAGAAATCATTGTTTTAATACTGCTGGAACTGCACAGAAGGGAACTGATTGTTGGAAAGTTTTAGTTCTCTTTCTCTTGCACTACATTTAAAATAATTAAAAAAAAAAAGATCCAAGTTCAGATAAAAAAATAATTCTTAGTCTTAAAAAAATCTTACACATTAAAAATGCAAAATAATTCAACATCATGGAGTGAAACTGGAATATGGCTGCTACAAATGCCACAAAAGTGTATTTTGTCTCTTTAGAATGATGACTCTCACTTGGAAACCCTTCTCTGATCTTTTGAGCAATAACAAGAATAAACAAATGTACTCAGATGAATCACACAGCACCAGAATGATAATCCAAATATATCCTCCTAAAGTCTTATCTATACAGTACATTTTAAGGATAGCTGAATATGGAAAAAAAGGCTATTAGATGGAGAGATTATTTTTTGCCATTTCATAGCTAACAAAAACTGGACAATATGAATGGGCTGGAACACCAGTACCTGTGTCTTGTCTATTCTGAGCCCTGTTTCTGCTTAGTGCTAAGCCACACATACTGCCAAATCATCTGGCAGGCTGTCACTGGCCACTGCAACTTCACCTGATAAAATTTCATGAACACAGGTCAGGTGCAGGTGTACTTATTTTGTATGTATTTGTTGCCCTTCTGCATGCCCACACGAATAGGAAAAAAAGCATATATGCCTAAAGGATCCAGTCTGTTTTTAAAAGTGATGGGGTGGAATCTGCACTGCCTTCATGTTGATGCCCAAAATACAGGCTAAAAAAGGACCTGGCTGTCACAATTAACAGGTCCTTGATGGGCCCGAGTCTGAATAAAAGGGATGTGTTGCATGTTGGGGATGCAACACATCTATCTCTCAAGTCCCTGAACCTCAAGGGGAACTGGGGGAACAAAGTCCCTCCCATCATAAGAGAAGATCAGGTTTGAGACTATGTGACGAACCTGAACATACAGAAGTCTGTGGTACCTGATGAGATGCATCCCAGGATCCTGAAGGAAATGGCAGATGTAGTTGCTAAGCAACTCTCCATTATACTTGAAAAGTCATGACAGTCAGGTGACTTGTCATCAGTGACAGTAGAAAAGGGAATATCACACGCATTTTTAAGAAGGGTAATAAGAAGGACCCTGGGAACTACCACACAGTCAGCCTTAACTCAGTGCCCAGTAATATCATGGAACAGATCCTCCTGGAAGATATCTCAAAGCATATGGAAGACAGGCAGGTGATTAGACACAGCCAGTATGCCTTCACAAGGGCAAATTATGCTGACTAATCTAGTGGCCTTCACAGTAGAGTGACTACATCACTGGACAAGGGAAGAGCTACAGCTGCTATCCACCTGGACTTCTGAAAGACCCTTGATAAGGTCCCCCACAACATTCTTGCCTCTAAATTGGAGAGAYATGGGTTTGATGGATGGACTGGTATATGGATAAGGAATCGGCTGGATGGCTGCATCCAAAGAGTTGCAGTCAACGGCTCGGTGTCCCAATGGAGATCAGTAACACGTGGGGTCCCTCAGGGGTCTGCACTGGGACTGGTACTGTTCAATATCTTTATTAATAGCAGAGACAGCVGGATTGAGTGCACCCTCAGCAAGTTTGTGGGTGACACCAAGCTAAGTGGTGCAGTTGCCAGGCTAGAGGGAAGGGATGCCATCCAGAGGGACCATGACAGGCTTGAGGAGMGGGCCAATGTGAACSTCGTGARGTTCAACAAGGCCAAGTGCAAGGTCCTGCCCCTTGGGGCAATCCCCACTGTCAATACAGACTGGGAGTTGAATGGACTGAAAGCAGCCCTGCAGAGAAGGAGTTGGGGGTATTGGTAGGTGAAAAATTAGGTATGAGCCAGCAATGTGCGCTGGCAGCCCAGAAAGCCATTTGTAACCTGGGCTGCCTAGAAAGAAGCATAACCAGCAGATCAAGGGAGGTGATTCTCCCCACCTACTCTGCTCTTGTGACACCCCACCTGGAGTACTGTGTCSAGCTCTGTGTCCCCCAGTACAAGAAAGACATGGACCTGTTAGAGTGTGTCCATAGAATCACAGAATCACAGAATCTTAGAATCATAGCATCATTAAGGTTGGAAAAGACCTCTAAGATCATCAAGTCCAACCTTCAACCCAACACCACCATGCCCAGTAAACCATGTCCCGAAGTGCCACATCTACACGTTTCTTGAATGCCTCCAGTGATGGTGACTCCACCACTTCCCTAGGCAGCCTGTTCCAGTGCTTGACAACGCTTTCGGTGAAGAAATTTTTCCTAATATCCAATCTAAGCCTCCCCTGGTGCAACTTGAAGTCACTTCCTCTTGTCCTGTCGCTTCTTACTTGGGAGAAGAGACCAACACCCACCTCTCTACAGCCTCCTTTCAGGTAGTTGTAGAGAGCGATAAGGTGTCCCCTCAGCCTCCTTCTCTCCAGGATAAACAACCCCAGCTCCCTCAGCCGCTCCTCATAAGACTTGTTCCCCTGACCCTTCACCAGCCTCGGTGCCCTTCTCTGGACACACTCCAGCACCTCAATGTCCTTCTTGTAGTGAGAGGCCCAAAACTGAACACAGTATTCGAGGTGCGGCCTCACCAGTGCCGAGTACAGGGTCATGATCACCTCCCCACTCCTGCTGGCCACACTATTTCTGATACAGGCCAGGATGCCATTGGCCGCCTTGGCCACCTGGGCACACTGCCGGCTCATGTTCAGCCGGCTGTCAACCAGCACCCCCAGGTCCTTCTCTGCGGGGCAGCTTTCCAGCCACTCTTCCCCAAGCCTGTAGTGTTGCCTGGGGTTGTTGAGACCCAAGTGCAGGACCCGGTACTTGGTCTTGTTGAACCTCATACAATTGGCCTCGGCCCATCGATCCAGCCAGTCCCGATCCCTCTGCAGAGCCTTCCTACCCTCAGGCAGAACAACACTCCCACCCAACTTGTTGTCGTCTGCAAACTTACCGAGAGAGCACTCAACCCCAAAGAGAGCCACACAAATAATCAGAGGGCTGGAACAYCTCTCCCATGAAGAAAGGCTGCAAGAGTTGGGGTTGTTCAGCCTGGAGAAGAAAAGGCTCTGGGAGACCTTCTTGTGGCCTTTCAATGTGTAAAGGGGGCTTGTAAGAAAGATGGAGAGAGACTTGTTACCAGGACCTATAGTGACAGGACAAGGGGCAATGGTTTTAAATTAAAAAAGGCCAGATTTAGATTGGACATAAGGAAGAAATTTTTTACAGTGAGGGTGGAGAGACACTGGAACAGGTTGCCCACAGCAGTTGTGGATACCATCATTGGAAGTGTTCAGGGTCAGGTTGGTGGGGCTTTGAGCAATCTGATCTAGTGAAAAATGTCCTTGCCTACAGGAAGAGGGTAGGACTGGATGATCTTTGAAGGTCCCTTCCAACCCAAATATTCTATGATTTTATCAGTGGGGGAGGTGCTCAGGGACCAGCTGCCAGTGAGATGGGTGACCCTGAGTCAAGGGCTTCCTCTTCTGCCTCCTGTCGTAGGAATCAAGCCCTTTACCCTCATCACTGAGTTCAGCTGGCAGCATTGCCTTGCAGTTTTTCACCTAAATGCCATTGGGTAGTGGTTTGTCTTTCAAAAACTGCATAGGCTGTCCCTCCGCAGGATTTCTCAGGACTTCAGAGGACAAGCATAGTGCTCTGCTATGCTTTCCACTTGAAAGCCAGTTCTGCCATTTGAAAAGCATCATCAGGCTGTCAAATGGATGTTTGACATCGAAAAAGAGCCAGTGCACATTACTGGGCCAGATCCACATCAAAGCAGGCTGTGTGTGCTGAGAACAGAGTACTCAGGGCTCTGGGTTTCAGTAACGTCATCTCCTGTAGGAAAACCCTTCTCTCATTCTGCAACATCCCCAACTCAGGGGCTTGGAGGGAACAGACGTAGGGGAAGAATGCTGCTTCCATTGCCACACACAGCAGCACTCTCACCACAGGAAGATCTATAAGCAATACTGTAGCATCAGTAAAAAGACAAAACCAGGCCACAGTCCATCCCAATGGCAGATACTTTCCTAAGCCTCTGACTCAAAACTGCCTCATCTTCACCTGAAAATTAAAGCCAAAGATACGCTTAGCAGCCTGCTCACTCACAGAGAAACCAAAGAAATCATGTAGAAAGACTTCAGGCTTGTATAAATTAAATACACATGGAGTTTTCTGTCCTACAGTTGTGTTTGTCCTGGGCCTTAGAACCAAGACCACTTGGTGGGAGTAACAACATTTTCAGGAGGTAGGAACTTGCAGATAAAATAATTGCAACTGCCCTTGAGTGTCCTCCCAAGTTGTTCAACTAATCCCTTCAAATCAGCATGGCAACATCACTAACGCATGCTGACATTGTCTGTGGTTACGGATAAATGCACCTTGATTTGTCTTCCACTCGTGAACCCTCTGAAAGTAACTGTATCAGAGCTCAGTCTTGAGGGAAGACAAAGGCATTAGGTGAGTGAGTAAGCAACCTAACAGCACTGCATGCCCAGCAAGGTTGTGGATTTTCGTCTAATTTGGTTTACAGTAGATTGGGATCTCCCTTCCCATGGAAACCTTTGGTGTGATGCAAATACAGTTTCTGTGTGTGGTATTGTCAGTTGGGGAAACCAAAAGTTTACTTTGGGTCACCATTTATCCCTACTGAGGTGAACTTCACAGCTTTAGGAAGTGTCCCCTATGTGCCCCCAGTTTTAGGAAAGCACCTCAGGGTCTCCTCTGAGCACAGAAGCAAGTCGGACACACATATGGTCGGAGCAAAACAGACCTATTTTCCTGTTTTGCTGTGCCAATCTGCCTCAGGCCTGCTCAGCAGCTTCCATGACTAGCCTCACCCGCATGATTTGCTTCTCCTTATACCCCCTTTTTCCCCTCTTTGCTGTGTTCTTCTTTTTAACATCCTCATCCCCTTCCAAACAAGCAGTCCACCATGTTGACTCATTCCCTAGTGGTCCTGGGTTTGCTGTACCTTTACTTGAAACTTGTGATGTGGTTGTCTTCATAACACCCATTGCTGCCCAGCAGCTTCTTTAAACTACTACTCTCCTTTTTGGTGTTTCTCATTTCTACCATTTTTCATGTTTCTGTCTTGCTAGTATAGGTCAGGGCTGGCTATCTGCACGCACAGATACACTGGTATGTCACATACACAGACCCTCCAGCACCTTCCACTCTTGTCCCCGAGCCTTCTCTTCAGCAGAACAATGTCCCTCATGTTGCACCACAGCTGAGTCACCCTGCGCAGAGGTCTGTGGATGCGGCTGTGCCTTCTGCAGGGCTCTACACAGCTTATTCATAGGGTGTTACTCCAGGGGAAGGAGAAGAACGGAGAAGAACGGGGAGTTAAAACACACAAAACTCTATCGTGTTCAGGCTGTAGTCGCTCAGTGCCAATCTCACCTAAGAAGAAAGGTGGAAACATTTCAGAGAACTGTCAGTCCAGAAATGCTTGGATTTTGCCACAAATTTTACTCTTTTTTTTTTTTTTTTTGTTATTATTTTCACTGTGGTAAAGAACAGGGGTAAAATTAAAACATCAAGAATTTCCAAAAGCTGGAAATGCCATTTGAAGGCCTGTATACTTAGAGACTGGTGGATATGGTTCTGTGTAAACAAAGCCTCTGTGTTTATCATTATGTGCATGCTATTTTCCTAGGGTGCTTGTTCATCTTTCTTTGCATTTACCTGATTCCTCTAGCTGCAGTGAGCCCCTGGTAACACAGCCATTGCCACCGTTCCAATGCCTGCTGCAAGGTGCAGACAGTGAGGGGACTGTATCACAGATAGACTTGGTGACTGAGCAAAGGGTGCACGGGAAGATTGTGGTGATGCAAAGGGCTGAACACAGAAATTTTCTCAGCCTGCCCTTAGGACCAGCCAGCCATTTCCAAGAAGAATGTAAAAAAAGGAGATTCATTTTCTGGAAAGAGGAATTGAGACCTGAGACAAAAACCCTCCAGAGCCACACAGCCAGTGCTGTCAGAGCAGAGGTATTTCCAGCACAAAGCTGACCCAGTATTGTTGCTCTTTGTCTCCTGTGTAACTGTGTAACCCTCTATCACAATATTGCTATTGCTAGTAAATAGGCCATAAACTTTGTAAGTAATTTGCAAACCCTGTAGACTGAAGCTTGTCAGGGTTGCCCTCTCTAAACTCTCCCTGACCTGCCCATAGCTTTGTTTTGCTTCTCTTAGCTGTGACAGCAATTTCTCCAACTGACCAGGTGACTATGCCTAATTTGTTTCACTTTTGCTTCTCTTTGTGTGGTACAACCATAGTTTTATATAGACAGCTGTGGAATGAGATCTGTACAATAGTAACATGATGACAAGGTATTGAGAAATACAGGCCTGGTAGGACAGCAGAGGCCTTGAGAAGTGGAGACACAGGATGTGGCATAGAGGAGCACAGCTGCAAACAACTTGCCCACGGTCAGCCAAAGTGCAGACCTGGAGCTGGATAGGGGTAACAAAGAGAACAGAGATAACATATTGAGATGTCACCAGATATAGTAAATTTGGTTGTAGCATGGAGCTGCAGACCCATGGAGAAAGAGAAAAGCATCTCAGCAAACATATAAAAATGATCCCAAGTGGATCCTAAAGGGAGAAAGAAGAAGTCATCAACATGAACATCATATTCTTCCCAGCAAAGGACTCCAGATGCTGACAGCTTGTGATAACATCCCCCACTACCACCACCAGCGTGAAACCAGTAGAACACAGGGGAGCAGTGGAAGGGTGAGCACAGCACCAAGGAAAGGGGTGAAATGAAGGAGTGTATATGTGTTACAATTTCATAGAAGTATTCTAGCTGCATTGCTATTCCTTCATTTTTGTAACAATTAGAGCTGGATTAATACTGAATAGTCTCTTAATATTTCAGTTAAACGAACAATAGATTCATGGCTTTGCTTCTTCATTCACATGCTTCTTCCTTGACCATAAGCAACATTTTTGGTGTAATAATTGACAACAGGAAATTCAGAAGGTCTGTGTTTCCTGCCCACACACAATGCATTACAAGGAATCGTGCTCAATTAACCTTTTTTTTTGCCAGTGGGGAAATACAGGAGGTCTGGTTTTTGTGTCCTACTAGTCTCACTGTTATCAATGCAGCAGCAATTCTGGCTGTCTGGGCCAATCTTCACCACAGAAGAGCAACATATATGGAAATAATTCTCTTACCTGTTTTATGTTTTCAAAAAACTGCAAAAAGTTACTCTCCTACTGGCAAAAGGGAAAAAAAAAAAAAAAAGGAGTGGAAGGGGTTTGCAATACCAAGGAAGTAACTGCTTAGTTATCTTCATGATCTGCAAGGAGAAATCATATCTTTTTTTTCAGTCTGTCAATTATTTTGAATGTATGCATCAGAAAATCTGTCCATAGGTTTCCAGATCCCTGTTGAGTGGCAATGGATGTTCTCTGAGAAGAAGCACCMGCTAAAGATGCAGTTTAGGGTTATAGTCACAAGCTACAAGAATGGCTTCAAGCTTCTTTACCCTCTGTTCTTCCACTTCCCTGAACTGCTCATAGCCCTGCAGTGAACTTCAACTCTACACAGAACAATCTACTTGCCCAGATGTATCACCAAATAGCTAGCAGTCCCTGTTGCCCTGTCAGAAAAAGTCCTCTGTGAAATGTGCTGTCAGGGAAAGTTTCCTAAAAGCCCTGAGAATAAAAATGTCCCTTCTCAATCTGACTTTAAAAATGCAGACAGATGGCTAAGTTTCTCCATCTTCCTTCCCTCCCTCCCACATTTAGTTCAGAAGAGTCCTGCCTACATGAATCCAAAGCACATTGTGAAATGTTCTTCAACTTGCCACTTGTGTTGCTGCCAGGAGGAAGCCAAAAACAGTGAAACCAGAATGCCGAAGGGCTTCCTACCAACTGTGTGAGCCTCCGCAACCTAGTGCAGCTATTTCCAAATCCCATGGTTTCCTCACTAGCCACTAGGGCTTAGAAGGGTTGTGTCTTTGCACCGCACCGCCAGGAGACTCCCAAGCAAAGCATAAGATTGAAATAAGTTTAATAGTCAACGCAGGTCACTCTAGTAGAAGAGGGAAGGGTTTTGCTTCTCCCAGTCCTCCTGCAACTCTGATAGGTCTTCCCAACAAGTAAATAGATTGACACTGGGGAAGAATCAGTTAGCTGATACTCCAAGTCAGGCCACAGTTGTGGCCACAGGCTCGCGTTGTCAATGGTAGGTTATCAGCTCTGGGTGCAGAGGTGAGGTAAGGAGAGGGAGAGAAGTGAGATCTTCCTACGTTGTTATAAATTTCAGAAACTTGGTCTTCTCCAAAAGTCACTAAGCGTCAGGGTCTCCATAAGGGACAGCACACCCTAAGTTGATAATAACCCAACCGCCAAAAAAAAAAAAAAAAATCCCCCAAAACCACAAGTTACTTAGACTCTTTTGTTTTGCCCTGCTCTTTACACTGCACTGCTAGATTTCTGTCAGCAGAGAATAGAATAATTTTCTGAGTTTGGTGAAAAGCATGTTGAGAATAAATTTACGTGAGAAGCACAGTGTTTATAGACTGATAGGAACGATTACCCTTCATATGCCTTTTGCTACACRGTCACACACACACAGAGCATTACTGAGACAGCACAGTTAAAGTACTGTAGGAACAACAGAGGGCAATGAAAATTCTTCTCCAAATTAGTAGTGACATTTTGTTAGGATATCATCAAAATTTCCCCCTAGGGTTTTCAACTTCATCTCATGGGATAAAGTCATACTTTGGCACCAATTTGTCCATTTAGTTCCTCCTTCAAGAAAACTACAGGAAAATGCTGCCCTGACTGAATCCCTGTATAAATCTCAGTGGGTTACATTCACATCATCTCATGTCCCAGTACGCCATTTGTGGTGTGCACTGTTGTTACGTAACTTTCATGTCACATCTTATAGCATCACAGCCACTCACGGTTCAGCATGAAGTAATGTCGCACCATTGGTGATGATGCTGCTAATAAATCAGACTGCTATCTGGCAGCAAACAAAGCAGGTCGTGCACTTCAGTGGACAAATCTGACAGATAAATCATTCTGTCTGGATAATGTCACAGACTTCCCACATAGCACAAATGATCTACGGAAAAGATTTTCATGGACATATAATTACTCTGCTCCTCATTCCATGTTTCCATGTTTGTCTGATGCTACCTTCTCTCTGCCAGTGGTACATTAAATATATATATATATATATATATATATATATATATATACACACTACGTATGTTTATATATTTAGGTTCTACAGCAGTGATGAGCAAACAGGTAGAAATTGCTTGAGATGACATGGCTGGAATAAACAAAAGCCAAACACAGGTTGTCAATCTAGTGGATCATGCTATGCATTCTGTAAGAAAATCCAGTGCCTGCACAGCTCTTCAACATGCACCAGGACCTGAAAGAGGATAGTTTCCCCTAACACAAACTAAATCACAGCCAAACTCAAGGCAAAATCAAAACAATGGAAGCTTTTGGTGGAGCACATTTAAAAAAAGAAGGAGCCATTCCAGCAGCTCAGCCCAGACCTCACATCATGTTGCTGGACAGTGCCATCCTCTATGAGAATTGACAGCGTCCTAGCAGTTATACAAGCAGGCAAATCAGCAAATTCAAGGGTTCATGTTTGAAAATAAATATCCCCAGGTCTATGTATTTGGCTATCTCTAGGTACCTTAATCATCAGCCAAGTTTCAGAAATGCTGTTATATCAACCACTCCTGTTATATTCAGGTAGTTATTTCACCCTCTCCCTCCATATATATGTATATGTCTCTGTGTGTGTGTGTGTGTGTGAAGGCTTCTATATCAGCCTTCCCATCTACAGTTTGTTGTTTACTTCACATTTAAAAGTACATGCGCTACAGGTGAAACTTCTACTGTGACATGGTTTTGTCCTGCAGAAACTTGGTCAAGGTCCTTAGAAAGGGTTGCTGCAGCACACTGAGGTAGACACTGTGGAAGCAATGAATGACAAATGGTTGGAAAAGCAATAGAAGCCTAAGAACTGCCAGCAGCAGACCATACTCCCTGCCTCACCATAAAACTCACACCATTCATGAGAATTTTCTCTTGAAGTAACTATGCAAAAACACTGATATGTCATCCCTCCCCAAAACCTGTTGTTTACAAATAAAAGTAAAAAGCCATTCTGAGATGACCATCAATATTCTTTTACAGACAACACTACCAATGTGGGTGTGCTATGCCCATGTGCCACTGAGGTAGTGTGGTGTTAGGGCAAGCAGAGTTTCCTTTACTGTCAGATCAGCTGCTCAGCACAGGGCCCCGGACTCCCTGCAGTAATGCCAATTTATTGGAGCCGTAGATAGGCTTCTTTACTCCAGCCTGCAGAGAAGCATGGAGTGAGTCATAGCTGGAAAAGCAATGGTAGGGTCCAGCTCTTCGAATATAGTGCCGCATGCCAGAAGCAGGCTCTAAAATAGCAATAAAGTACCCACTTTACTACTTACATACCCTACTCTTTTCACCCAGTGATGAAGAGCATTACCAGGCTGGCATTGAGATTTGATTAGCAGAGATACTTCAAACAAGCCATATTAAATCCATATATGTGGGGTGTGTGTGTGTACAAATATATAAATTTGTATTTGTATTCACGAAAAATGGATTAAAACTGCAATAAACAGAAATTATGTACCCTTGCACATTTTTCTCTTAATTATGTGCCAAGGTTAATTTTTAATCTTTCCAGGCTTTATTGGACTGTTCTTGCTTTACCATTATACTGCAAATGCAAAGTGGTGAAAGGGACACAACAGACACCCTGTAGAGCAAATAAAAACAACATGTGCAGCAGGGCTCTCATGCTATTCTAGGGCATAAGCAAGAGGTTTACTCATCTTGATAGTACCATTTTGTAGAATGTAGTGTTAGAAAGAAACATGAAAGACCTTACCAGGACAAGATGTTCCTGCCACTTCTCATTACTCAAGCTGAAATACTGTCTTGTGTCAGTACAAAAATACCTGAATATCTCAGGCAATACCTGTGTCAGAGCATCAGTTATGTCTGTAGGAGGGGACAAGGACAGAGGAATTGAAAAAATGTAGTGGAAAAGACACTAGCAGGAAGAATTGTTACCATCTTCAAAATTTTGACCTGCTATCATCACAAAGGTATTTTCAGCACAAAAAAGGAGAGGGAGAAATTTTCACTGTGCTGGTGGCTTGTCCCACAGCTGTCCACTTGTGTCTTTCGAGATGTATGATTTTAAAAAATACAGACAAAACTCACAGCTATACTTGCGCTTTTTCAAGAGTTTTCTTTACATGCTCCTCACACAGGTACCAAGCTGGTTTGGAAACAGGCTGTTTGGAAAACCTGACACAGTTATCTAAGAGTCAAAGTTTCTTCCTCGTGATTTGCCCATCTATTCATTGAAGAAACACTTCCAACACATGCAGCCTGCTCACAACTGCAGTGTCAGCCTTCATTATTGCTTCTGTTTCTCTACATAGACTCTTCCATGTGCCCCCTTCCTACCCCAATACACTGGTGAAAAACAGCAGCTATAGATAGGAGAGAGGATGCAGTGATCCTTGGAATAGTAGCAGGAGATGCATAGTATGTAGGGCCAACCGTTTTCCTACAGATGCAAGGCGATAAGAGGAAAGAGCTGAGAGTAAGTGAGCACTTTTGAGAGCACTGGGGCAGTCAAGTCACAGGAATGAAAGGGAAAAGGACAGGACAGATCCTGACACTCTGGCCAGAGACCTGCGCTTGTGAAACAAACAGGAAGAGATGGGACTGTGCTGACATCAGAAGATTGCCGTAACATGTTGTTTGAGATTGACTGTCCTTGCCATCCTCTGGTAAAAAGATTCCAGCAGATCCCTTTTCTCAACCTAACGTTAGCACTCAGCCTGATATCTACTCTCTCCAGCTTCTGTATCTCCTCTGCATCTCCTCTGCACCAATATCTCTGTTTCTGCGGCACAGCTACAGCTGTGTGCCCACAGTCAAAGGGCACCTACATCTTTATTCCTGACCTGGGTAACTACGCAAGCAGTAGCACAAACTATTCAAACACTGATGTTCCTATATGTGTGTATATTACAGCTTACCTCCTCTTTTATTAAAGAATACCACTGCACAGTGTTGCTTGCTCTAAGGATCCAGAACACTCCTGATGACTTTGCTCCACAGTCTTCAAGCAGGGCTCTAATCGTGAACCAACAATACTTGCCAAAACTATACTTACCAGGAAAAAGTCAAGGCAGAGGTGCAACAGAGCAGAGAAGACATATGGTCTATCCACAGAGATGCACACAAAAACAAGAATTGCTGTTGGCTGGAGGTGCAGAAGTCAGAGCTCACACCATCTCTCTATGCAGCCAGAGCAATACCTTTGGCAAGGTCACTTATCTCCTCTCTGTCCTGCTTGTCTTAACACTAGCTGGCCCAGTCTATTTATCTATACTGGGACTATACCAGTTCTTATCACATGTCTCCACACCACAGTAAAATAGTAAAATAAGATCCTGAGTGTATCACAGGATAACAATGCAGATGCAATGACCACATGCTGCAAACTGAATTGAGTGCCGTCATCATTTCTATTAACTGCAGCTTCCAGATGTCCTCCTAATTTTAAATCTAACATCTAAGAAAAAACAGCCTCCAAGGAATGGGAGGCTCAGGCCTCTGGTATGTACAAGTTCCCACAAGAACTACTCACTTTACAGAACATGATTTCCTGCCAGACACTGATTGCCCTTGACCTTTTGAGAGCAGGGAGAGGAGCCTGGCACTCCTGTGCACCGCAACGCAAATCAATTCAGCTGCACTGAACAAATCCATCTCCATCTTCTCCCAGCTCTGCCGAAGAGACATGCAGGAGAAAGAGTTTAATCCAATTCACCCACAAAGTCCAACACTGAGGAGCTCTTTGAACACTTCACAATGCTCCCTCAGAAGCATGAGAGGGAAACTTTGCAATCAAGCATTCAGTAAAGAAAACTTAGCTATGAACAGCTTTTATCAGTGATTGTACATCAGCTGCAGCACGAACAAAAACTTCTTCTGTTATTGCCAGGTCACACCTGAACACAGCTGGCTCCATGCCAAACCAGGGACAGAGCCACTCTATTTCTGCAGTCCCGCATTGTCAACGTAGAGAGGGAGGAACAGCAGAGAAGCTCTCCAGACAACACAACACAGCACTTCTTTTATTCTCATACCAGTCGCATATCGCTTCCCAGTAGAAATGGATCAGATCTAACTGTGAGTAAATACACTCCATCTTGAACTGTTGTTATGCAGAAAAACATTAAGAAGCAAGCAAGTAAATTGGAAACACCATTATAAATCTATTTTTATCAGCAAGGCCTGCCTCATCTCTTGTACCTTGCTCAGATCAGCCTTGCTCAGATTTCAAGCTTTCTTCAGAGCTCCTTCCACAATTGAATCACATCCTAGTCAAGCAATGATGATTTCAGGCCTCACCTGGCTGTTGTTGCGCTGAAGAGAATAAATTTTGTTTTACATATGTAGTTTCTACAAGTACAGACTCATAGATGGTTAATATATTATTACGTTTTATAAAGGTTACATATTAACCATTCATTATAACATGTATCAATATTTTTAAAATGTCTGAGAAGCAATTTATGAACAGAATTGAAATAGAATGTCCTTCCAGAAGACCCAAGAAATGCTAACCTATGGAAATATATATAAAATACATACACATCTCTTATTCCCCATAGCTGAGTACACCTTAATTTTTGTAGAGATACGCCTGAGAGCTGAACAGCTGGCATTCATTGTGCTTACTTAACATGGAAAACAGAGTTTGAGAAACTGTCTCAAAAACCAAACCGACAACATAGAATCATAGAATCATAGAATCATTTAGGTTGGAAAAGACCCTTAAGATCATTGAGTCCAACTGTTAACCATCCAACTGTGCTAACATCACGGGATCCTCATTCAGGTTTCTTACAGTACTGTCATTTTTGATATGCATTACTAAGATACAAATCTCCAAGCTTCCATGGGAAATCTGAGAAGAGCAGTTTGTCTGATAGGTAAATGTACTACAGAAGAGAAAGGACTGTGACTGGGAGAAATAACATAAATAAAGATAGGAATACTGGCTGGCTAAAATAAACCACCTTGAAAAGGAGACTGTTCATATGGTAGTGTCAACACCAGGGTGTCACTACAGTCTTCATGCCAGAGAGCCTGCACTCTGGAGCGGGGAGACAAAACAGGGGCAGATGGCACAAGTTCAGCTGAAGCTGGAGTTACACAGAAGTCTTTGGYAGAACCAAAATCTCTGAAGCTGTTCCAGTGTTCTGGTCAGCTGTGGTGCTGTTTGTAACTGACCGGCGTATTCTCCATCTCCAGGGGTCCTCTGGTTCATACTAGCTCATCCCCTCAGAAACTAGTAAGGACAAAATACATGACTGCAAGACTGCAAATATAGGACCAATATCCTGGTGTTTCACATATGGGTGAAGCATCAGAACAGATGCAGAAACTGATTCAACTCACATAGGTTTAACTACATTTAGGTTCATCTGACCTAATCCATATTCTAATTCAGACACAGTCATTCATAGTTCCTCTCCTGGAGAGAACTGGTTATTTTTAGAGACCAAATCATGTGGTCAGTTTTTGGACATCCACCTTAGGATGGTAACAGTTCTGTCCTTACAGTGCCTATTTCTCACTGCCTGCCAGAAGTCTGGGTGGAGACACATACATCCAGTCAAACAAGTTCCAGCCAGTATATCTCACACTGGCAAGTCTGTGGGAATTGGTAGTTTGCATCACCCACTATGGCACTGGAAGGCACCTGCTTTAACTGGGGACACTAAAGAGCTCTCTGAGAATTAAGTCATCTATTTCTGACAAGACACTATTTGTATTTGCCAGTAATGACTCACCCAGTCTCTTGCATTTGGGAGCAATGGCATGACTGGTTGAGAAGGGAAGTGAAGGATCTGGGCTGTTCTCAAGCCTGTTTGTATTTTTCAATAGTTGTATGGATGGAAACAGCCAAAATGGGATGATGCAGAAATATAATAGTAATGGACATGTTAATGAGCTTTATTCATGGGGAATAGTGATAACAAAAAAAATGAGATTAAGCAAATCTGCACACTGTAGGGGAGAGCTTCAGGTGCAATTAATGTATCAACAACTGAGATGAGGCCAGGAAAAAACTTGCTGCAGAAATACCTCACTGCAAATGGAGGTTTGCTGTTGATTCATGTAACTGCCAAAACTTCTCTAAGAAAGAAACATGTGGAGACTTTTGTCACAAACTTTTGCTTAGGATGGAGAGAACAAGAATTACCAAAAGAAGCTAGAGTTCAGGAGGCAACTGGCAAAATTAAAGACAAGAGCAAATAGCACCCGAACAGTTGAGCTTGAGGGATACTGAGGACCTGAAGCAATTTCAGGGAAATGACATCCACCACATTGATGCTGCTGTGTGACACAAGGTTTCCAGTATAAACAAGTTTGTTCCATGGCTGGGAAAAGACAGTGAGGAAAGGATAAGGGTCTTGAGTGGGTTTCTGGTGTCTAATCAAGGCCTGAGTGTAAAATATTTTTTTTCTACTAGTAATGACTCAAATTTGAGTCTCTTGCCTTCTTCTAACTGAGACAGACATTTTATTAAAACTTCAAAGCACTCTTTTCTTGAGACCTCTGCCCTTTTATAAGCTTGGCTGAAATCAGCTGTTTTATAAATTTGGCAGAAATCAGTTGACAGGTTCAAAATTTTCGAATAGAACAGAAAAACTGGTATAGTTTTCCTGCACACCCACTCACATTATTCCATAGCCTTTTCCCTCTAGAAAGGCTGGTTTAAAATATTCATCCATATATAAATAATCTATTAAATTATTTACAATGTAGCACATTTAATTATAATTAAATATTAATTATAACACTAAAAAGAAGCAAACTAAAAAGAGCATCTGAAGCATTGAAAGTGTAAAGCATTAAACAAAGTTGCCACAAAGTGATGTTCTCCATTGTTACCAGATGTGCAGAGCTCTCCTATATTAAACCCCTCAGCTTGCAAGCCTTTTGTTTGATACTAAATTTGGGAAATCCCTTCTCTGGAGGACAGTGGAAAAGAAGACCAGGTGAGCTGGCCTGGAGATGTCTGCTCTTGTTGCCTACAATGTTGAATCTGTCTTCCTTGAAGATAGAACAAGACAAACACATGAAGGAAAGAGGAAAGCCAAAGTACAATAGAAAATACAGCTTCTGTGGCTTAGCACAGAGTGTTCAACTTTGCAGATCCCCTGTACTGGTGGATGGCACAAACAGCACCTGTGCAAAGTCTTTGGCAGACCTGGCAAAAATTGTGCTGGTGTCAGACTGCTTAAGGTATTGCTCTGGAGGCATCTTTGGTCACTGACTCACAGCATCACTGCAGAAGAAACAATGTAGGCCAGCTCAATCAGACTATGTTTAAACATTGAGTGAAAAGAAAAGTAAGACTGAAAAGGAAAATGGCCACACTCAGGGCCAGGAGGACAGCAGGATGACAATTCTCCTTCTCCAAGGGATGCACAGCACTTTGCAGACTCCAGTGGAGATAAGCATGTTCTCTGGATCCTGTCCTGTTCTTTGGCTTGTTAAAAGATTTGAAATGTCAAAATAAGAGCTGGGAAATAGAGGCTTTATATAACAGTATGCAATTAACGTCCGTAGTGTCTGTTTGGTGGACTTCTAAGTGGAGATGGAACATCTCGCATTCTCTGTAATTTGTTAACAAAGTAAGCCTAATTTTGAGGGAAATTAATTTTGTTTCCTGCTTTTCAGGACATAACTTTTCTCTCTCTCTTTTTCTTCACCAGCCATTTTCTCTGCACAGTCCTCAAATGTCATCAGCAGGCATTTCTGGGATTAAATGGCTCTATATTTAGTTTTTGCTGACTTTTACAAACAATTTTGTGTGAGACATTCAGCCTGGCTTTTGCTGCTCTGATTTATTTCAAGCATGGAAGACTGCACACTTTGATGAAAATTAGTCAGAAAATGGTCTGAAAGAAGCTAAGCCATGCCACTGGTAGGGAGCTGCATTGTTCCTTCTTTTTGATTTCTGTGGGGTAAATAATCTCATGGAAAACTTTTAATAAGATCACTTCAATGCTGCAGCTGCAATAAGAAAGAAAAGGGTTATTTTAACAAACAGACTTTACATGACCCCATAGGTATATCTTTGGCAATTACAGACTTCACTTACATACTATTACATAAAGGATTTCTTACACTTCTGCACCCTTAAACTTACAATTATCTTTTTAGCAAATATCCTGACTATCTCTGAATTTGTATATGATAACATCTTCTCTCTGGTTTTCCAATAATACATGTTTTTCTCTTCCAAATTCTGCACTTTTTAATTTCAGTTATCATCACAATTGTGTTACATGTAGGGCTTTTGCATGTGACCAAGAGCCACACATACACTCAGAAAAGGTGTGCAAATGAAATTGATTTGGGAAATTGGTTCAAATTGTGCCTACATATTTGACATCACTAAGGTTGAGGGTAGAAAGCATGCAGTCTAGGGTCCAAATTCCCAATGACACACACACAAAGATCACAATATTAATGAATTCAGAGCCTTACTTGACAGAAAAGAAAATATAGGAACATGAATGTACAAGCATACATACATAGAGTTCCTTAAAAATAGTTGCTGGTAAAACAGGGTTTCTACTCTGAGGCAAGAATCATCTCTTTAGTCAGTCATTTGTTAATTTAGCAGGTCTCAGTATGATCAAACGGGCTTTATCCCCAGGAATTCCTCTGACAAAAGGGTCCCCCAGAATCTGGAAATTTATACAAGTACAATTTAAAGAAACTCACAGTAGTAATGGCTGACTAGAGATAGAAGTCCCTGAGAATACCAAGAAAAAAGAGAAAGAGGGAGATTTTTCATCTAAGTAAAGTGAGGAGAAAGATACATGTCTTTCAGTTTTGTGATGCGTGTCAAGTTTTGAATCCCCGGTGTCAGGTTTGACCCTGCTTGCTTTCCTTCCTTTCTTCCTTTCTTCTGCTTCTCTCCGTCTCTTTTCCTGTGTGCAGATCCCATATTTATATGAAAAACTTGCATTGATTCTGATGAAGGCTTTCTAGATATACATGAGTTTTTAAAAAGGTGCTTTTAACTTAAAAGCTCTTTTTTGAGCTATATAGCAGAGAATTGAAGATTGCTGTTAATCCCGGGTTGTGTCAAGGGAGTGGTAGGTGGCTTCTCCTGGGAGCACAAGGGAGCTTGCAGAGAGCCATTACCTTGGAAATCCCATCCAGAGCAGAATCATCAAGAGCTAACTGCTCTTCCCAGCTCTCTCTAGGTACTGGGAGATGTCCACAGGAGACTGTACTGTCATATCTAGAAGGAGAAGTTGATGATCACACTTCCGTCATACATATTTTGATCCCTGAGCTTGCATTGGAAAGTGTCTAATTGATTCAGAAGCATTTGAGACTGATGGCCTATCAAGCCCCTTTACTCTTCTTTGTTATTAACACCTTCTGCTCGACTTACCCTTAGGCATGGCTGGGCAAACCTTACAGTTTAACCCTTGAAGCTTTGGATCTGACCTTCTGTTTCAGCCAGCATGGCTCTGAGTCAGTGGATTGCCTGGGCACAAGCTGGGAGCTCTGCGTAAGTTGCTATCCTCACATGCAGTCCTAAAGATAATTAAATTCACTACAAACTTCACTAGGCACAAGCTGTGTTGATTGCACAGCCTCTGTCAAGAAAAGGACAAATATTAAACAGTGTTTTGCTAGAAGAATCAAGCCCTCTGTGCCTGTACTCTGTGGGACATGCAGAACAGCTTTTACCCAAGAGGTGTCTAATCACATGGCTGCCATCCTAAGCCCAAATCAAGATGATCTACAGCAGGGTACATAATCTACATCGAGAGTAAAGAGGGAAAAAGGAGGTGGAGAGAAAGATAGTGAAGCCAGGCAGCCCAAAGTATTTTCTCACTTTCCCAGCTTACTAGTCCAGGGTATCTACTCTACTGCATCCTCTGTAGTCAGAAATGGTTATTTTAGGGCAAGGAAAAAAAATTAGAGAAAAAGAAGAGAAAACCCTGGTTGGCTTTCTTCTGCTGAAAGAATAGACTCCTAACAACAAATTCTGTACCCCTGGAGATTCAGCAGTTACCTCTGGTTCAGGCAGATAGCAAGAACCTCATTTTCCAGGTGAGGAGAAGGGTATTTTACTCAACTGAAATATTTCATTAGTTTAGTAAAATATTTTGGCAAGGATGAGTCTGCACTGTATCATAGGAATCAAATGGGGCAGGAAGTACCTGTCTTGCTTTTGAAACAACTGACAAGATGCTCAGATATAGAGGAAGCAGGCATCTTGTAGAGCTTTCAGCTTCACCTAGAGACTTAATTTCTCTTCCTGGTCTACTGTCTTGGTAGATTATTCTCTCTCATCTTGCAATCCCTCTCCTGCCCTGCTCCTTTTCAGAAGTGGAACCAGTTTTTAATCCAGCTCAATGTAATCCTCTTCTTAATAGGAACTTTTAGGGACTTGCATAAAGCCAATAATTAATAAATAATAATTATGCACACAGCACAGAACCATGGTGGCAAGGTTCACATTAGCATTTCCTGTCTTTCAAGTGCCCACCCATGCAACATTTATACCCTTTTAACACAGTTTTTCTGGGGGAGTTTGGAATTGTTTGTGAAGCACTTTGCGCATGAAAAGCCTCTCTTTAAATGACACATATTTATTATTAATAGTAATAATGCAGGTGCAGCAGCAGGCAAGCACGATTGCCTTTTTGAGGATCACAGAWGCTTCCCACCAATAAGAACAAAAAAGCATTTCAAGCTCTAGCTCCAACAGAAATATACATAACCCCTTTCGTACCAAATTCTTGGCTCAACACTAAATGAAGTATGAGGAAGCCAGAGTGGCATGGGGAACAGTTATGCAAGGAGGAGATGCTGGCTAATATCCTGTACATTTGGGACACACAGTGATCCATGATAAAGAAAGCCTCCTAGCACTTAAATGTGAAGCAGTTTCTAGGTCCCTGTGCACTGTGAAATAAAAGAGACTCTAGGATGTATGTTATTTCAGCTGGCACAAGTAAAAGCAGCAAAAAAGCAGTAGCAAGAGTCTCTAGCACAACCTAACAAGCAGCATGTTAGTCCCCTGCCTGCTAATCCAGTCAACATCTCCACTTCTTCCCTTCATCCGAGGAAGCAACGTGAACGGTGCCTATACTAGAGACATGTCATCAAGGTCTCCCTCCTTTTATCCTGCTCAACAGGGAAAATTGTATAATTTCCTACACTTTTGTCCTGTCTTTCCCCACAGCCCCAACCAGCTGCTGAAGACAAGCATACAGAGAAGAGCCCAGGTATCTACACACCCCCTCACCCCATCTGTTCCAGTGATGGGGAAGACTGGCTTCTGCTCCCCTTCCTGGTCCTTGTATCACACCTGAGCAACCTTGGGAAAAATAACACAAAGGCAGCAAATGTCCTCAGTGCTTGACTGCTAGGCAAGGCAGTGACATAAATCCCTCCCGTGAAGAGTCTGAAGGGAAACAAGCAGGGACCACGACATGCCACACAGCCACTGGAGCGGCAGGCCAGCTAAGAGGTTATGGCTCAGGGCTTAGGGCTAGGACTGGGCCATGGGATCACTCAGCTAGCCGTATTACTCGTCAACTGGCAGCAGATAGCTTCCTCCCCTTCCAGAGGGCTAGAGATGAAATCTTTGACTTAGTGGCTTCATTCAGCAAGCCACAGCTAGACAAGCTCTGACAGACTAGAGAGGAGTTTGTTTCATCAAGTCCCATTTTAGTTTCAAGCCCTGTTCTGTCCTGGCACACCACCCTCCTTCAGAAATTGCCCCCACAAAAGCTCTCACTCCAGACTCCAGTTACAGAGAGCATGTGGGTAGTTCCTGAAGACAATGGAGTGAATATTAAACAGTGTTCATCCCTGGGTTACTGATTAGTTTCCTACACCTGTGCTTGTCTAAATTAGTCTTCAAATTAGAAGCAGATATTCACACTTTCCTGCCTTTCCCTCCCCTGGATATATAAGTTCAGACAGATATATAAGTTGAGGCAGATCCATCCTCCTCTCTGCATGGGTAAAGATGCCAATGTGACTGCTGGCTGATTGATGGCAAGTTGCATAGTGCATCCACATCTGCCTCAAGCCAAAAATCACCAGCAGTATTTGCTATGGCTCCAGCCTGATCTGGGGCTGCCAAGTTAAAAACTGAGGCTGCCAAGTTAAAAATTGACTGGCATCTGTAAAAAAATGCGTGACAAAACTCCTTCCAGGACTTTGGATAACAACTTCTGTTGGTGCCCTGGTAGGAAAAGCTAGCCAACAACCACACTTGAGGAAAGTGGCACTCAGAGAAGGAATGTGGATTGACTTGTGCATCATCTCCCACCTGCTCCCCACTCAGAAGAAGCTCCTTGGGGATGCAAGGGAATAAGAAAAACTGCAGGTCCAACACTGTTCCCACAACCAGATGGGTACAGGAGGTGCTGGCAAAGCTACAGCACTGCTCACTTACTTCTGCTTTACCAAAGACTAACAGAAAGCTGTGACTGGAAAAAATGAGAAAGGAAAGCTCTCCTCCTACTTCAAGAAAGCCACACCTCCACCTCACCCTAGAGAGCCTGAACGTGCTCTGTCTGAAGAGTGAAACATCTTTGTCAATTAATCACATCTCCATTTTAACACCAGTCATGATTTTTGTAAAGATGAACACACCAGGTATGATTTGAATGGCACATAACCTGTTCTGACAGATATCTCAGAACAAACCACAGCTAACAACAGTCATCCTCAAAGGCAAACAATCCTTGTAAACCTGCTTATGTTACATCTGTTCTACATAATGCACCACTGCAAAAAAATACCTGCTCTTCCCTCTCACAAAGCAGCTTCACATCCAGAATTATGATCAGCTGAGCAGCACCAGGCCAGTCTCACTGAACTCTGAAGTATGTAGCTGTACTATTTTTAGTACTAAGGCTCTAATGCAAAGATACAAGGATAACCCTGCCCAGATCAGAGCTAGCGCAGGTAGCTCAAGGTACTCTTTGTCCCTGTCTTGTGCGGGATASGTATCCTTTATGCGTGAAGGAGATGGGGCATTCAGGCAAACCTGCACATGGCTTCTCATTCATGTAGAAGTAAAAATCAGGACTCTGCAGAAATACTGGAATAAGATCCTTCTTCCCCACGTTTGAATGCCCTCAGAGACTTCTTGCTGACATCCACTATTACCTACCGAATGGCCAGTAGGATGGGATGTTTTCACCTGCTTAAGCAGTGTTATACAAATACCTGAGCTATTTGCTGTCTATTCCTGTTTCATCATCTCTGCAATCATTAGAGTTGAGTGAGAGAACACGTACTCTCTAACTCACAGTACCCTCTCCAGCTGCAACACCCATACACAGGATCCATTCCACCATGGTGGTCTTATGTACTGCCACATCAGCCATAAACACAAATGGTAGCTGTTCGTTGGACAGCAGGTTATGAGCTGCTCATAAAGATTTATATTTACCAAGGTGCATAAAACTTTGCAGGCATGTGAAACAATGACAGATTGAACACAGACATGGGAAATAAAGTCACGATGAAGCCGGTAAAGTTGTAATGAAGTTTGAAGAGAACAATGCAGATTTGATGGGTGAAATCAGATGGGATCAATTCCGGTATTTGGAACGGTGAAAGACCATCAGGCCACCAACAATTTCCCTATGGGGCAACCTGTCTGGAACCTCATTCTCCAAGGTGTTCTCTCCTTGGAGACTTTACCAAGAGTTACTTAGGTTTGTTCATATGACCGAGTTTGAACCCATGAAACCTTACCTCTCTCCTATTAGAAGTCTAATGCCTAGTCGTAGGACAGCTCTTCAAGCATACACAAACAAACCCTCAGCATCAGTCTTCCACCCTTAGTGAAATCCCTCCTAGTCTTTGCAAAGTAAATCCCAACCCGTCAGAGTCAAAAGCTGTTGTCAGTTCACTCCGAGCAAAATAAGCTGGCAGAAGATACATGAACACTTGCAGGCCTGTATTGATTACTTGCATGGGATCCAGAGCCTCACCAAGGAACAATCATTGATCACCACAACCATTAATGGCAGAAACACAGCATTAGAAGTCTGAACTGCAAAGACTCCCCAAGACCATAGAAGTCAGCCAGATTTTTTCTAATGACTTCCACACTCTGAAATTTGAAAGAATAAACCATTCTGATCACTATTTTGCTAACAGAGTTAGCTATAGCCAACTATGTAACAGCTATATAGTTAAATACAAATAGCTAACCCAGTAATAGCTATGTAGCGACTACCTGAATCTGAATGAGCTGTTAGTTATATTCATAAGCCCCAATGTGTTCTCTGTATAGGTGGACTTAAGAAATGAAGCTTCTTCCTGGTTTTGGAACCAAAACCTGTAATTCTCTTACCCAACAATGCTAACTCAGATTGTCTTAGTTGTGAACACCTGCACAAATTTCAGCAGCATGAAGGGATTTAGCACACAAAGTTAGTTAAGTTTAGTTAAACAGTAGTGAATTAAGTCAGGTGGCAATATTTGTCAAAAGAACCAGGTTGTAGGTGAGATATCTTCTAGCATGTTATTAATGAGCTGGAAGATGAGGGTCAACAGCGTGCTAGTTAAATTCACAGAAACACTAAATTTGGGAGTGTTGTTACCACCCCTGTGGTCTCAGACATGGTATGAAGCACAGACTGGAAAAAGAAATGCCTGGTTCACTTGGAAAACACCACATTCCTGAATCTGAGAAAAAGATCCAGATCTTCTGTGGGGAGAGGATATTTCCTTGGGGGCACGTAACTAATAAGTAATAGTTTCTCTTCTTTACAAACTGAGCTTTGGTGGGGTTTGAACATAATTATTGTGCTTAGTTTGTACCTTAAGAAACACTTAGGGGTTTTATGTCTTTGGTTTTGTGTTTTTTTTTTTTTAATTTGCTTTGTTTTGCTTTTAAAGCTGTAACTAACCTTTCTTACAACAGCCAAAAGCAGGTCACATTCCTTGTTAGCAGGGGAACAATCCAGAGCTTCGTGAATTCTGCCTCACACTGAAAACAAGAGCAGACACAAAAATGAAAAAGCAATCTGAAATATTAAATTTTCAATTTTGTGTCATTATAAATATTTAGCTTCCCTGTCATCCCTGTGATAGGTAACTTTTATGACATTGTCATGAATGAGTGGTTTAGAGGCTGCCCAAAGAATCACCATCAAAGGTATTAGCAGAAAGTTATTTTAGTGGAGATTTATAAAGATGCAACTTAACAGAGTTCAATGGCAAGGTTCACTCTACTACTTACTACACGGTTAAAACATATAAAGAAAAATCATGTTATGTCTAAGGGTTTATATCTTACAGATGATATGTGTTTAGCAGCAGTTTAGGGTTCATTCACAGTTTTAGCAGCACTTAATCATTAACTAATAATTAACAAACTTTAGAAGTACTTAATCTTTAATTTAATATTTACGAAGTAAGTGTTAGTAGCGGCTACTACAGTCACAACTTAATTACAGATTATACTTATTATTAGTTCACACACACACAGACAGAAATATATATATACAAATGTACCTGTTAAAAATTCCCCTTGAGTTCAGTGAAGAAAATGTCTTGTAAAATGTCTCGACATTTCTCAACGGGCGAGGGTTGAGCCTCGAGGAGTGAAGAGTTTCAGCCCAGGTCCTGTCATACGACAGTCCTCAGAATATTGCTGACTCGAGAGGTCACAAGCTCTGAGAGATGTCCCACTCAGAGGGAGATGCTGGGTGCAGCCCGCTGCTGTCCTGGAGAGCTCAAAGGATCCCACTTAGGACCACCATTTATAGGTTCGCAAGATGATTGGCTTTAGTCATCCATAAATTTCCATCCTGGTCACAGTCCCAGGTGGTAATTACTAAAAAATTCTCAAAGTTTCCCTGTTGTTTTACTTGAGCTACGACTCAGATAATATGACACCTGGGCCAGGCAGCAGGAGTATGTTCCCAGCCTCAGCTATGCAGAGTTTCTCATACAGTCAAGGAGCGCTCAACCACCAGACTCAGTACACCAAGGCCGAGGTTTCATGGGAACTTCTGAGATCAACAAGTGGCCCAGGAGAGCAGGGGAAATGCACCACCACAAACACCTCATGCTTACTACACAAAAAGTCAGAAGTATCATCAGGCCCCTCTTCCACAAAAAATCTGAAAGTCAAGATTAGGTGAGCTCCACAGGACATTTCCATCTTTTCTGGACTCACCCTCAGAGACTGCATTTTGGTTTGACAGGTATACTGCCCTAGTGTGACTCCCCACCTGACATTGTCCCCTGGCACTTGTAGCTGCACTACTGTGGGTCACACATTCAGGTAAGCTGAGTGGCCTGGCAGGGAACAAGCTAGAGCAATCTTTGCTCATGTTGTCAGTAGTTAGCTGGGCCATTCTTTAAAGTATAAGCAAACTAAAAGGAGTCAGGTGACAGTGACCCTCTGTTACCTCTTGGACTCACATCTTCCCCTGGCCTGCTCTCCTGGAATTATCTGGGGAATTGCTGCAGAGCAGGTCTGCCAGCACATCAACCAAAATGACATCCCTCAAAGGTCTGGTGTCACATCAAAACACAGCAAAGCCATTAGGGACACAATAGACCAGGGTAGCCTTCTCCTGTCTTTCATGAACTCTCAGGAGGTCAGCCCAGCATACATGGCTAAGGGTAACCTTTGGCAGAAGACACAGTGTTTGGTGAAGCCCTTTCCTTTGCCTTTCAAGACTGCTGCAAGCATTCTTGAATGGAGAGCCAGGACCATGCTAGTCCCTTCCACCAGAGATTTGCATTCAGGGTCTTCAGACCTGTTACCCTGCAGGAGGATTCCTCACCTGTCTCTGCCATGCTGCAGCCTCCAAAGGTCCCTTTGACCCTCAGCCACAGCTTCCCAAGAGCAGGGCATGGAAACAGACACTGTCCATACGCCCTGCACAGCTCTTTCTCTCAACAAGACGCTTCTTGCTGCAGCAGCCCCACTCTCTCACTCTGCCTTCATTTCTTCTTGCACTCATTGCATCAAAAATGGTTTTCTCCTGCTCCTTTGTCACTCAGACATGTTCTCCAGTCTTAAAGACAGCTTCACTCTGTTCCACAGGACTCTCCTAGTGCTCCTCATGCACATTTTCCTGGTATTAGGCTCCTCCATAACTTGGCTTGCCCTCCAGTACCCTCATACAGTTTGGTTCCCACAAGATAGGCTTTGCCTCCAAGCAGTTTTCATGAAGTCTCTATCAACCTCTTCCTTTTCCAGCCTAGGGAGGGTTCCTCTTAAGATCCTTTCCTCAGCCTAGGATCTTCTCTTATGCCCAATCTCCCAGTTTCTCTAACTGCCTTCACTGCATTGCACTCCTCCTCCAGGTTCTTTTTTCTGCAAGTGTCTGTATGTTCCTAGCCCTCCTCTTGGCATTGAACAACTCCTTCACTCATCCTGATCCCACCTCCCTTATGTCACTCCTGACTAGGCAGAAGGTTCACTCTGGAGCTGCACATCCTGCATCAGAAACACGGTGTGCGCTCAACAGCATGCACATATGTACCATATGAAACAAGTCACTTGTATAAATGGGCCACAACGCTAAAGGTGTGCTGCCTAAGGGAAAGGGAATTGGGTCCAGGTGGAAAAGGGACAGCATTATCTGCTGCTGGTATGCAAAGCAGGAATTTATAAGTCCAAGGCTGAGAGGGTGGAAAAGAGGCACTCCACACCAAGACAAAAAAGGTAGCAGCAGAATATATAGATGTTGGTGGACATGATTTACAAAAAGCCAGTCCAGGAAGTAGACAGTTCTCCCAAACTACCTGTTACAACTGCACTAAGCAGAGGTCAGCAAAATGGGCCTGACTGAAAAATACTGTTGATCCAGGACAGAGACAAAAAGAGATTGTGCAGGCATCAGACATCTGAGGCAATGCTCTCTGAAAAAAACTGTGCTAGATTCTCTCCCTTTCCTTCTGTCAGAAGAGGATCCACTTGCAGAACTCTCTGCAGATAGAGATCTTGCTTGGTCCCTTTGGAGAAATAAATTCACCGCTTGGAGGGGGTAAGCCAGCTCTCTTTTCTGAGAGCAAAAAAGCTAAATGCATGTTTTCATTACTCAGTTCAGCCCTGAGCTATGAGCCTGAAGCCTCAGAACAGATTTCAGAAAAAATGGCAGAGTTCATCTCTTCCCCAGCTCTTGCTTATCTCCTCTTCTCTGTTCAAAACTGTCTCTTCTCTTTCTTACCCAAAACAGGGCCTTGTCATGTTGAAGGCTTTGGTACCCCTTATGGTCTAGGTACAGAATTGTCACTTGCCATCAGCATTGTCTATTGAGTGACTTGCTCAGTAGCTGTTCATGCCTGTCACCTTCCTGAGGAGAATGAACACTGCACACCCATCCCAACTTGTCAACAGTCACAATTTCCCACTTTCTGTAAATGTAGGATGAGGAATAGAAATAAACGAAAGGGCTTGCCCAGGTCAGCAATAAGTCAGAAGAAAGCCTTGAGTCCTGACTCCCAGCCCTTCTCCCAGCTGCTTGCATTCAAAGTGCTCATATTACAGGTGCAAAGTCAATACAGGGTTCAATCAGTGTACATTTAATAGTTTAATGCAGATCACCTCCCTTTTGATTCATAATGTACAGAGTTGTTCTGTGTTCTTTAAAGTTTTGTTTGTTTTCCCATCAGTGTCTTAAAAGCATTGAGAAATTTTCACCTATCGAGTTTACCTTTTTCCTCTCTCATTTGTTTCTTAAGAAGTAATATTTACAATGGAGATTAGTGGGTCTGAAAGGGTGTTGGATGCAGATATCAAAATGAATTGAAGCAAGTCAAGCTACTAAAATCCTGATCAGGACTGGTACCTGGTTAATCAAACTTGTCTGCACTAGAGTCATTAAAATGGGATAATCAGAACAGTTTCCATCCATGTGTAAGAAATGTCCTGTGTTCTAGGAGAGGTTTCTCCCATGACCTGTTATACCTGATTAAGGATAATTCTGTTTTGGATGGAAAAACTTTTTACAAAGGTCACCCAAGCTGCCCTGGGTGTACTGTCAGGCTTGAAATTTTGCCCAGCATGCCCATGTTACAGGACTGCAGCTGCAAATATAAAAGATGAGTACCCAAAGGGGAAATAAGAATTACTCTGTAGGCAAGAGCACTCAACCAAACAATGCAGATCTCGGTGTTTGTGTCCAGAAGGTGGTAAAGAAGATCTGTTCTCCAGCATCAGCTAAAGCATCATCTCTTAGCATTGTGATGTTTTCTGGCCTCTCACAAGTGAAATTCATACAAATCTTGGGAACATGAGTCCTTTGCCTAGACTGTGAATGGTCACTCCTAGGGAGTCATATTTTAAAACTAATGACGCCTGCCCCCTCTGAAGGCTGCCTGTAGTTTCTTACTAGGACGCACTTACCCACTGCAGACACTCGTCTCCCCCAGGCATGTGCTGACCTGGAAGCTACATCCATGATCTCTATTCCAGTTTGGCCTCTTGAAGCTGTGGACCTCCCTGTCATCCCTTCTCCACCCAGAGTGCCCTGAAGGCAGAGAGACAGCACCTAGACCAGAAACAGAAACTTCCTCTCCACTCCTCACAGGCACAAGGCTTGATGAGGTCACGGGCAAAGTGGGGATGCTGAAGAAAGATGCAAACCTAAACAAACTTTTCCAGAAGAAAAGGAGGAAGAGGAAAGGAAAATGGAGAAAATAAAAGAAAAAAGACCAAGGGCAGCAGCAGAGACCTTATCCTTCACTGAGACAAGTGCACAACAAGTAACTCTCCACGCCCAGGAAACACATCCACCCTACCATCAGGGAAACCATCTTCCAAGGCAAACCACAGTCATGGCATGTTGATCACGCCTTTAAGTCCTCCAGAAATCTTACTGAGTTCAACAATAGCTGTTGGCAGCTCCAAACTTCAGAGAGATACGCTGCTGATGATAAGCACAAGTATTGCCCTGTATGTGAGCTTTAGCACAAGAATAAGCACAACAAGCACTTTATGGCGGTCACATAGCTCGAAGTGGGAATGGGAAAGGAGTTTAAGTTGCTACTTAATTTAATGTATTTCTGCAGTATGTCAGTGAAATTTCAAGTTCTCTGCATCGTTTTCCATTCAAAATCGTGGTTTTGTTACCAACAGCCAGTCTCAGTGAGCAAAACATAGGATTTTTCAATCACTCACTATAAAACACAAAGAACTATTTAAAGGCATTTGAAAATAAATTATTGGGAGAATTAGATCTGCACTGTCACTTTCCAGACTGGCTTCTCAAATCAACAAGCTAGCCTAGAGACCTGTGTTTCATCTCATTATTATTCAAAGGAGTTAAAATCAAATGAAGCTATCAGAAATTAGAGTGGGTTCCCCATATTAAAATTATCAGTCAAGTGTTAAATTTCAGTGCTTGATTATATTGTAGAATCGTTTCAGGTTGCTTAACTGATGCAATATAAAGTGACAGAACTGTGAAATGCCAAGAATAACACATTACCTGAGAACAGGTTCCAGGCTCTGAATGCAAAATAGCTGTAACCAAGAGCTGCAGCTGTGGATCTGTCATTCGGTGGAGAGGTTTCCACAGGTCATACAGTAATTTCGACCAAATCTCTTTTTCAACAACAGATACATATGAAAATTCCCTCAAATCCTACCACTCCTTCATCTGATTTAAGCCAAGAAATTTGAGTTCCTGTCTGATTTTCTCTGGTGTGCTTTTCCACTGATTTATTTATACAGTACTTCTCCCCAGGTCTTCAGATTGGCAGTTCAACAAACCAGGCAGCCACTGTTGATAACAAGATGATTTGGATACGTCAGTCAACCAGGGGTAAAGTGAAAACAAATACCCACTTTCTTCTTATTCCCAAATATGCAGCTTTTCCAGAGAGTCTCTGTGCTGGTTTTGGCTGGGATAGAGTTAATTTTCTTTATAGTAGCTAGTATGGGACTATGTTTTGGATTTGTGCTGAAAACAGTGTTGATAATGCAGAGATGTTTTCGTTATTGCTGAGCAGTGCTTACACAGAGCCAAGGCCTTTTCTGCTTCTCACACCACCCCACCAGCAAGTAGGCTGGGGGTGCACAAGAAGTTGGGAGGGGACACAGCCGGGACAGCTGACCCCAACTGACCAAAGGGGTATTCCATACCATATGATGTCATGCTCAGCATATAAGGCTGGGGGAAGAAGGAGGAAGGGGGGGATGTTCGGAGTGATGCCGTTTTGTCTTCCCAAGTAACTGTTACACGTGATGGAGCCCTGCTTTGCTGGGGATGGCTGAACACCTGCCTACTGATGGGAAGTAGTGAAGGAATTCCTTGTTTTGTTTTGCTCGCGTGTGCAGCTTTTGCTTTAACTGTCTTTATCTCAACCGACAAGTTTTCTCACTTTTACCCTCCCGATTCTCTTCCCCATCCCACTGCAGGGCAGTGAGTGAGCAGCTGTGTGGTGCTTAGTTGCCGGCTGGGGTTAAACCACAACAGTCTTACACACCACTTGTTCTCTGAATTTACTGTTGATTTCATAAATATAGAAGTATTTATTTTACTAACCCAAGAGAGCAGGTGTACAATTGTATCAACACTTGATTAATATTAAAAAAATAAWGTTGATCACTGTAGAGTGACCTTTTTAGGTGATAGAAAAATCACCTAAAAAAAATAGTGACCTCTATTTTCCTCGTTCCAGCCCAATTTGTTTTTCACAGCTCTGCCAGTGGCACTGCCCCAGCTATAAACACCTGAGAAAGCCAAGAATTATGTATGAAGAAAACTTCCTGATGCAGTACCATTATGAGATCACAATGATCAATGCGTAGTTTAAACTAATTAGGACAATGGGGTAATTATATTCTGGAGACACCCAGAGTGATTGTTCAGCTCTTACTACAAAACTATCCAGAGGCAACTGCAAAATATCTTTCCTGAGAAACACCCACAGCATTCAGGAAGAGCAAGCAGTGACCAACTCTTTTGCAAACTAAAAATCATTGTAACTGCTGAGCCATTCAGCATGAGCAGTCAGGTGGGCACAGCAGACTCAGCTAACTGCGGCATGTCTGAAACCTTCACCACATTTCATGAGCTAGCTCTGATTCAGCATAAATGCTAGCTTTGCCTGTTCAGAGCACCATAGTTCACTGTGTTTCAGGAACGTAGGAAAGAATAACAAGGCTAGATACACAACAGACACTGAATATATTCGGCTTTCCAGAGGCCTGTCCTACTATTCCCAGCAACCCTCCAGCATCGCCAAGGTGGAGGCAGACGAGTGTTTCTCCCTTGGTTTGTGAAGCAGGTTTCTCTCTTCATTTACCCATTCTGCTGTTCATCTGGGAATTTAGCAAAAGCCTCTTGTCCCATGGTGACATTTACTCCCTGTCACTTGGGATACACAATGTCAGGATCCACAGAGGACTTCACCCAAAAAGGGACAACTGCCCTGTGAGGAATGCTGCTATGAAATACACTTGTTTTTCACATAGTCATCCTCAAGAGAAAGAGCACTTACACTGTGGATTGAACTCATCGGAGACTGAACTTCATGCAAAATACTGCCATTAAGGCTGCTTGACCCATTACTCAGGAATTTCATCATCTTTGACTGCCTGTAATACGACCTGGTTCTGCCAACCAGGAGCTAGATTGTGTCTTAGGGGAACACCTCCACTGAAATTTAGGAAACAGCAATGCAGCCTTGTATTTGTCAGAGTCCTGCAGTGACCATGCTTACCCTTACCTTGAAGGCCCTTGTTTGTGCATTCAAACCTCATTACAAACAGAGTATTTCCATGCACCTCTCCCACCACTCTCCATCAGCCAGTCATTTGCATTCTTCCCTCATTCTTCCCTCTATATCTCTCTGAGAATACTGAGAGGGCAGTAAGGTGGGCAGAGAAGCAGAGAATCTGTCAAAGGTAAACCTAGGCAGAAAGCTGAAAGTACAGACTGGTGACCTAGACAGGCAGAAATAATCCAGGCCATGCTTCAAAGTCTCCTCATGCGCTCTCAGTTTGGCCCTGAAATTCAGATCCTGAAGGGTGGCAGAGAAAATCCTATGAAGAGTGGTGTAGCTAGAATTTTTTGTCCTCCAACTGCACATTCATTGATTTTCACACGCCTTATTGTGTACAAGGACCTCCAGGAAGGAAGCCATTTTCTGTGGATATCTGTAACCCTGTGGCAGACTTTGAGCAAAGTGGATGTGTGGTAGTCAATGATCTCACCTGGAGCACCCCAGCATCCTTGAGAGCTGCACTCCACTACTGCTCTGCACATGCTGCCTGATACACAGTGCTGTGGCAAACTTATCATGAGCAGAAAATATTATTCTGCCCTTATTTCAAGCTGCTGTTTCCTGATGTTCCTAGTCTTGCTGGCAAATTACACAGCGTTGGTAAGTGACCCAGCTGACATAGTCAGTTTCTTTACCCATTAAGCAGGTGTAGTACTTCTCAGCCTTGTGTTATGACTGCAGTGGGCAGAAGACAAGGCCATGGCTTGACCATCTAGTTTCTCAAAGGTGCTTTATCCACCTTGGGATATACTGACAACCCTACCTTGGGGTTGTCAAAGCATTAAATATACACCTATACGTGAGAATGCCCAGAAAAGGAGTTAGGGCTGTATTTCTGGAGCAAGGCTCCCACAGCACCTTACCCCTGCATTTCAGGATCTCATTCTACCACTTGCACACCACACCATTAAGAGACTGCCCTGACCTTTTCTATCAGTGTCTGTGTGTCCGGTCATTTCTAATCAATGCATATGGTAGCATTTTTACTGCTGCTGTCCCACTCTTTCTCTCCTCTGTGTGCATACATCTCTCCTCTGTCTATGCAGCTCTCTACACCTTAATGGAGCAGGAGTATGTTTTCCTCTAACATACGTACAGCACTTAATACCTTACAGAAATTCCCAGGAATAAATCAAAATTAGTTAGCAGGAAAAAAATAGCAATGTCAGCTGAAAAGGCAGGACCACACGGGTTGCTGCTGCATGTTTGGAGAGGTACAACAAATTCCATTTTAAGGTTGAAGAAGTACCTGTTTACAGCAGTGATCGAGGTCCCATTCTTTACCAGTTCTTAGTTCATTTCATAGGCCTGGCGAAGTAAAGTAGCTTATTGAAGTAGCTGTTCCTGCTGAACCTTTGGCTTCCTTTTTCATCAATGTTCAGCTTAGTTTGTCCCGGTACCTTCCTTAAATTTTGACAGGCACAAGAGTCTCTGATGCTGGAACAGAAACACAAAGTGAATTCAGATCATTTTGTACTGTAGGAGAACCGCATTAAAAGAAGCCCCAGTAGGCACTGTTTGGATCTGTGGCCTCACTCTACCAAAAACCTAGCCAACTACAGCATAATGTTACAGTAGTTCGTACGAAGTAAAGACCTATGTCTCATCAGCAAATCAAACCTTCACCTTCTTTTTTCTTCTGAACGGAAAACTATGCAAAGCATATGAACATATGGCTAGTTATGTCTATTGGAGCTGTGGGACTTTCAATCAGTAAAATAAAATTTCACTAACAATCCTAATTAGCACTGTTCACTGGCCATTTTGTCATTAGGCAATGTATAAAAATTTCCTGTTTGAATTTCTAGCATCATATGACTGATTTACATCCCACTAAACATAGAACACAATTGAACTGCAAATACCTGAAATAACCTGGAAATTTTAGTTTCTCAGCCTCTCTCCCTGACTGGCCCTGGGCTCAAATGTATTCAAGCAGGAAGCTGTGGGGTACTCCTATACATTAAATCACTATTCTCTGGGAAACTGAGTACCCGTACCACTTGTATGTTGCCAAATTCCTGGATATATTCAGGCCAAAACTGCAGAAAACCTCAAATCTCGTTCAATTACACCACAAAATTTTAGTCCTATGTTTTGTTCTGTAGTTGAAATACATAATCAAATTCAAGTACAGACAATTTCAGCTGGAATAGAGATTTTTGAAGAGAGCATGGTTTCAGAAGACTCAGCTCTGTTTTCTCGTAGCAGACTGTCAGTGAGGGGAATCTTCATAAGCAAATCTATACTGGCTTATCTCCTGGATATTATGCAAGGATTAATCAAATAAATCTCCTGGCTTTGAGAAGCATGTGCAGAATTTGTAAGTTTATATTAGCTATATCATGCAGACACTGGTGGACATAATTTTTTTTGCATAGCCTAAGAAAGCGACAGAAGGCAGCAGGTTACACTTGGAACATGATTGGAAAAGAAAATAACAAATTGATAATAGCTGATAATAACATTCTTTGATGTTGTTTATTTCTATTGCATTTAGTCTGGAGTAAAGTTGAGATTGGGCACTAGAGATCAGAGGCAGAGAAGCAGCAAGCATTGAAGTAATGCAATGTAAACCGAAAACAGACAGAACTTCTTTCTTTTTAGTTTCCAGACTCTAATACTTATTTAAACATTTATTTAGAAGAAAAACAAAGCAAAACCAACAAAAAACCCCAAATAACCAAAACTACAAGCCCACTTCCACTGAAACTCTTCAGTGGCTGCAGAATTTTTACAAGTATATCTATCAATTTGGAAAACTAGGGTGTTCACCTTTGCACTTAAATGGAGTCAAGCACATATGAAAATGGGAAACTAAGTTGTAAGCGTATGCGGAAGGAGAGAGCTCCTTTAAGGGTACCTGATCAAGGACCTTTTCAATGCAAAGCATGATAATAAGAAAAGGGAGAAGCCATGAACAAGAACATCCAGAGACACAAATTTGACCAACAAATGATAAGGGAGACAGTAAGAAGAACCAAACCTGGTCAGTCATGAATTGATAAAGGTATGTGGAATGTCGGAATGTTTATTTCAGTGAGACAGTCTGACTGAGGACCTTGTCAAATGGGATGATAAGGAAAAGGAGGAAGCAAAAAGTGAAATATACAGAGACCTATATACCTGCAAGACAAACCTAATGGAGACAAAGACAAGAAACAAACCTGGTCAGTCACATTACTTGGTGGGCTATCAAGAAACTGTGGGCAGACAAGGACTTTGCAATGGATAAGGATGCAAATCTGCAGGTCCAGGATGTTGGAGAGGTTCAGTGGGACTATGCCAGCCCAGCAGGCAATGTGCAGGGGACGAGGGGGCAGGGAGGAACAAAGGGGTGGGGTAGACAGACAAGGGTACAAAAGGGGCTGGTCGCCTGTAGATTGTGGCCGGTCAGTACGCTCGTGTGGCTGAGCCCTGCGCCTGATCACCACAGTCTGTCCTGTCTGTTGTTAACCACCTCTCTGCGTAGTCTCACTCCCTGTCCCGCGTGTGTGAGTGCTGCAGGGACTCAGTGCCAGCTGCTGGGGGCCGGCGTGAGAGGAGTGGGTGCCAGCTGCTGGAGTCAGACCGGGGGTGTGGGCGACCCTGGCCTGTGGTGTTGGCTACTGGAGCGAGTGGGGGTCTCAGTGCCAGCGACTGGAGCGAGGGGGGTCTTTAATCTCCAGCCACTGGGGCAGGAATGGTGTGTGTCCCCAAAACCAGCTGCTGGGGGGATCAGCGTGACTGAGGGGCTCAGCACCAGGAGCGGGACGGCACATCACAACCTGTGTGCCTGGTTCTGGCTGCTGAAGTCAGTTTAATCTAATTAGAATTTGATTAGAATGCATCTGCCAAAAAAAGCAGGGCAGTGGAGATTTTTACATGACAAAGTAAAACTTGGTAATTGTCTGACCACCTTGAACAGTCTGAAGAATAGCCTAAAATCGAAAGGAACCATGAGACAAGAAGATGTCTGGGAGGTGGATTCAATGGAGAAGGACTTTCTCAGCCGTGCAAGGACAGTATAAGCCACAGGGCAAAGGAAGGGCTAAGGATGCCTACTCCATCCTGAGTAGGCTATGGATGCTTTCAGGGTGGATTCAGTTGGGCTGCAAGAGGAAAAGGGAATGAGAAAAGTCAAAAATCAAAGGTGCATCAGAGAATCACATTGCAAGCCAATCTACCACCCAACATCAAATTTTGACAGCAGAGTCTGGGTAACAACAGCCACCTGGAGAAAGGCATGGAGATTGGCCAGCCTATAAGCATTAGCTGATCATTGATGCAATGGGAAAGAAGAAAAAAATCAAATCCATCACCAAACAAAATGATTTTCCAGGTGTATGATCACGGCTGAGGAGGCTTGCACTGAAAGGAAAGGCACTGCTTCCACAACACACAGCTAAATCCAATGGCAGAGGCTTCCCAGACAGCAGGCAATGATGCAAGGTGTGCTGTACAGCATGGAGAATACAGGACTTCATGCAGAGAGAGAAGATGACTAATGTGGCCTTAGGAATCCATCCCTCCCATCCCTCCTTCCAGTCTATCTCAGTCAAGTGCATCACTTTTCCCATCCAACAATGAGGTATCAGGTAGTATCTGGGGTATCAGTTACTCCTATAGTCTTCCCTGTCTGTACATTCCTGTAGGACCAGATCTAGGCTGGAGATTATTTGGTCCTGGCCTGGTAGACCCAGCTTTTAAAAGTCACACTTTCTCCTGTCTCACTGCCCTCTCTCATCTGCTACAAAGCCCAAGCTTGGCTTTTCCTCCTATTTCCAGTGGGTCAGATCCAGAACCACATCCTTTTAGCATGTCATCTCTACCCCCTGTCTAAGGCATTTTTTACACCTTTTATATACCCTCATCAGACTAGAGTTAAGCTAGAAGCAGTAATGTACATGCCGGGGAGAAACCCACAAACTAAAATCTCGGTCCTTGAAATGGGATACATTCCCTCAGGACCCAGATGTGTCCAAAGAAGCTGTGGCAAAATGCAGGTACCTCAGGCCACAGTGAGGTCCAGGGCCAGTGTGTCTTGAGGTGCTTTTTGAAAAGAAAACAGTTGGCAGTGCGGAGCTGCCCTCCACTTCATGACTCAGGACAGAGTCCTCCAATCCCTGTCGGCCTAACAGCAGCTCTTCCCATTCACTCTCCAGACATCCAACAGTATTGGTAAGAGGGGACTGCTCCAAATGACACCCCACAAACTTTGGCACCTTTAAAGACTCCATATTATATTGTCTAGTTAAGAGAGATCCAGAACTACTAAAACTCTAGAGGACTTCACACACAGGGCAACAGCCAGGAGGTGTCCTGGCATGTTCCTCCTGCCCAGTCCCTTCCTGGGAACTCTGCTCAACGCTCAAGACAGTTTCTGGAGGTCGGTGGCTATGACTTTGTCCCTGCTGTCTGGAGAAGACAACCACCCCAATAACCTGGTGCCTCAATGCCAGAAAACCCCACCATCGTGCACATTCAGAAAGCTGAGGAATATCAGTATGAAACTCTTACTGGGGCTGGGACCCTGATTCACTTCAAGAGTCATAACATAAGGTCACCTAGCAGGTCAGACACACAGACCCATAACATTTCTGAGTGCAGTCCCTTACTTAAGTCATTTTACATCCAAAAAGAAGTTCTTATCTGAGAACAATAATAAATTTCCCTTTGCGAGGATGCTGCAGGAAAAAGAATGTCCATTTATTCGATGAAAATCTTCTCCGCTGGACCTTTTAAATTCAAGTTGTCCGAGTCTAAACTGGGAATAATTCTACAGCTCTCCGTTTCTTTCGTCCTTGATGCACTGTGAGACCTGTGTACTCCAAGACAAGTCCAAAAAGTCTGCTGCGTTGATGGTAAAGATTGCCATCTGTACAGTATGTTCACTGCCAGCAAAATAAGAATGAACAGTCATTGGCATCATCTGAGATGCTAAAATGGATCATTGTTAGAGACACCTCCAATTATCATTTTTATTAATTATCTGGAAGGAAAGCACCAACTTTTTCTTATATTCACAGATTATATTTCTGACCGCCAGGTGAACAGCCTTTCCTCTCCAGGCTGGTGGGACCAAGGCAGGGATGAACACACAGCGCAGCGGGAACAGCCTGCCAAGGAGTAGATGAGGTCTTCGTCTGAAAAAGAAGAAGCTAGAGGGAGAGGTGACTTCCAGAAGCATCAGGAGCACCAACACCCAGCTGTTGGCTCCTAACAACTGGGGCCCACAAAGCCCAAAACAAAGAAACCTGTGGTTAGGASACTGCTCTAAGTTTTCACATAATCCAGCACAGTGCACAGTTAGTGCACCTCTGGGCAGAAGGTGACAGTGGTAGCCACAGTACGTCTCTACACAGCTCCTATGGGACTCCCCCAAAAGCACGCACTCCATTTTATCCCATTGCTGGCAGTCAGTGACAGAACAGCCAGAAGGATCCATTTAGAGTTGAAAGTAATGAACTGTTACAATATAGCACAAGGGAACAAGGACTGCAGTGCTCTACAACACATATCTGAAGTACTAATTACCTCATAGGAAGGGGAAAGTATTCAGAGCAGCACAAAGAAACGGAAAAAAAAAGGAGAGAAAGCGTCCAGGAAAAGATTCAGGGTGTTATCAGAAACTTCACCATGTCAGTAGTAAGTCTGGGAGTCAATTTTAATTGGAAGTGGGAAAGACGGCACAGAGACATGAGACACACCAATAAACTGGACCCTGGAAATTCAGCACAATTAACTGTTGTGCCTTAAGCAAGCAGAGGACTAGAAGATTAACTCATCACACCTCACATGTACAGTCCTTGCCATGCCTGAGCCTTTGCTGTGTGTTAGATCACCGAGAGAAATTCACTGACCTTTAGCAGGTAGCTGCCATGCTTCCTTTAGCAGGAAGCTACTCAATGTAGCAAATGCTTCTCCCCAAAAAACCTTGTCCCAACTCTTTTGAGAGCTTTTCCAAGGAAGGGTGAGCTGACCTCTTAGATAATAGTATTTGCTGGAGCTTGCAGGGAGTTTCTCATTAAACTTTTTTTTTTTATTATTTGACACAATTCAAGCAGAAACACAGCTGGAACCAACTCAACTCACAAGGCATTGCCAAGACCACCTCAGAATGAGAAGACGAGATCACATAAGCCCTTCAATAACCTTCTTTTTCACTTTGGTATCAGCAAGAAAAAGATACTGTAAAATAAAATAATAAAAAACCTAAATACCTAAAATGTTTATTATAATAAGTAAGTAAATAAATAAACACATACCAAACCGTTTTAATGACAAGAAATGCCTAAATACCTAAATACCTCTGAAGGCAAAATTGAAATTAGAATCAGCCCATTAGACACTGTCTACTTGTAACTCTTATTTCAGCACCCAGAACAGAAAGTGGGGCTCTCCATCTCTCCCATACATCACCTAACCTGCAGTGTTTGTATCACACAACTGAGCTGGTTGCTGCCTCCAGGTGACCTAAGGGTGTAGGACCAAAACTACAATAGTACGCACAGGAATGTCTAAGCAAGTTTCTGATAACCTGAAAAAGCAGTCACCTACTGCATGATGTGAATTTGCCAGAAGCCTGCTTTAGTTGACATATTTCATGTAGCAGGCATTTGACCTCATACACTGTCAGGTGTAAGGAAATCCTATAGACAGACATGACTGGAATTGCTAATCTGCAGCCATAGCAACTAGTATGTTCCTGTTGAAACACCACAGGCTTAGGACTGGCCCCAGTGGGAGAGGATGGCATTCTCCAAGAAACTCCCCTCATCCTTTGGCTGGCAGCCACATGAGAACTTCTGAGACATAGCCAGCTTTATTTAAAAGGCAAAGATATGTTTCTGACCGATAGTGATTTTTTTTTTTTTTTTTTACTGCATGGTCAGCAGGTCTTAGTGGATCATCTCTTCAAGAGAGAGAGGGCTCCTCTGAAAGACATCTACACAATAAAGAAAAAAAAMCCACCAAAACCCTCCAGTAAGGATCCCTTTGTCTTAACCCTGGTAGCTTAGSAAAGGATGGAAGCCTGTGAGTTGACTGCTACCTCCCAACCCATTGGAAAAGATCCTTAACTCAGGCAGGAGAGACTCCTGGTCTGGGATCACAGCACACTCTGCTCCAGCTGTGCCAGGACTCCCATTACAGGACTTTATCCCACATGCTAGGAAGGGGTCACAGAGCTGCACCAAGAAAAATCTGTTCTGCAGAAGATGCAGGGGGGCTCCCGGTCATCCACAAGGTAGAGGAAGCACATACAGCTACCTCTGCTCTGTTAGTCAGAGTGAGGGAGCTGGAGGGGGAAAAGAAGACCTGTGACAGGACTAGAAAAACCACAGTAGCCTCCCACCTTGAGGACTAACAGCTTGGGGTCTACCTCTAGCTTACCACTTCCATCACCCCATTCTCCTGAGAGAAACTATCAGATCAGGTGACCCTAAAATGCTCAGCAACATCCCTGAAGCCAGCTGAACCACAGAAAAAGATGTCTTCTTTGGAAAAGAGCTTTCTTCTTTTTTTCCCCCATGACTATTTAGAAATCTGCTTTGTAATTTCAGCTGGACAAAGTACTATGAATCACCACTTGTTGCCAACTAATTTCTGAGGATTGTGGAAAAGACACTTCCTGTGAGCTGAGCAATTAGGAAATCCTCAGTCCCTTTGCCAGTCAATGTACAGAGCTCTTGACTCAAGACCAGTCGACAGTATTCCTTAAGCACACTTTGTATCTTAAGAAGCTAAGGAACAAAGCAGAGGTTGGAACTAGAATGCATTGTGGCTGCCCTCAGTATTTTTATTTAGATCACGATCCCAACACAAAGGGAAAGACTTGTCCTTAATGCAAACTGTCCCCTGAACAGACAGATGAGAGGAGTTCTTTCCTCTTCCTAAACTTTTCAAAGACTGTGGTTTTGTTTGATCCAACCAGCAACAAGAGAATAGCACCATCAGAAACCACTTTGTAAAGCCCAAGGCTACTATAGAGGCATCCTTCTCTTGGCAAAGGATGGTGATTAACAGCACAAGAGAAAGTTATAAGAGAACTGTGTTAAACCAAGAATAAAAAAGTGTGTAATATCACTGGTAAGTGATATCACAATAAACAAGACCACTGGCAAAAGCAGAATACCTCAGCCCCTGGGGATGAAGGACTCAAGTGTTAGCATTTTTCTTATTTCTGCTTTCAAAGTCATTCCATACTTAGACACACAAGCTTAAAAGCACTCAAACAGGTGTAAGCTGATGCTCAGTGAAATAACAAAGTTATCCAGAATGCCGTTCCTGCAGGGGATGTTTTAGTGGTTCTGACAAGAGATTAATGTCTGCCTGAGAATCAACAATCATTTCTCTGGCTGCTGGCTGCTGTGGAGGCCTTTGGACAAGAGTCTCTTTTCCCTTCAGAAGAGAATTATTCTTCTCCTCCTCTTGCAGAGCTGATATGATAAGGCCCACTGGGCTTGCTAGTTATTTCTTTGCATTTAAGAAATAACTATCTTTCATCTGCTTCCAAACACAACTAAGTTTCCAGATCTTTTAAACAAAACATGTATGCTCTCTTGCAACTGTTAATCACAAGTCAAAGGGAATCTTCCAGGGTAATCTTCTCCCAAAAGGAAACTGCTTCCCAAACACATGCTGAAGAAACTCTCTCACACAGCAGGTGCAGAGGAGACCAAAGACATCTTGGTATACCAGCATATAAACTGTGCATCAGGCTACTTGAGAACCAAGGAATGAGTTAATCAGTGAATCACAGAACAATTAAATTTGGAAGAGACCTCTGGAGGGCTATAGTCCAACTCTCTTTTCAAATCAGGGTCAATTTCAAAGCTAGATCAGGTTGTCCAAGGGCTTTGTCTAGATAAGGGTTGATCCCTCGTACCTCTCCAGCCCCTGTCCCATTGCTGCACCATTCTTATGGGGAAGCAGTTTTTACTTACACCCAAACAGAATTTATCTTTATGCAACTTGTGCCTTTTGCCTCTTTTCCTTTGGCTGTGAAGAGTTTTGACTTTGTCATCTCTGTAGGTCACTGTAGGTAGTGGAAGACACAGTTAGATCCTCTTATGCCTTCTCTTCTTCAGGCTAAACACAATTTCCCTCGGTCTCTTCTTGAACATCAAGTGCTTAAGCGCTCTAGTCATTTAATGACACATTGTGCTGGACTCACTCCTTTTTCCCAACATCTGTTTGGTAACAGAGAGCCCAAACCTGGACACATTATTCCTAATGCAGCCTCACAAGTGCTTAATAGAGGGAAATAGTCATCTACCTCAGTCAGCTGCTTATACTTCACTAATGCAGCCCACTATAGGATGGGCCTTCATTGCTGTAAGGATATACTACTTACTTGTGCATTGTCAGTGACTGGAGCTCCAAAGAAGACTTGCAGATAAGACCTGCACAGTTGAGAAAAGGAAAATACATTTTTTATGAGCAGGAAACCTGGGACTTAGCTTAAAAGCAGGCTGCAGTTTTTCCACCCTGAGAAACACACATTTTGTGACTCCCTCAAAGAAAGTGCTCTATTGCATTATAAAAGCACTTGCAGTCCATGTACGGGAGGACCAACAGCAAACATCTAACGGCAACTATATTTCAGCAAGATTTCCCACTAGGCTCATTCTCACTGAAGTCCACAAGACCCACCCAGCCTGTGCCTGTAGGCCAGGGACAGGTAAACCTGTGTTGCTGCTCCTCCAAAAGCAAAAGAAAAGCCACTTGCTTTACAGTTGCTTCACCTAAGAATCAGGTGCAGGAGAAGAAGGAGGAGGCACACTGAAACCTCACCTCTGCCACATGGTGATGCACATCCTACAACAGGCTCAGAACCACCGTTTCCAGGTGACTTTCCATTCTGAACTAGGAAAAGAATGAATTCCAACTCCGTACCAGACTAAATGAGCAAAGGTTCTCAATTCCTGATCATCAAGGGAGAACCAAACTTGTCTCACAAGCAGAGGAAACCAAACTAGCCAAAGAGAAATCTTCTTGGAGCAAAATATAAAACATTCCCTGTGTTTATACTCATCGTTGGGCAAATATCCATTCTTGGAGAAAGGACAGCACCTCTCCTAATGCCAAAGAGGTACCTCAAAATAAAGACTACCTTAAAAAGAAATATTTTTTAAGGGCCCACTTCTCCAGTCTTCTCTTCTGTGACCACAAGAAAACAAAAACTTATTCTGCTCACCACTCTGATTTCACGTAACACCAACTGGATGGCCACTCTGAACAGGTTTCTCCATTTGGCTTGGCAGGAATAATCTCTGTTACTGATCTGGACACTTGAGTAGTGGTATAATGACCACATATATGTCCCTCACACATCTGCAAATATGTAAGAAGCCAAAAGAAAACCCTAGAAAATGCTGAGGTTTTGACTGTAGTGCATCCAGGAAAGGGTAGCAAGACCACATGCATGGAGAAAAAGTTGAGAAAGACTCCCATACATTTCCATAGTCCCTTTAAGACATCCCATAGTAAGTTTGCACAGTTCCACAAGCCCACCTAAACATCTTAAATGTACTTATTCCCAGGAGACCCAAGATAGTCTTGTTTCCCCCCTTTTCATTAACTGGAAAGTCTTAGTTGAAGGTCTCTGAGGCTACGCTTGGTTCCTGCAAAGACCTGTCCTTCATGGGCCTAACAGCTCTGGCCAACTTATTAAGGCTTGTGTGTCCATCTGTTTATTACCTTTCCTATCTCTTGCATTTGTCTCTTGTGCTGAATAGCTCTTAAACAGATATCACTCTAAACCAGATATCTTTATGTTCCACACATGTTAGTAAGAGTGCTGTGAGCTGGTAATGCTGTTGTAATGCTGTGAATCATGCAGATAATCCTGCAAACCTTTGGAAGGTGGAAATCTTTCTACTTTAAGGTAGAAACCTGGCTGACAAACTGTACCTAACATTTCGGTTTTCAGCTGTCCTGGTTCCGTCTGGGACAGAGTTAACTCCCTTCCCTGTAGCTGGAGGGGGTGCTGTGTTTGGGGTTTGGTAATGAAAGGAACGTTGATGGCCCATTGATGCTTTGGTTGTTGCTGGGTGGTGCTTGCACCGACAGCCTCCCCTGCCCTTCGAGGTGCAGGGGGAGTGGGGGGAGCATAGCCGGGGTGGTTGACCCAGCTGGCCAATGGGGTATTCTATACCATGTGACATCATGCTCAGCTTAAAAACCGGGGGCGGTTCCTTCAGGGAGGCACGCAGTTCGGGCGGTTCGTTCGGAACACGTGAGGGTGAGCAGTTGCGTTGTGCATCGCCTGTTTTGTATATTCTGTTATTGTTGTTATCATTATTATCACTGTTCTACTTTGTTTTATTTCCATTATTAAACTGTTTTTACCTCAGCCCGCGGGTTTTCCTCCGTGTGCCCTCCCGATCCTCTCCCCTATCCTACCGGAGTGGGGGGGTGAGCGAGCGGCTGCGTGGTGTTTAGTTGCTGGCTGGGGTCAAACCACGACATCAGCTTATATACTTTAACATATATATAGAAAAATCCTGTTTTCTGAGTCAACCACCCAACCCTCTTTGGCTGGGGGGAGGCAAGGAGACTGTAAGTTTGATTTCTTGTGCAGGTTTGACTTCTTGTTTATGTGACCATGTGTTTTAGAACAGCATTTCACTTCCACAGTGAGTTGGATAAAATAGGAAGAATAAGATAAAATAGGAAGGGTATATATGAGGGGGTTAAAAATAACAAAGACATTTTACCAGATTAAAAGAATGTTTTGCAAATTGGCAGGCCCATTTGCTGCTCTTCATGTTCATGGATTTAATTACACAATGCAAGGCTGCATCCTGCATAGAAAATCAAGAAAAAGCAGCATTGATTCACTAGAACTGCTGAGAAAGATATAGTTTTCACAGTTGTGTACAGGCAATGACAGAACAGGCGCAGCAAGCTGGTAGGGTAAAGCAGATATAAAGGTCTAATCTACAGCCCGGAGCTTTGGTCAGCTGGCTGTGAAAAGACTGTCTTCATCAAATTTGCTGAACTTCTTTATACGAGTATCTGGACCCACAGAGGGCCACAGAAAATAACGATTGATGGATGTGTTCCATCCCAAGTCAATGCAGAGGCATATTTTTTTCTGACAGCATATTCCTTAACTAAGGATTCAGCTTTCTGCTGCCTGTAGCAGTATCTAGGATGCTGACCTGCAGACAGCCAGACCTACCATCCAAATGCTCATATTTCCAAATGACTCCCATCATTGATTATTTCCCACAAATTCCTGTATGATATGGCAAAGCAACTTCCCCTGACCCACCACAAAGGTGGGTCTGACATTAAGTTGGGTAGGTTGTGTAGGTTGCCCACAGTTCATAGTTGTAGGTGGGTTGGCTCAGACATTCCTGGACGACTCTTCTCTCCACTCATCAACTCCCAATCCTCAAAGCACGTCTTGTACCCATGGCAATAAGCAAAATTCTGCATCAACGGGRGTTGGCAGTTCACTTGAGGGTAACAGATACAAAAGCATGGCAACTGGCTTCTACTCATGAGCGTTTCCCCATGATCACTTCTATGAAACCAGCCCAAACGGCCAGAAGGCTTCTGAAGACAAACCTTGTTGCTAGAAACAGCTCTGTATTGATGCAGAGCCAGATTTTCCCTGCTTCTTTCATCTTAATTCATAATTTCATTATACAAAGCTACAAAAAATTAAATACATCCAATTACAGAATTTCAAAATGCATCCAGAAATAGGAAGGGGGCAAGCCCACAATTAGCACAGTCCTTAATGCAGTTTCATAAAGCCCATAGCAATTAAGTTGCAAAGTACCATAATTTACATAAACAAATAAAAACAGGGGTGGGTGTAGAAATGTTTGCTTCAGAAACAAAATAGATGTCGCAAACAGCTCTAAGACAAGACTGTACAACAAGCTACAGCATGGATAACATTGCTCAGTGATTCTGGCTGCTGCCTGCACAGAGTCGGTTTCCATCCAGATGGGACAGCATTTAAGAAAGAGAGGCTGGAAAAGGATGGACTGTTTCTATCAGAGGTTCCCACTCCAGATACAACAGCTAAAATATCCCAAGAGATATGGGAGAGCTAATAAAAATCTCTTCCACATCAGTGTCTGGCCCCAGAAAGAGCATCAAAGAAACAAGATGCAAAACGAGAACGTCACCCCCACTTTTTAAGTGACAGCTTGTGACTACACCCCTGAAACTTTAGTAGGATTGATGAAAATCTCAGCATTTACACACTTTGCTGGACAGCAAATCACCTCAATGAAAGGGTGTTCACAGGAGTTCTACAAATGCCAGCCCTCCTCTCTACTAGCTGCCATGGTAAGAGGTATCTGGGCCCCATAAGAAGAGGGAAGCATAAATCACTCTCTGAAGCCCTCTTTGAGGAATAACAGCCCTTAACTTCATTGAGAAAAGCTACTCTGCACCCTCATCGAATATCCCGTCAGCTGCCCGATTAGTGTTGTGGCTGCTCAAGACAATAGGACCAGTTAATCTCAAAGCTCCATCACAGCCTTTAGGTCATGCTGTCCAATTTGAGTGTGTAGGGATCAGTCCTGGCCCCAATGGCCAAAGTTTTCCTATGAACAACTGGTCTTTCAGGAGCTAGAGAGAACACGCCGGTCCTCCAGAATGTTTTTTCAGCTAACTGCCTCACAGGTGTGGGCTCTGGGGCTTCCAGCTCACTTCAGGCAGGCTGCTGAAAACTAGGATAAACTTGCCTCAAAAGTGTATTCATAGGCTGCAAGAGAAATGTGTCATTTCCCATTTGCATAAGAGTGAAAAATATGTGGAAATGTCACAATATCCCCACAGGACAGAAATCCCAGTTTTAATCAGCTGACCTCTGAAATTCATCAGCATTCTGGTGTGCTTGCTGCCACTCCAGACAAACAAGTATAGCTCATCTTTCCCATCTATGCATGCAAGCCACAGCAGCCAAGGCTGGAGAAAGGAATTGCAAAGTGATTCCATCTCCTACCTCTTCAGCCTTCTCTCATTAAAGCTTTAGCAGACCACAGAAAGAGTACAATATCATCAACCACAAGGAAGGCTTTTACTGGTGAAAAAGTTTGAATATTGGCATTTAAGAATAGTAGGTGGCCTTTAGAAGAATTAAATTCCCCAACAATTTCCAGCTTAAAAATTGTAACAAATTCAGTTCTGCTGAAGTTCTGTAAATGTCACATCAGCAATTTCAAAATGTTTTCCAGCTGTTTTCCTCACAGAACTGCAAATACCCTACATTTTAAGTAATATTAGGTAGTCAAAGGCCTGAAACACTTGCATATGTCATCCTTCCCCAGAAAGGTCGAACTATTTCAGGGAAATGGTTTAGTATTTTCTAAGTCCTGTATAATCTCTCAACAGTTTTCAAAAACACACATTGTGAATGGGGAAGGACACAAGACTTGCCTGACCAGCTTTCCTATTCTGCTGGTGCCCCAAGTTTCATACCAGAATCCTCCACCACTGCAAAGCAGCCCTTCTGAGCAGAGGACAAAGCATAGTGGTACTGAGGAGCACTGTCACTTTTCACACCCAGGAAAGAGTCCTGCTGCTTAATTTTAGGATAGAAAAGGGGGTTTACTTTAAATTACAGGTACTCTTTAAGGTAACATCAAGAAAATACCAAGCAATTTCGCCAAGATGTTTTAAGTTCAGTGTCTTCTCTGTGCTTAATTCTGCTGCTATGCTCTTCAGAGAGGTTGGATGTGTACATGCAGTGAGTTTAGTATTTCTGCTTTTATCCAGACCCAGAAATATCTATGACTCATGCATGCTAATACCCACCTCCTGTGATCATTAAATTCTACCAAAAACCTTTCTGTTGGAGAAAAGGTTCCTTTCTAGCTTTCATGGATGCAAAGAAATGTGGGTGCCCTGTTCAGTCTTCCTAGGGTTGCAAAAGAGAGGAAAACCTTCTTCACCCTTTCACAGGTTTTGTAAGTTGAAGACCATTGCTTTAGGCTTCCCACCACCACTGACGGCAGCGCTCGTCCCACAGGCAGAGTGTCCAGGGGTTGAACACTGGGCCCACAGTATGATTGGAGGTGACTGGACTATAGCAAACACTTGTTACAGCATGGCTAAAAGTCCCCAAATGCACAAAAATGCACTCATTCAATCTTCTAAAAGGGAATGGTGGGAGTCACCTATATGTGTCACTCACAGCTTCTTCTGGAGGAAACTATGAACAGCCAAAACACAGACCTGTTTTGCTGAGTCTGAGTTTGTCAGGCCATTTAAAGTCTGTTGTTTTTAACTCCCCTGCCTTAGCCTTCGTGGCAGACACATCTGTGGCCTCAAATCATAAAAGCCAGGAGCAATCAAGTTCCTCCATCCCTGCCTTGCTAGTGCAGTTGCTAATCTGCTGTGGGTGAGGACAAACCTGCCTTTACAGAGCCATCACTGCATCCTCAACCAAACCAAAGACAAACCAACCTTCTCCCCACCTCAGGTAACAGCTAGTTGTACAGTTCTGCTCCTGTGACATGCCAGAGGACTGTCCAAGGACACCTCAGCCAGTAAATCTCTACACAAGCAAAACTTGCCCCACCTGGGATCACCACAGCATGTTCAACATGTTCCCATTTGCTCTGTATTCGTTAGCCATGGTCACTGTCAAGGGAGACAGCATACGTGTTGTCCCTGTGCTCTGAGTTGTCAGGCCAAGGGCCTGAGTGGTGCCTGTCCTCCAGGGGCATATCCAACCATCACTGTCCTGACTGCAAGGCTCCCACAGCAGCCTTTGCATTCCCTGGGAGGTGTCTACCACAGTGCATTCACAACTCACTCCTCTTATGTCTGAGGAGCAACATGGGGGCCCCACTGCCAAATCCTACTGGGAGCACCCAAGATCTGGTCCCAAAGGAGAGTTTGCCTGATAACTCACTTCTCCGGAAGACAGCTGGCACTGAGAAAGTTAGAAGCCACCTGGGATCTAGCTGCAGGTGGCTCCCTCACAGCTCTTCACACATCAACACCTGCGTACATCCTCTCAGAGAAGCAGTTGGGTCCTGGCTGACATTAACAGGCACAAATTTCCATCCTGTTCCTGGCACTGCCATCTGCTGAGTAGAAGTACCATGCCAGCACATGCCAACCCACCTCAACGAAAACCAGAGTGCCAGTGCAGATCTTATAAATCCTTTGAATTCTTTTCTTCTCTTCCCCCTGTGCACTGGATGGAAGTTACTGTAAAAATGCAATGCTCTGAAATGCTAGAAAAGGTCAAAATAATTTAAAAGTAAATAACAGAACAGACTACAAAGCCCCTATGCTCATGGGCTGACATCTCTGGCAGGAAGCACAGCTATGGAACTCGCAGTTGTACTGGCCATGGTAACAAGTGAAGACTAAAACAAATATTTGGGACCTTTATGTTCAAAACACTTCACAAGCACTGAAACAGTCAGAAAAGCAAATCTCCTGGGCAGGTCCATATCTCCTTACTGCATAATCAGTGCAAATCCAGTGGCAAAAGAACTGATCTCCTCCCTGATAGAAGTTTGGCTCCTCGCAAGAGGTAGAATTCTTGCCAACTTAAGCAGTGGATGGACATTGCTGTAGGATTTCATTTGCCATTGGCATGGATTGAGTAAATTTTCATTTAAGCAGTTCTTCTGAGGCAGTTGTATTTGAGCTTGTATATCCCTCCTGCAAGATTTCACACATTTGCTGAGTGTGGCAGCTTGAAAGATGCTCCACAGCACCTTCTATCAACAAATTAGCTGCATTTACACTTGATGCCTATGGACCCTCTCTCATCAGTGTGGATTAGAAATTTTTCACCTAGACTTACTAGGCTTGAGAAGATTCATAGGCCTCAGAGGACTGAGTATCTACAATTTCAAATCTGACCTCCTTGGCACTGCACTACTTTCAAGTAGTTACCTACTTGCTAGCAAGTTTCCTATTTATGGAAACTTTTCTTGGGCGCAGATAACATAGGAGCCTCTTAGCCTTTCACAATCTTTAAAAGCATGGTTACAGATGAATGTAGGAGTTCATACAGTCTAGCCCTCCTGCTGTACTTGTTAATTTGAGTTATTTGGGAATTTTCAACCACAAGACTTGGGATTGTAATGTTGTATTTCAACTAGTAGTACCACATGCTGGTTTGATGGTATTTTTTAAACTTCTCAGATTTATCTACCTCATTTGGGGCTAAAATTTTCTGTGATTCACTTCATTCCCAAGGTGGCCTGAGGAAAGAAATCTGATCATGGTTGTTTCTGAATTCTGTCTCCATATAAGCTATACCATTTCTTCATGTTTCAACAGTAAACTGGTAACTCAATAGCTAAAACATTACATACTGTTTACTTTTTAGTTCTCCTATACGCCATGGACCAAGCTGAGACCACTCCACCAAATGTTGGAGGTTATATAAAGGGAATTCACATAATGAATATGCTTTTCACTATTTGTGATTGAACAGAAAGTTTACGAAACTGCTGCAGGTGTCACCTATCCATACAGTGTCTGGCTCCAATAACAACACCTCCATATGAAAACACTGAGGTCTGTGTTGCTTTTTAACCTCCAGCTCTCTCTAACTGCAGATTCTGTGGTCCTTAGGATACACTGGAAAGTTCATAACAGCTCACACGGGAAAAGCTGAGGACTTAGGGCTCCATGGGTATGAGAGCCCTCGGCTATGAATATTTATGCTTCACCAACTGAGGAAGGAGAGACTTTACAGGTTCCTATTTCTATTCCTTTTAGGGAATTTCTATACAAAACTCTTCTCTGAATTATTTCATTAGATCCAGAGTTAAAAATCAGGAAATGTATCATTAGATGAGAAAGACTTGGATTAAATCAACACATCTACAACTTACTTTATTCACTGCCTCAAAATTTAACAAGAGTCTTCAGAAAACAGACACAGAGAAGGTTTCACGGTCCTGAGGCTGCTGGGTTAAACAAAAATTCTCTTCTAATGTCTTTGAAACAGAAACTTTGCCTTCATGCATAATAAAAGACCAATGAAGAACAAAACCACAAGCCAAAGCTTCTATTTTCCACTGCGGTGTACTTTCAGATAAAAGGAAATCAATAGTAACTCTGAGATTCACATCAGAAAGATCAGCTTATTTAGGTATGAGCACAGCTCCCTGACACCCTGAGGATGTCTGTGCCGTCCCTGGGAGCAGGTCAGCCCCGCCTGAGGGCAAGAAAAGCCCACCACAGAGTACTCAGCAGTGACACGATCCTTTGATCTCCGATAAATTGAAGGCTTGGTGGAAGCATAGGAAAGGGATGCAGGTAGTTGTCTTATTCGCTCTAGCTGAGGAACCTATTTTAAATTCCTTTCTCTGCAGCAAAACTCAGAGAAGATTTCSTTTTTTTCTAGCTGTCTTTGTTCTGCAAAATTCATTTTTCTGCTTGAAAGGCTTTTCCTCCTCACAGCAGAATGGGGATATCTTCCTTAGGAGCAATGTCTCAGTTGGGTGTATTGATATACACAAGGCAATAGACAGTATAATTATGTTTACCAAGATACTCTAAATTGCTGAATGACACATATTTGGATTTCTGTCCCGCACTGAAGTCCCAAAGCAGAGGCCAGACCTTTGCAGCAAACACAGGCAACTTTAGCATTGTTCTGAAAGGCACCTGCTGACATGTGGATCTCACTGTTGGCCTGCTACCATAGCACCCAGACAAGCCCACAGAGAAACTCACCAGCAGGCTGAGCCTGGACATGAGCTGCTAGACTTTGCGAAGGTGCCCTGTCCTTCACAAGACTGCACTAAATTGCAGAGATAAGGAACTGGGACATAACTTGCTCAACTGTGCATGAGAGCTAGAGACACAAATATTGGTCATATAATGCATACCAAATTAGGACCATCCTTTCTCAAAGATTTGACTGCTTAGAAGAACATTTTACATTATAGAGCAAGACTCTCATCTTCACTCACTTTACTGGTGCAAGCATTGACAATTGTCAGCAGCTCCTCCTTGTCATATTTCTGAATTAGAAAAAATGCCAATTAAGTTCAAAAATCTATTTTCAGATCCAAACTTATTATGAATCCAAGATCAACTCCATCTCTGATCCACAGATACCAAATGCTGTCTAAGATTCTTGGCACACAAAACCAGGAGACTGAAATGGAGGAAGACCAAGACATCTTCCCACCCTCCAGACTGTCTGAATTTTCTTTCAGAAAAGGAAATACTTCCATTTTTACAATGCAATCACTCATGAGAGAGACCGCAAAACATAAACACCTGGGCAGGGCTTTAAACAGAGTACACAGAGCCATTAATATCTGTTACTTTTTTCTCCCTTCAGTTTCCCGAGTTCTCTCCCTGAACGAATGGTGCACATCCTGAAGATGCTCTCTCCATGACCACTTCTGCTGCGACAGCAGTGTTGATTCTGACATGCTTTTTTACATTTTATTTGGAAATTTATGGGCTGGATCTCACAGACTGTAAAGTTACAAGCACAAGCACTGACATAAATTTTGCTGCAATATAAAACAGATTACATAAGAAGTGAACAGAAGTTTAAATACCAGATAGTACTGAGAGAATCACATCAGTATTAAAGCACACTAGCTGCATTGGTAAACACTGTAATAAGCAATAGACAGTATAATTATGTTTATCAAGGTACTCTAAATTGCTGAAATCTTCCCTGGCTGTCCACAAAATGTTGCAGCCTTTGCTTTAGGTTATAGCAAATCTCATCTAGAAGGAACCGACTGAGACTATTCAGCTTCATAAACCACCAGTGGGAAAGTAGGCAGAACAGCATTCTTTCATTCCCTTATTTCTAGGAATCAGAGATGACTATTTGGGGAAGTACGGTATTTTTTCAAATTTTCCTTAACAGAAAAAATGCAAGACAAAAGAAACACTCCTTACCAAGAAGATAACAAATGGATTTAGAAAATCACGTATTGTTCACACTGCTCCTGTATAAAATTTGACCTGCTGGGGTGCCAGAAAATGCTGCACTGAGTCATAAGTGTATGTCTACATCTATTCTCTGCCAAATACCAAACTCCAGAAATTCAACTGAATGGGAATGGGACAACTTTAAACATGCTCTAACCTCCCTCTAACCCCTTAAAATCCTGGAGGCTCTGAAGAAAACATTAGCAGAATGATATACAAATTCTGTGGGGAAATCTCTGTACAATCCCTTATAGGTCTTTTATGCCTTTTTTGTATGTAGTACATGATGAAAGACAGACCAGGTGTTCAGAGGTGCTGTTTTCTCTCAGCATACATCTAACAGGTAAAATAAAATGTTCTAAAAAATAAGGTGAGAGAAGAACATACAATCTGGGGTTAGGATGGACTACGTGCTAGCAGACATCTTTGTTGTTTGGTAAGTTGTAAGGGAGTTAAGCCAGAAGGGACAGAGTTTACTGGTAAAGGCAGGAATTGCTTCACCAGTGTAAGCTGACTCAAAAATTTAGATGTGGAAACAGGGACCACATAACTGAATGTAATGCCTCTCTCAGAGCTTCGTACCTCAAAGCCATCTGCTCGCTGGAGGGGGCACTGCAGAGGAAACCTATTATCCTGATCCTCTGCTAACAGTAGCAGAAAGCTTTCACAGAGCTTCCTGAAGATGATGCCTCACTGTGGTGTGAACAGTGGATGTCGAGGCTAGACCCTACTCAGCAAGAGGCAGTCAGCTGGAAAACTCAACACAAAGGGGCATGCACCTCACCTGTGCACCTTACCCCAACTCTCTCATGGCAGTCTCAACACCTTTGAAATTCTCCTTTGGGAATCACCACCGGGCCAGTGCGATGAGAAATGAGGAGAGTCCTGGTGAGGCTGGAAACTCTCTAGGAAAAGGAACTTGGATAAGAAAAGCAGACAGATGAAAATAAAACAGGCTGTGTGTCCGCAGGAAGACAGCATGGAAGAGGTGGCTGGGAGAGGAGGTAGTACCTCCCCCCATCTGCACACGCACATGGCACATGGCACAAGGCAGACCCATCCAAAACATAAAATTCAGGGAAAAAGCTTTTTGCCAAATCATTGCCAATGATGAGGGTGAGGGGGAATCTCCTCAGATCCTGACCACGAAATTGGTGCAAGTCTCAATGAAGACCAATGGCAGATTAACGGACAATCGCATCAAGTAGCCAAAGGATAAGTACTAAAGAACTAGTCCCATGGGATCAGTCAGCCAAACACAAGGGCTGGAATGAACAATGGATCCCAGAGAAGGATAAATACACCCAAAACCAGTCATCAACCTGCAGCCTGTAGTAAAAGCTCTATTTCTGCCAATGGTCCCCATAAAGACTTTTTAAGAAAACAGGAGGTTTATAATTTTCTTTGTTTTAAAAATGTATGTAACTCGATTTTGGTACCAAATTAGCTTCTCCTTTTGACATGTGTGTGTGCAGAGGATGATGGTTTCTTTTTTCCTATTTTCAGTCCACACTTTATTTTTAGACTTAACCTTTTGTTCTGAGCTGGGAGGGGAAAAAAAATAAAGCAGTGAAAATTCCCACAAGGTAGGAAAAAAAAAAAGGTGTTGCAGAACACCAGTTCTTGAGGAAGACCTAGAGTGACCTCAGGCCTTCCTCAAGCCCCCATGAGATGATCCTTCTAACTTTTCCTGTGGCATTATTTTAGCCCCCTCTCCTTCCCCACAGACTGATATGGCCCTGTCCTTCAGAAGCCTTCCTAACTGACCACACCACACACACTTCCTATCTATTCCCAAGATCACTGTAGATTGCTGCAATGTGCAAAAGCCCCATAGCAGGCAGGCCAGTTCAAACTTTGCCTGTCTAAAATGACCACCATTGCATAGATCGGTGGAGGCTGGCACATGTTAGAAAATTAATTGTTTAGAAAACACTGTAATCTCAAAACATCCCTAGGTGACTTAGGGAAAGGGGGAAATATTTCACAGAAAGAACACCAAATAAAGAAATCTGCTTTACACAAAACCCACTCAAGCACTTCTGTGCACAATTGATGTCACAGCTGACAAGTTAAGCTGTTTATATTACAAGGGAAAAAAAGAGAGAGCAGGTTTTCACTTGCAACTCGAGTTTAGCTTGATTCCAGGATAATATCATGGACACAAGAAGTTTCTCATTTTTGCTTCCTTAGTCTCTAATTTCAAAGAACATTTTTCACAAGGAGACTGATCCCTCTTAGTTTTATAAACTTCACAGGGCAACATATGCTGGCATTAGAAAGCTAGGCTTTGGGTTGTATCAAAATTTGAATATGCATAACTGCTCTAAATCACAACCTGCTTTGGCCTTCCAGGTTCTCTTCAAACCCAGAAACTGCATCAAGAGCCACTTATTGCCACATGGCTTAACTGGCTCTGAAGCACTTACCCAAGATGGTTTGAAAGATGCAATATTGGCTAGGGATGGACAAAAGCACGCACCGCACGTGTATTGTGATTACCCAAGTCCTTTCACTTGGAAGAACAGCAACTTTCACAGTCTCAGCTCCTTCACAAAGATACTGCCCAGATGATAAGGTCAGTCAACTCATTTGCTGCTTTGCACACACTGACGTAAAGCCTTTATAAGCACAGGGGTTTGGCAGTGCAGCAAATACTGGTTGCTAAGCTGCACGTTTCCTCCAAYACACTAACTGGGAAACAGCTACATGAGTGGAGCAACCCATTGCTCTCCCTCCTCTCCAAAAGATCCCACACAGTCCCCATAGGCAGCCAGCATGGAAAGCTACCCTGTTAAGGGCAGCTCCCAGGAAATGCAGCATTGCAGGCCATAATGCAATCCCAAAAGAGCAAAAACCTGAAGAGAAGCAGCACCTCTTTTCATGCTAGTGAGCACCCTAAGATGCCAAGTTCCACTGCTGTGCTAGCAGAACAGAAAAACAATCAACTAAGTCATCTTCTAACTGAGGAAAATTCTGCCAGTGGAGACAGACTGAAGAAAAGTGTTTGCAAACATTGTTTTTCTAGCAGAGGGACATCTATTTCTCCAGCGATGTTTCCAAGCACTTTCAGTGGCTTCCCGAGCTGAAAGAGTCCCACAGGGTCCTCACAAAAGTCTCTCCCTTTGTCCCTCGCCCTCTTAGTGTTGTCCAGTTTCCTCTATCCATCAGCCGCACACGGAAACTCTTGGCATGGGCAAGTGGAGCCCTTACTGCCCATCCACTGGAAAAACACTGTTTTAAGGCAGTAACTACCTYGCTGAATTTTGCAAATACTTTCTTCTCCTCCCATATATATCAAGCAAGCTGAACATATGGACAAGGCACATCAAGAGTCTTGCAGTCAGAGCCAGGAGATGGCATTTGTTTCTKTTCTGCACAAAGTTCTGTCAACAGAGAGCCAAAAGATTTTGTTACTAGAAAGCACCATGCCTGTAGGTTGTTTCTCCCATGGCACAATCTGACAACTCCTGGTTCACAGGTTTTCAGACACATTAGGAGAGACTCCAGCTCCTGGCATCTAGACACAATGAAGCTTCTGAAGAAGGATTTCCCAGCACATTGCTAAAACTTGCTGCATATCATCCATCAGCATCTGGTTTTTCAGCTACAACAGAAGTAGGCTCAAAGCTCTTTTTACTAGTTCTTTCAGATGGTTTATATGAATTTCAGAAAGCTTTGGGAAGTACATAAATTTTTCCCATTGATACATACATGGCTGAAAAGGTTTGGGGTTTTTTTCCAAACAACTCTCCAACTATTTCTTCCAAGTGGGATAAGACATGGAATGGCCCAAAAAAGCAGAATCTTTCTCCATTGGTGAACTCTATAACACTCTTGTGCGCATACAGGTTTTGCACTTTGATTGGCTTTCCTCCTACGGTTTCAAGGGTTCCCAGTTTCCATTTGATTAAAGCATGGAAGAGGCTAGAAGCATTTTTTTTCTGAGTATTAGATGGTGCATCTTTGAAAGGACTTCATAATCCTCTTCTCCCAATCTACTGACTCCACTTGCTGGTGCATGCACCACAGCAGTTTTTCTTTATAATCTCTTTTCACCTCCGCAGCATTTGCCCTTTTCTTCATGTCACAACAATGCACAGAGGCTGCTCTATACTGCTCATGTGAGCACTGCAAGAAGAAGAGCAATAAGGCCATTCTGAATGACATGCCTGCTAATTCAAACCAACACTAAAGCACAGCACAACGCAGTTCTTAAAACAAGGGAGATGAAGAGGCATGCCAAATCAAGTGCATTTCTACATCTGTTTCCAGGATGTCATAGGGCCTTGTCATGAGGGGAGTAATGGAAACTGTGAACCTGGCTACCATCACCAAGGTGCCTACGAAGAACTGTGGTTCAGCTTATTAATCCTTAGAGGCTTGGGAATTGCAAAAGAGCAGATGCTGTCACAAAAAGGCTATGACTGCGAATAAATCATAGCAGCACCACTACCCATTCAACATATTTAGAGAAAGCCAACTCTACTCTACAGAGACAGAACAATCTGGTACCTAAAAATTCATATGTTGAGCCCTAAGTATGACTTTTTGGAGAGGGGAGGTAATCTTAATATACCTGTACATGTACACTGGTCATTTAATGAACATACAGAGGAAAGATCTATGGTGCTGTTACAGCCCTTTTTTCAGTCACCTAAAGGAAAATGCCTTTGTTACTATGAGACGAATGCTGCTGAAAACTGAGCAGAAAATTATGGAATCAGTGATAACAGCTTTGGAGAGGGGGGAATTCACAGCATTACATTTTAGAACTTTGGAAGCCTTTATGATCTGGGGACGAGGTTACCATTTTTCTATTATATCAACACAGAAATGAACACAAGCTGTTGAACACTAAATGCATCTCTAGGCCATAAGCTTTTCAAGGTAGCAATCATTACTTTTTCCTGTCTGTATAGCCTCTAGCATAATGAGGCCTTCACTCTATTAGTCACACCTAAAATTATAACTTTCTTCTATTACTATTGATGATTGCTCTAGGCTTTTCGCCAAGTTCTGTACTATGAGAAAAGTTTAACATCATCTTCTTGGGGCAAGAATGGTACAGGAAGGTTTCACACAAGATGTACTGTTTCCTGAACAGCAGCTGCTGGAAGCAGCCCAGAAGGGCAAGAACAACTGAGGCAGTCTTAGGGCAGATGGGTTAAGCAGGCATGATGAGCAAAGGTGAATGTAAAAACCACTCTTGATGCAACTCTGCAATTAATAGCCAAGTCACATCTCCCAGGCACGTGTTTGCTCATGCATAAGGAGAGAATTAGCTCTACAAACACAAGCTTGCACTGCCATGGATCATTTTTTCTATATCATCTACTGGAGTAGTTCTGCACCTATCAAACACCACCACACCTGGGGATAAATATCCTTACCACTACGAGTCTATGATCAATTCTCCTCTGCCAAAGCAACGGACTTTCATTTGAGACTTAATAAATATAACCTGTCTGCTTGCTGTTATGCTGCTGCTTCTCTTATTTATGAATCATTAACAAGGAGGTGGAAATTCTCCTCATTTCTCCACTTTCTGCGTTAGTTTAGCCAAATGTCAGGCTATGGATACCTGTGTGCCCTTCCCAAAAAGCAGCATTCTGTCACTAGTTCTCCCATTGTCCCTAAACACCTTTTTGTTCCTCACCTAAGTCCCTTCATGCAACCTTTGTGTTCACTCTTCTGCCACTCATAGCAGAGAGGTGAAAGCTCCTCTGTTCCTTTTTGCCCAAAGCTCTAAAGGACAATGAAGAGCCTTTGTGGCTGCTTCTCCCTCTGTTTTTTCTTTCCAGCACATGCCCAGATAAATGTATATTTATCTGACCTGGTTAACATGTCCAGATTCTGCTGCTGACTGGGAACTTCTCTAGAGACCACCAGGTCACAAACAGCCAGAGCCATGAGATCTGAGGAGCCACAGACCTGCAAGTGTGCTGTCTGTATCAGGCAAATTAGCAGAAATTCTTCTAGTGAACAGAACTGGTAGGCACATGGATAAATCAGAGATATTGAGGATGGGTCATGGTTGTGTTTGTGAAGGAAAGCTGTGCCTTACAAACCTATTGGTGTTCTTGGGGTGGCCTGGCAAACATGCCAGCTTCAAACAGTTTTGATGGCTTTCAACACAGCCTTCAAGAGACATAAATCTACCATGGGATAACAGGTTAAAGTCCTCATACAGACTTAAACAAATGGTTAAAGGAGAAGAGATAAAGAGTAGAAGAAAGCAGTAATTTTTTTCAACAGGGGAAAATCTCCAGAGAAATGTGCATTAGTGACCTTTGCTGTTAAACATAATCTCAAATAAGCTGTAAAAGGTCAGGAGAGAAGTAGGGAGGCCAGAGGCTTCACTAGTCTAATCAGAGTAATCCAGGCAAGAGCCAACTTTGCATAAGTATCTGGTAATACTGAGTGACTAGGCAATAAGACAGCAGATGAAATTCCATGTAAGTAAGCATAAAGTGATGCACATGGGTGGGAAAAAGCGCCATTGATTTCATGTATAAAATGATGGTGTCTGAGCTAATCATAACCACATAGAGATGAGACCTTGGGTGACGATACATCAAAAAACACCAGCTCTGTGCTCAGCAGTAGTCAAAAACATCACATATTCAGACTTATTACAAAAGGGGTAGAAAACACTGGAGAGAACACCATCATTATCTTCCTGTATATAAGTGAATAAAACTCGAATGCTCTGTACAAATTTTTTTCTGGCACTCAAGAAAATATAACGGATTTACAAAAGATGCCAAGACAGCAAGAGGGATGATCAGATGTCTGAGACAGCTTCTGCCTAAGGAATATCCCCCAAAAATGGTTGGAGCAGAGGGAGGGGCTTATGACATTGGCTGCAGAGTGTTATGATACAGAACCAAGAACGGGAGAGCTACATGAAATGACAAGAAACTCAGAGAAAGTGACCAGAAAGAGTGACTCATTCAACTGTCTCCTCTGGTAAAAAGTTGGGGACATCAGATGAATCCATCTGTCCTAAGTTCAAAACAAATKATAGGAAGTGAATTTTGAACCAACATATAGTTCATCTGTGTGACTCCCTGCTACAGGATGCTAGATGTTTATACAAGTTCAAAAAGAAACCTGGAGAAATTCACTGACAAAAGTCAGGCCAGGGCAGCTAACTTAGAACTGCCATCTGCAAGAGTCCAGGAGAGAGTGCTAGGAAAGCATCATGCTTGACCCATTCTTACACGTCTCTTGCATCAGCTACTGGCCAGGATACTGGGCCAGAGACAGATCTTTGGTCTAATTTAGATCAGTTGAACTTACCTTCTTAGGCTCTTATGCTGACAAAACTGTAAAGCTTCTATGAGGAGCAAAGCACTACCATCCTAAGCAACAGTACAAGGGTTTCGGATCTGCAAAAGCCTGTTAGCAAGTTCCAAATGGTTCTCTCTCTTCTTCTGTCCCATCTGAAGCTGAAGTTCAAATTGTTTTAACTAACTGGTGGATAAGCACAAGTTGCAATAACTCACTATAACTATAGACCTATAGTTAGATAAGTATATAACTATATAACTATAGTCTAACTATAGACTATAACTTGCTTCCCTGTGTCCTGGTTCCGGCTGGGACAGAGTTAACTCTCTTTCCTGTAGCTGGAGGGGGTGCTGTGTTTTGGGTTTGGCGGTGAAAGGAATGTTGATGGCCCATTGATGCTTTGGTTGTTGCCAGGTGCACCGACAGCCTCCCCCGCCCTACAAGGTGCAGGGGGACCTGGGGGGGAGCATAGCCGGGGTGGTTGACCCAGCTGGCCAATGGGGTATTCTATACCATGTGACATCATGCC
>JASVER010000146.1:1826487-1943271 GCA_030449065.1 Oceanodroma leucorhoa
CGCCCCACCCCGCCGAGCCCGCCCCGCCCCGCCGAGCGGGTTCCCGCGGGAGCGGCGGGCGCAGCGGGGTGGCCCGCGGGCAGGCCGGGCAGGCAGGCACCCGCGGCAGGGCGTCCTGGTTTTCCCTTCCGAAGGGCGCTGGCTTCCACTTTCTCGGTCGGAAGGGGCTGGTTTGGGGTGTTAACATTCAAAGAACGAACCGCGGGTTTGCCCGGGGTGAATTTTTACGGTGACCCAGTGTGGTCGCTTGGGGCGGGGGTTGCATAATACCGGTGGAGAAGGAGGAGTCTTGTGGTCTTGTTCCAGCTCCGAGGGGAAAGTCCGAGGCTGCAGGATTTCCCCGGAACTGGATACGGTAATTCCTGTATAACAACATTGCCAGGATCAGAAGTCTTAAATACCTTGTGCGCTGGAAGTGCGTCATCCGAAGTAGGTTGTATGGGAGTCAAAAGTTAAGTGTGAGTCACTGCACCACCATTATACATGTATTTAATTAAATACACTACTCCCCCAAGAGGAGGAATGAGGGTTCTCATGAGAACTGTAAGGGATGGATATGTAGGAAGAAAGACTGAAGATTTTGAAATAACTAAAACCTAAGCGAATAACTAAAAGCTAAATTATTAAGTTTCTCTTTTGGATCACATTTTTGCTTAAAAAAAGGTGTTTTATTTAATAAAAAGGTGATCCAAAAGAGAAGGATCATTTTTTGAAGACTCAATATATAACTCAGAAATGCTTGTATCATCTGCTTTGTCCTAATTTGAAAAACAGCTATAGGCTGCCAAAGGAAGTGCATGTTTACTACTACAGCTCAGCTAGGAGACTCTCGGTAGCAGTTAATATTGGCAGGTCAGGGAATGCGGGAGAAATAGTAACACTGAAACTGTTTGGGTGGTGAGCTATGAGTTTCAGCTGCTTTTCTAAAAGAAATCTAACACAAATTTTTTGTTCAAACAACCCATGACAATACTACAGCAGATTTGAATGAATGAAATGGCCTAGAAACCAAGATCAGAAACGGTGCTCATGCCAATGATGCATCACAGTCATTAGGACTGATTTACCTGTCTCCCTCTATACTCTTGGAGAGCAACGCTAACCAGCATGCACAGGTCCATGGGAGAAATCTATCAGCAATGCCAATACACATACAAACCTCCCAGGTTACTTCTGTTAGACTCTGACTGAGGCATCTTAAGTCTCTGCAGCCAGTCCAAAAAACAGGCATCTGTGTGGAACGAAGAAGATGCAAATCTGTAATGACAGAGGAGTTTTACTCAGCTTTCCGCCAGCCTGCCCGCTGGCCAGGCCCTGGAGCTCTGCACGGTGACATTGGCTGCAGATGGCACCAAGCAGCTGGGCAACTGCACAGACAAGTCAAAGGCCTGTTTTCTTCCGAAAATCTGAAGTAGCTACATGTCACTCGGCTTATCAAAGCACAGCATTGCCTAGAGCGTAGTCGTCTAAAAGACATGGCAAAGGGAGGAAAGGAAAAAAGGACAATTCATTCTGCAATTTAGCAGACTTTGGTTACTTCAAAAAAGTGCTGCTGTAAGTGGCCTCAGAGTCACTAAGAAATACAGCAGGTGACTCCACAGTTCAAAAGCTGTGCTATGGCCAACACACTGGTGCCTTCCCTCTAGCACGCATGTATTGGCTGTTTATCATCAAGCTACAGGGAGAGATCAAACAGGCAGTGGACAGAGATGACCATGGAAATGACTGGTGTTTGATCAGTTTGGGGAGTGCTAAGACTCATCTCAGTGGCCCACAAAAGGAGAAGCTGTGAAATAAATATGCCCTGGGGCTGAAGCAGAATCTCCTCTCTCTCTCTGAGAGAGAATCTAAGTCAGTGTCTGATGCTTTGCAGATTTTGCAGTGCCATGTTGCATCTCACATGTAATAGTAGTGGACAGCACCACCAGATCACCATGCAAAACGTGAGACACATCTTTAAATTTGCAGGTGTCAGTCCCTCATGAGCACTCCTGAGGTAACTCACAGCCTTGGCCATTAGGATATATGCTCCATCCCACTGTCCCATCAGATTATCCGTCAGCTTATGAATTTGCTTTTACGAGGGCTGCACAGCAGACTTGACTTCTCATTGCTTTCAAACAGTGCCACTTCCCGGTGTAATTGAATCACTGCACTTCTTCAACCACTGATTTGTACGAAAAGCTGGGATGTGGACTAGACATGTTGTCCTAGGCAGGAATCAGTCCAAGAACCCAGCCTGCACTACTGTAAAGGGCTGAAGTCCTAGGTCTGAAAGTGAGGGTGCTTGAACCAGGAGAAAGTCTGATATTCTCATTTCAAAGTTTGTTCGTATCCTGAGGAAAGTTTCAGTAACTGTTTTGGGAGCACCCCGACCAGTCCCAATCCCAAAATGTAGTCTTCCTGACCAAACCTGCTTAACAGCCACCAAGCTACAGCATGCTTCAAATGTCCCCAGCTAGTTCCCTGGGACAGATGGGAGAATCTCTACTCATTACAAAGCTAATGTATTACTAGATTAGCCTCCTGGATTTTACACCCTTCTATTATCTTCTCATCACTTCAAATATTCCTCTGGAAAGTTAAATAAAATTCACAACTATGAAATACCCAGGAATTGCTGCTGGCTTCCCATAGCTAAGTGCATTGCAGACATCTACATTGAATGTTTCCTAGGGCCAACAGTTAATTTATTTCAGATATTAGCTGTGAAATCTCACAAAATCCTGCAGTCCTCCAGTGTTTCTCTAAGGCAGGCAATGGTCAGCTGCAGGCTTAAAAAAGAAATGTTTGAAGGTGAAGGGACACCATGATTATTTAATCATTTGCATGCATTTCTTCCTACGGTACTACAAATATTTGGAGAACATCATCTCTGTCTTTCTCTGAACGTAAGATAGATGGTGGGTGGGTATTAAAAATGAAACTGCGGTGGGTGGGTATTAAAAACACCTCCCTGCGGAGATTTTTAGAAGTGGTTTATGTGACATTCACACGGCTTCCTCGAGTACTGTTTATAACCAGCCCAGCCATCTGAGGTGTCCTTGAAATATTTCATTATGTCAGCATATAGCATTCCGCATACACTGCTGGTTCCCTCAGGCACAAAGCAGTTAAAAGAAATCCTCCTGCAAAGAGTGCATATTTTTCAGCTTTCGGTTATGTACCAGAAAGCCCATGAAAGCCTGGAAGGAGCTCCAAAATGATCCAGAGCTCCAGGACTAATTTGACTTAGACCAACGATCAGTTTCTGTTGCAGAGTTGGAAAAGCTCAGCTTCACGTAACTACCTCCAGGCTTACTGCCAAGCAGCAGATCATGAGAGCTCTGCTTGTTCTGTCCTCAGCCCCATTCATTCTGTCCAATACTGTAATCAGTGAGCCAAGCCCATTGAAGTGCCTTCATGCCCACAGGATGCACAAAAAGAGCATGGCTGGATGAGCGAAGTTTTACAAAATGGTAAGAATAATGCAAGGCTGACCAGGCTGAAGGGAAGACATCAAACATCGCATTAAACTGAGGTCAGCTTTTGTTGCACTTGCTGGACTAGGATGTGTTCCATTGAACCCACAATTAGCTCAAGAAAATTGGCTTTTGAGAGTATTAGTAGGGACAGCCCCAGAATGGAAACCAGGAGGAGGTATAGCATAAAAACAGCCATTAGTTTGAGTGCTCTATAAATGACAACCCTCCCTCCTTCCACACAACACAGTCTACCCCTGACTGTGACCCCACTCCCAGGCTGTCTAAAAAGCCTGTCGCTTTGAAAAGCCATCAGGTAGCTGCCACACTGCTGTTAGTGCACTCAAAGCCTGTGGGCAGCTCAGCATGTACTTACTTTGCCAGCTATAATCCATTATTCTTGCTGTAGAGAAATAGATTCCATCCCCAGCAAAGCTGAACACATGAGGAGAGGAATCTATGCAAAGCATTTATTAAACCTCGGGATAATCATCTACAGAGGCTTTCCAGAAAGTATTGCTCTTCCTGCAGAGGTGAGCACCACCACCACATTATAGAGAAGTAAGCCAGCACAGTATGTGATGCTGGTGCACCTACTTCACTATATATCCTCCTGGCAAGGGACTTGCCACCACCCCAGGAGCATTCAAGTTTTTTCTTTTTCCCAAGAATTAAAGCACAGTCTTTTGTTTCTATTTTGAGGAACACTCCTCCTGCTGGAGACCTGCAAGTGATGGAGATAAGGAGCACAGAAACCCTGACCTTAGATACTTACAAGTGAGAAGGAAGGTGTCAGAAATCTAAGGGAGTCTCAGACAGCATCACTGGGATTCAGTGATATGAACAGATATCCAAAGTAATTTGACAGAAATGCCATGTGGGACAAACACAGACAAACGGCCAGCCGGCCCACCCAAGCCTTCAGCTCTGCTTGAGCCATTCAGCTCAGATTGTGCTAGTCATGGTCCTCTGGTGAGGACCAAATCGGGATCTCTCCATTGGAGTGTATGAGTTTAGCCTTAGGAAAGACACCTCTGGCAGTAAGCCAACAAGCTTCAGTCCGTCTTGATTGGTATGCTATAGTTGTTTTTAGCTCCTCAGGAATCTGTAGATTAAATTTATTTCCACCTATGACAGACTAGTCATCATTAAAGATTCTTTCCCCCAAACAATTGATTGTTGTAGTTAAAAGTTTTCCAAAGTTTTCCAGCTGTGTAACAAGGCAAACAATGCTAATTTGCCCAAAGACATTGAAAAACTTTGGTTTTTTCTTTTTTTTTTTTTTTAGGGGGGGGGAAAGAGAGTCATGGGATGAATCAGAAAGCTCTTACCATGTGTCTTCATCAGTGTTTCCCTCGGTCTCACTGACAGGACATGTTGCAGCTGAGCACATGCGGTAAATATCACTTTCACTGTTAGTACTGAGAACTCCACCAGTACTATTGCCATCTGCATCCCTACAGGATCTTAGGTGCCACGGTCTGCAAAGATGAAACACTGATGGCCAGAGCAATAAGAATGTAGGTGACATTTTACTGGCAGGGGCTGGGGCAGGGTGGGTAGTGAATGTAAAGTTTTTATGCTCTGAATGAAAACCTGATAGGGAAGCCAGTGTGGAAAACACTCTCCTCCGGTCAGTCTGGGTGTCTGAGGCGAGCTTCACTTTACTTATTATGGGAATACCTCTTCTGCAGAGGAACAAGTGGACAACCAACCAGGAGGAACAACATGTATGCTTTTATTTGTGGGGGTTTAACACAGCTCCAGTGAACTGGGGCAGATATTACAGCAGAAGCAACATTAAAGGTTTAAAAAGCATCAAGAAAGTTCACACGTATGTAACTGTGGATTAAACCTGCTAAAACACAGCTTGGATCCAGGCACCTCAGCCAAATCACTGCTGTCTTTTCATGTGGTGCAGCCAAGTAAAAGGATATTTTCCTCCTCCTCCCTCTCTCTCTCTCTCTCTCTCTCCCAACCCCCCGCCCTCCCCCCTATGTTGTCTCTTCTGTGTTAATGTAATAGAATATTGGAAATGTTCAACAAAATATTGTTCTGGAGAGACCTGTGAACTCTAAATCCAAGAATCCTAGGTGTCGACCATCCATATTCCCCTGCTCTCTTAGAGCTGTTTCCTCGAGCCCTTTAAATACTACTTTGTATGCCATAGCATACAAAAAACCTCAAAACCTTCCTATGTTTTGAAATCTCTGATTTATTACACATGAAACACAAAAGTTGAAATGGCAAAGGATCTGAAATAGAGATGTAGAATATTAAGTCAATAGCCATTTGGCCCTCAAACTCAACTGGTTAACAGTGGCTGTGCCCTCTGCGTGACAGGCAAGCTAAACTCCTGTGTGACACCAATAGCTCTACTTGAAAACATTGTCTGGGAGTCCTTCAGTCAGAAACATGTGAAAGTATTGCTCCAGACAGTTGGTCTGGGCAGCTGTTCTAAAGAACAAGACCTCATGTCCCTCAGAAGACACTTTCTCTCTCACCTGATGGTGAAGACAGTATTACCCATACAAATCTGCAGTGGCAGCCTGGGCCCCATCCTCCTCACCCAGCTGTATCAGCACTGTCCGGCTATGCTGGACCTTGGAGCTTTGCCCTGGTGTGCGACAACCATGTAAAAAAGCACGACAGGGCCTGTGTTTATGTCTTCCAGCGTGTGCCCGGGATGACTCTGTCTGGCTACAACACGTATGGAACCCCACTCGGAGGACAGTAGTTTCCCTGCACAGTGAAATGACAAAACCTCTGAAAATGGCCCCAGCTGAGCCGAGGGACAGCCCAGAACTTGGCAGTGGGCCAGGCAACAGGCCAGTGTATGGCAGACGCCATGGAGCTCTTAAACCTTTGAAAGAAATACGGCTTTTGAAGCCTATTCACTTTCTGAAATTTTCCTTAAGACTGAAGTAACATGGAGTTCTGTAGTTGATCAGAGCAGTCCTCTCCACATCCATCATGGGCAGATGGCCAAGCATGGGAGAAAAGACCCCAGGTAAGGGTGAGAACAGGAGAAATGTGAAGTGAGTGCTTTCTGAAGAGGGGTTATCTCCAAAAATATATTTGGGCATACAGAACCAATGGTCCTTTAGCTCACAAACACTTTGAATTAGTTTATATGGGAACCAGAAAAGCCATTAATACCCTAAACTTGAATGCCACAGAAGTGCACCATAGAAGGAAGTCCCAGGTAAGCTGAGAAATGACACCCTTCATCCCCACATCAGACAGTTTACACCAGCTGTGAGCTCCTTTAAGCAGTTGTGTTCCAGTTCCCAATGTCCCGTACACATTGCAATTATCAAGCATTATTCACAGCTTTCTCTCCAAGGCTTTTCCTGTATGAAGTATTGCATTTAGGTAACAGCAAATATATTTCTTTAAAGTGCTGCAGGACCTCAAAAGCAGGTAGGTGCACTGCCAAAGTATTTCACAGGAAGTATTTAACATAGGCATGCCCAGCAGAGTTTTAAATGTAATTCGCTTCCCCTTCCCTACGAAGTAGGTGGGGGCTTTAAACAGAGTTTATTCAAAATGTCTTGGAAATTTCATAATTTAGTTTCAAAATTAAAAAAAAAAAAAAAAGAAAAAAGCTACCTGATTTAAGGATTAGTGATAAAAGCAATACTAAGTCTGAGGGAACCTGGTGGTGCTGGAGGCATGAGACAAGATACACATCCCCATAGGACCAGCAGCATGTTAGTGATGCAGCACCCGCCTGCCCAGCCCTCACTTGTATTTTATAAGCTTCAGGGTCACAGGTGCAAAACAGGACAATAGCTTATTCAAAATGGCATCAGGAAAAACAGGTGGTGGTGTGTTCCCAGCACCCTGATGAATGGTCACAGTAAGGTAATTGGGCCAATAGATGAAGGAAATGGGCTCCATTCCTGGCTCTGGCACTTCTTCTCTGTAGTTACCTACCTGATTCTCCCCAGATAAAAGCCAGGCAAGTGCTTTGTTCACAAAACACAAAAGCTGTATGACAGATGGTTAATCCCATGTCAGCAGCCATAACCTCTGCAGAATAACCACAAAGTCTGACTGTCATGCATGCAGCTGAGCTGAGAACATGCTTCATCATCATCTATTCAAGGATGACTTGCAGCAGTGAGCATCCTGTCCAGTCTTTCCAACATGAGAAGTGGGTAAGGCCTGCAACCAGCTCTCCTCTACTACCGCTCCTGCTATTCTGCACGCCCACAGCAGCAAAACTGAATCACTTTTGCACCAGGAGGATTTTTTTTTCATCTCTGTTTAATTCTGAACAGAGGCAAGTGTAGCCTTGGAGGATACTTATTTGGTCTTCATGTCCAGTCCTAGGGATGCTTGAAGGCAAAGGAACTCCCTAGTAGCCGAGTTATTTGCATTACTGCTCCTTAAAAATAAATAGGTTGGGGAATGGCGGCAGGGACAAAGGAGTAGGAATGCAGAATTTGTTTTGTACTGTAGTTAAACATTATAATTTAGCATTTGATACCATCATTTGAGCATTTCAGTCATATCACAGCTGTCCCAGAAAGCCTTGAGCGAGATGGCATTCTCTAAGCTAGGTCTAGTGGGACAAACAAGCAGTCTGTGGGGCCAGGAGATCCCATGCAACTTTGCCATGCTTGCACATCACCTGTGAGACCTGCTGTTACAGCCCATCTCATACTCCACCAGCACTCTGCTGTGTCAGGAAGATGCCTCTCATGCCAGATGCACATAGTGCAAGACTGGCATGACCCTGACACTGCCACATAGGTTGGACCTCATGCCTCAGTCTTTCCACGTCACTTCACCTAAGACATAATTGTTAGATTATGTGCTCATAGCTTTAGCTTATCTGCAGAACCACAAAGGAGCACAGAAAGACATTGGTGGGGAGCAAACAGTACCCTGCTGGTCTGCTCCCAGGTCCACCATAGGAGCCACCAACCCACAAAAGGCCCATGTCCACAAGCCTGGAGGAGCACAGGGACACAACAGCAGGCAAATTAAGGACTCCTGAGGAGCCTTGTCCGGCTCCTCCCAGGGCTGTCCCAGGAGGACAATCAGCCCAATGCCCAGGTGTGATACCCACCATGATGAGTCATCAGGAGTAGCTCTCCAGATCAGGTGTCTGAGGGGGTCTGCTGCCTAAGCGGTATGGGACATATTATGGCATGCAGGGGAGAAGCAGTTCTGGATTGCACAGGACTTCTTATGGGATGTTTAGGGGAGGAACCAAAGGCAGGAAAAGGGAGGGGTTTAGGTGATTTAGGGAGGAAAAAATATGGTGAAAAAGAGGAGTAAGGGGATTAAAAGGGCCTGTATGTCCATGTGACAGCAACTGGTGAGACTGGCATCCAGAGGCCAGCTACTGGGCAGACTGGGGGTCTGAGTCCAGCTGCTGGAGGGATCCACCTTGTCCCTATTCAGTTTTTCCTGTGAATGACTACATGTGAAGTTTAGAGGCCCCAGCACACACAGACATACACAAGCATGTGCAGTCTGCACGTTTTCTTACTGGTGCCAGTTTGAGCTTTTGTTTCATCTTTGGCTTCTAGACAGAAGAGCCTGTTTCTCAAAACTTTGCTCTCCCCTAGATCCCTAAAGACTAATACCATCAACCTGTTCTTTGATTAACAAAATAAACTAAAATCCGTGATTTCATCCACTTTCTGCTCTGTCAAGCATATACATCTCACTTGGTGCTGTCAGAGCACAACCTCTTCCACTTGGAACCCAGCTCTGGGAATTGAGCACAGCTTTGTACGCTGGACTGCACGGATCAATTTACGGGCAGATGAAGAAAGATGAGGATAAACAGTGACTAACCCCAACAGCAGGACTGCATGAGAAAGTTAAAGAACTGCAGCTAAAGAGAGCTTTTCTCCCGTATTGACAGACAGAGGAAGCTGACAGTATTCAACAAGCTTCACTGAGCCTGAAATCAGGCTGTGCTACGTGGAAGCAACACTGAAAACACACTTCTGTGAGCAGAGTGCTTGTTCAGCATCTGGTTCTTTCGCCACATAGCATGGGTATCTTTTACTGTTCTAAAGCAGGCTGTAAATGGATCATCAGCTGGCAAGGAACACAGTTTTGGAATAGAAACCCTTTGCACAGTAAGACAAAAAACAGATGCATGAGCCTCAAGGAAAGCCAGTAGCTCATGTAGCTCATCTTTCATGCCCATTAAGCAAAGTCGGCTTAAGCAAGGTGGAGGATAAAACCAAGAGGCTTCCTGAATTACAATTCTTATGGTGAAAAAGATGTATTAGCATACAACCCAGTGCACCTGTGACAAAATTAACTGTACTGGTGTTCATCAGATTATCTGCAGCCACTGCCTACCCCATCCACTTCTCTGCAGATGTCTAGACCCTGTAGTTATAAGGGAATTTCTAACTGCTTCTGTGCTGCAGCTTAGAGTACGAATCCACCATGCCTTGGCCCAACTGCTTGCTCCCAGGGTGGGTTTTTTTGTCAGCTGAGCAGTCCAACACTGTCCTGTTAGCATTAATAATCCCTGAATGAACCAGACAAAAAATACTTGGAAAGGAGCTGCCATGGTGTGATACAAGATTGCCTAAAGTGAAACAGAAGGAGATAACAGAAAGCCAACCAAAGTGTTCTTTAATAGATAAAGAAAAAATTGCAGCTAAGGCAGGAAAATCCAGTTCTAAATTAAGCAGAGCCATTTCTGGAGTCCAAGACCAAGATGACTTACAGAAGGTGGAAGGAGCAAGGAGCCTGAACATGGTATAAACCTATGAGCACTTTGAATGCAGGAGCTGAGCCTGCTTTCATGTTGAAATCTGACAGCCCTGTGCTCCCAAGACTCCCGTGAGTCCCTGCCAAGCAGATGCGTGGGATCTAGCTGACAGTGGCTCTGGATCAGTGCTAAGTTTACAATAGTTGCATGCATTTCTGATAAAACTGATCTGTTGGAGGGCAGATGGATAGATGGACCATTGATTTCTCAGTTACTGACTACACCCTAGCTATCAATTTGTTGGTGCGGCATGCCCGTTCTCTGAAAGATACGGCTTCTCTGCCCTGATGCTGTCTGGTCAGTGGCCGTCCATCAAGCTGTGTGTTGTCCCCATCTTTGGATGCCTTTCTTGTTACTTCCACGTCTTGCCTCTCCCACTGGTTGTTTCATTACCGCAGAGGTGCTCCAATGATCCTGGAACACCCCAGAACACAGCTTCTTCCCCACCAGCTGCAATTTGCCGTCTCAGAGTTTCTAATCAAGGATCTGACTCCCTTACAGCCACATGACTCAATCTGGACTTCTTGCACTAGCTTCATCATTAGGGTAGTTGGGTGACCAGGACATTTGCAGTGATGCATGCTCAGCACCCAGCAACATGCAAGGGAAAATTAAGAGGTATTCAACACAAAATGCAAAGCATCCAGTGAACTCCTCATGTACTGCAACAGGCATTTCCCTACTAGTCTCTCACTTCCATTGTGCCCTTTTCCAATTAGCTAATTACTTTACACAGATACAATGCATAGACTTCTCAGTCATCCCAAGTACCCCCTGCGAACCCTATGCTTTTTATGTTGTCCAAGCACAGCCTTCAATGTTTGCCAGTCAGCTCACCCTTCCTGATGGCCTTCAGGATCTCCTGTAGAATTGTTTCTTCTTTGACAGATAACAGACAGGCTTCAGATTAAGTCTATGATTAGTTATGTAACAGTGGCTGTCCTTTCAGATCCACAGCCACAACAACGACATTTCGTATTTTACAGGCACTTAGTGTGTTAGTCTACACACAGTTCCTACCTTTTTCCATGAACTGTGGATAATTCATTAGTAATAAAAACAGCCTCTGCTCCCAATTCCAATCACAAAAAACAGAAACTGTATGTAATTTGTACCATCATCAGTACCTACGTATGCAATTTGTACAAACAAAACTGATCATGACTAGCTTTCCTGCACCTCACTGCCTCTTCTTCCCAAATACCCCATCGCTTATAACAGGCAGTTGCATGGGCCATGCTCTGTCCCATAGCAACTCAGAATCCCACAGGGCATTTTCATTCAGCGTTTGTTTAGCAGCAAGATGCTTACTCACACTGCCCTTGGGGAAATTGAGTGGGGCTGCTGCTTGGCTGCAGGAGCCTGCAGGTTGCACTCCAGTGTGATCAGGGGGCTCTTTGCCTTGAAGCCAGGCAGTGGTTGGAGCAAAGACACACACTTCGATGCCTCTCACCTGGCGCTGCATGACAGCTGGCACCTGTGCTAGGAAGGTCTCCGGTTTCTCTGCAACAGTCATAGAAGCAGATTAAACTGTACTCCTGGCAATTAAAATTCACAGAAACATGCTGGTGCTCTGGCCAGTAAGGACAGATGCACCTTGGAGACCAGCCATGCACCGGCTGGTCTCTGTGCTGTGCCAGAAACACAGGGCTGTGCGTAAGGTGCCCCTGCATCTCACATCCCTTCTGCAGGGTTGGGCTTCCCTGTCACAGCAAGGCAGTAGCACTTCCTGGGCAGAAAGCCACTGTGCCAAGCACCTCCGGCTCCCAGAGCGAAGCAGAAAGCTCAGCTGTCATCTGCACCACTTAGCTATGCTTCATACAGAAGTTCTCTTGTTTCCCTATTTTTCTTTCTAAGCATGCCCATGTGAATGTCTGGCTTATGCAACTCCAGTTTAACTTAACCAAGACACTGTTAAACACCGAGCAGCCAAACTCAGCTTTTCCAGCAGCTGCCATTGCTTCCTTGGCTTTGCCATTTTGCCTAGCATGACAAAGTTTAAAAGAGCCTGCCCTGCTCCCAGTTAATGCTCCAGTATGTGCTCAAATTCAATGGTAAGCCAGGAACACACAGCAGCTTTGCTAACAGCTGTGACCTGTTTTCCTGAACGTAGAAAGACTTTGTTTACAGCTGTGCCTGCCTTCAGGCCATGCCAGTTCTAGGGCAAAGCACAGCTTTTCTTGCTCCAAAGACAATACAGAGAGCAAACCAGCCAGAGATTTCCAGATACAGAGTCACCAACTGTAAGAAAGATCAAGCATATGGGCAAAACATGCTGCAGGACCCACGTTCACCTAGTATGTTAGCCTCATTAATAATTTCCATTTCATTCATTCAACCAGATAACTAGCTCCTTTTCTTCTCATCCTGTCTCCTCCCTTCCCCTCTTCTTATTTCATGGTCGTATAATCAAGACAGATCTCCAGCCAGGCCTGCTTTGCAGCCACCTCTCTCATGCTCTTTCCCGTATGCCGTCCTGTGAATCATAACCACCAAGGGGGCAGATGCTCACACAAGCAGCTTGTGAGATGCTTGTGTGTACACCCAGAGCTGGCCTTGTCTTCTCCCAGGAGCAGGAAACTGCTTTGTGGAGCACATAAGCATAAGAACTGTTTCCTTTTCCCCTCCTCTAGGTGAAGTGAGCAAAGGAGCAGGAAAGTCACGCATAGGACCAGTTACAGCTCACTAGAGCTTCCTGCACAAGAAGTCCTTGAGGGCGAGAGCCTAGTGACAGGGAAGACCCTGCAGAAGCAGGAAGTGGGTCATGCTCTTCTGTCTCCCTGGCTGCAGCTGGGGTCCAGGATGCCGCCAAGGTGATGACCTGAAGCTCAGCAGGTGCCTCAGCTGGCACCAGGAGGTGGAGGGGCAGGTGGAACCAGCACAGAAAGAGGTTTCCCTACAGTTGTAGTAAATTTTTCACACTCAGAGCCTGAACGAGCAGCTGCCTGAGGAGAAGAGCAGAAGGGCACATTGCTGTCACACCCCACAATGAGGGAGACTCCAGTCCCAAGACCCCCAACCCAAATTGGCTGCTTATAAGAGTTTCTCATGTGCTGTGACATTCAAGAAGCCTGAAAAAGACAGACAGATGAATTCACTTGGCAGTGTGCAGCAGAAATGCTGGTCACTCTGTCACTGGAGCCAGAACAGCTCCACCACAAGAGTGTCACCTCTAATAAACATGCATGTGCTGAGACTGCAACACCAGACCATAGATCAGGGTAAGTGACCAGGGAAAGATGAAGAAAGTTGATGAGGCCTCCTCACATCCAGCAAGAAGAGCTCCCCCACCACAGAGACAAAGCCAGTCAACCCATCAAAGCCAAGGAAGCAAGAGGAYGAGGCCCAAGGCAAGTTGAAAGCACACTTTGCTAAGGAGGACCCCCAGAGATCAGACCCATGATACTGAGATGCCAGTCAGCTATGGAAAATGCTGAAGAAGGGAGCCATCTAGTATCTCAGAACTGTGAACTTTCTGCAGGGCAATGTGAGATATCACAGTTGCCCGTCACAGAACACAAACTCCCCTGCTAGCAACTCTTTTCATGTGTTTAGCCTCCAGTCATTCTGACTAAAGCTAGCAAAGTTTCTGTAAGACTTTGTGAACCAGAGTAGAACTATGCAAACCTTGTCTGAACATGAGGATCCTCTAATCCTGAAAACTCTTTTGAAGAGAACAATGATGGAGCAGTCCCTGTCATATCAAAAGGCATGCAGACTTGGGACTGCTTGTTTTCTAGGAAGAGGAAAGAGGAGACTCTTTCTCCAGAATGAGAAGCCAGTTGTCTCTTGAGTCAGGACACACAAGATCTATTGAGGTGCCAGTGGTAGAGGGTCCAGAAATAACTACTCAGTTATTTTGTTTTCAAACCAGCATTATCACCATTTTCAAGCAATGCCCACAGCTGCAGTAAAATCCAGAGATAGCCTCAAAGCTGAGCAGAGGAAACAGTTGAAATCACCAGGTCTCAGATATTGCAGCTGTAGACTGTAAGGCTGAAATGAAGCAGAGAAAGGAATGTTTTCCAGAGGATGTGAAGCAGAACCAGAGGATACATTCTACTTGACATCCAGGTTCACTACTATGCTATCTGTCTCTTTCCAAGCACCCTCAGAAATCAGCAAAATACATTTAAAACAATAATCCAAGTAATGCTGTCACAATCCATTGCAGCTGGTTACAAAGACATTGTTTAAGTGGGAAAACAAAAGCATTTAGAGAATATATTGTATTATGAAATACACCAAAGCAGAAACTTTGCTCTGCAGCCTACTGAGAACTAGCAGAACAGCCCAGAAGCAGAGACATTATTTGCTGCATCAGCGGTCAGCATTTTCCACAACGGGATTAGAGACCTTCATATGGTGCAGCCTTAGAGCATCCAGAATCAAAGGCTTTGTGTTCTCTTGAATGAAGGAGTCAAAATTCAGGCAAAGGATAGTAAGCTTTGCATCAAAGGAGGAAATAAATAAATAAATAAATAGCCTTAAAGGCTTTCATGAAGATGAAGCTTCCCTTCCCTCAGGTGTGCCAAGGAACAATTACAGGCTACAGGCAGAGGCAGAAACCAAGAGGCAAGGCTGTAAGGGTAGCATCCTCTCATGGAAACCACCCAGTCAGTCTTCCTATTGAAGCCAGTTGCTTGGATTTTTGTTCTGTTCTCATTTTCACGGATATGGTATGAGTTTGGATACATCAACATACAATCATTACACAAAACATACGAAGCACAAACATGTCTAATTCAAACCCATCAATACAACATCTCTACACGGTGACAGTACGAGTCCAAGAATATCTAGTCATGTGACAGACTAGACATGTTTAGATAAATGTGGCCCTTACYGTTACTCTTGGTAGGGGAATCTCTCAGAGTACTCTTACAAACTTTTTTCTCCACTAAGGCCAGGCCACTGCTTGAATTTCTCACAGAAAAGCTAATCAAAAGAAAGCTTGGGAAAAAAATAAATCAAGAAAATAAAAAGCTAAATGAGGTCCATATTAGAAGTTAAAGACATGCAGGGACTTTTTACGTAAAGCTACATAGAGAGTTGCATTGCATTATACCTCTATTCAGACACTTACTCAGATGTGGTACTGCATTAAGCTTAACTGAGTTGAGCTCAATTTAATCCTGAGCGAGTATGTCTACACCAGGTTTTAAACAGCTGAATTAATCTATCTTAAGTTCACATATTCAATTAATATGGATTATTTTTTCTGACTGCTCCAATCTCAAGGAAATCCCGAGGAAGTTATTGCACAAAAAGAGATACTCCACTTGTAAGTACTGATTTTTATAGCAGAATATTCAATCAGTGGAATAAGAAAATATCAGTTATATACAAAGTAAGAAATACCAGCTAGAGATTTCTCACGTTGAATTACCTCTGGGGAAAAAATGCAGTTGACTGCTATTAGCTGCAGGGCAGTTTTATGCTTTCAGACTATCTAACACGACTACTAGCACAATTTTGTGTTGTGAGGCTTGGGAATTTCAGTCAAACTGGAATTGTTTTTACTCTTATTTATTAGATTAGCACCACGTTCAGGTAACAAGGGGAGTCAGTTCAGTTCCATCGTGTATTTGTTGTTTAGGTTTTCCACAATGTTTTGCAGTCTAGTTTTAAATGACTCATTTCAAACTAACACAAAGTAATGGTGATAAAAGATAAAATGTCGAAGAAGTTATTTTTTCTGTCCAAATCAAAGCCAGAGAACAGTCTGAATTTCTACAGGTATATTTTACAAGGGACAATATAGAACATTGACTTACAAAAGAATTTTTGCCACAACCATTTCAAATGTCACATTCACAACAGATGCTGATGGTAGTGCATCATTCCTGAAGTGAGGTATACATGTAAGTCATTCCTCCTGCAAACCTGAGCAATTTCTTCATGATATATGTGCCAATTAAAAAGACCATAACTTGGGTACAGCACTATGTACTTGCTTGCATAGAAGAAAGCTTTTGTCATCTCTTAACTACTCCAGCATTTACAGAGGTCAGAAAATCTGTAATCACACTCCCAAGAAACAGAACCCCTTCGAGCACATCTTCACTAGACTCCTGTAATAGTTGCTGAAAATGCATGAAGGAAAGAAGCAGGCTGAGTCAGGCCCATCACTAGTTAGTTCACAGACAGATAGAAGCAACCAGTAGTACAAAGTTCAGAGAAGTGTTAGAACCACTGAAAATGAAAGCATGGAAGATTACCAAATGTAATGCTTGCTTAATTAGTGCTAACATTTCTTCACTTTTAAGTGACTATACACAAGCAAAGGGGCCTTTCGGCGATAAGTCTCTCATGCTGTTTTTTAAACGAAGCCAGTAAGTGGCAAATGCCTAATTTCCTCAGGACAATTATACATTGGTACTGTCAGTGCAAATATGTGTATGAATAAACCCCTGACTTCAAAGCAGCCCACAGTTGTTGGCAGCTCCTAACAAGCCAATAGCAGGAATAAAAGCCCTTCCTGCCCTCTCAGTATGTATAGAGCAGTTCACGAGCTATAAATTTGCATTACTGCATGTAGATACTGCAAGAAATTCAACTACTGTAGCATCTGCTTTGCAGCTTTACTGTATTATCTCGGCTTAATTTCAATTAATTATACCTAAAAATTCCCCCATACCTTCGATCTGTCCAGGTATTAAAATAAACCTCAAGGATCTTGAAGGAAAAATGCTCTTGAAGTTACAAAGAGGGCAAGCACTAAATACCACAATAGACGTATTTTTTCAAAGGCAAAATATATTCAGTTCATTAATCAAAGCTTTCTGTAAGTAAGAGACCTCTTTTTCCCCTAGCAGCTCACCAAAGTAAAAGAAAATAAAATCAGAATATGTGTGGATATGCTTTTCAATTTGGCATGTGTCTAAGTCAAWGTCTGTGTTCCAGAATGCTGCAGTCGGCCCCTGCGCATCAACATCACCAGCTATGGGTAAGATTGAAAGTAACACATACAGGTCGGGTAAGTATCCTTCTGTCCACAGATACAAAAAGACATCAGGGCAACCCTGCTTCTCCTCTTCGTAGCTGAAGCCATTTAGTTTCCTAACCAGCAGTTACTTGTCACACTTGTCACAGACATATTGCCATTCTGTGCAGTGGAGTAATACTTTGGGGCATGTTTGTGTTTTGAGTAAAAGGTTGATTATGACAATGCAATGCCATACCACCGTTGTTTCAGCCACACCGTGTTTGTTCAGTGCTATGATATCATGATGGCTAGTTCCTTATGTTCTTGGGGAAAAATGGGACAATAACTTCCAGCCTGACAGTATTTCAGTTAGTTTCTCTGCTTTTATTAACAAGCATATAATATTAATTGGCAAAACACTGGATACAAGCTTCACTATCATAAATCAAAACATTAAGCAATAATCCCAAAAGGCTTATTCAGACAAAACTAGCCACCAATAGTACAAAAATTACACAGCAACACAAAGCATAAAAAAGTGTAAACTTTCAAATGAAGCTAAGCCAAAAATATGGTTTTACACTGTGACAGTTCCAGAATCTTTATTATGCCACATATGAGCATAAAGGCTTAGTGGTTGCACTGGCTTATTGTCCCTTAACCATAAAATAATCTTGTTGCAGAATGAAAGAACAAATTCTCCTTTTGTCCAGATAAGTCACTTGAATTCAAGATTCCACTAAACCAATGCTTTGAGTTTCAAATAAAAATTAAAAAAATACTGGAACATCAGTATTCAAAAATCAAGGGTCCTTCGTTCAGCCACACCTAACCATTTGCATGAATGATCCTGCTGATTTCTAACCTGGATGGTTAGTATTACTAAAGTGTTCATAGAATTGGACATTTAGTTCCTACCCTATCATTAGGATCTGGACAGGTCATTGTGGCTTTGACAGACTTCCAAGAAGCCCTAAGGATGATCACCATGGATCAAATAGCAGGACCAGAGCTTTAATTTGTATATAAATAAACTATAATTTCACAGTAAAACATTCCCATTGACTTGCCACAAGACGCAAGTTCCTAGAAAGTGTTTGTTCTGATCGCAAGTTTTGATTAAAGCAGAGACTGAAGTATTGTTCCATGTTCCTTAATGTTGTTTTCTCTGCAACTTTTTACTTCAACAACAGATCTGAAGACCTTAGTTACAGTTAATTATATCTTATGTAGAGATTCTAGTGTATGGGATAATTTTTTGCCCTGTTATCAACTTTAGGCAAACTAACTGGAGTGTAGGTTGTATTAACATTTCCAGTGAAACATCCAAACTGAAGYGATTACCTGAGGAAATACAGAAACTTGATTTTCTGTACAATCAAGCCTTCTGTACAAAACACATTTTAAGTATTTATTAAGATTCGTCTCACTGATGTACAGACTGGTTGGCTTTTTCCTATTATATTTAGCTCAATGGTAAGATGCATAATGCTCTAAAATAGGCTAGTTGTATGGTTATATTTATCATCCAGTAGGAAAAAACTCAATGAATCTCCTAGGACTAACTACGTTGTTATAAAGACAATAAGAGCCAGATAAGCTTTCAAAGGCTCATAGCCTATTGGAAAAAAAATAGCACCATCATAGTTGTAGTCTGATATTTTTTATGGTCCCATATCCCCAGAGGTGATAGTGTTGTGTATACTATTGCACAACTAATAAAAATAAATATTCCCATGTTTGATGGTACACAAATATACCAGACATAACAATGGCACAAAACATTTTCAGATAGGCTGCAAGTCTTGTTGATTGCTTCCACAATTCACATTAAGGTTTCTTGCAAGATCATTTATTTTAAAATATTGCTGACAGATAGTTCTTGTACTTACACGAATTTAAATCCCACACTTCACTCTTAAAATAAAAAAAGGAACAAATAAAAAAAACAACCCCCCAAACAATAGCCCCAAATAAAGCCCCATTTGAACAAGTGAGAAAAGCCATCTACATTCCTTTTAAATTTAATGGTAAGTAGATGCTACATTTACAATTTAAACATATGCCTAATAAATGCATGTTTCAAACCTATTGCACAAAAGCATAAGTAATGCTCTTTATCCATACAAAACAAAAACATACAAATAAAAGCTACTCAAACTCAATGTAAAAGGAAGAAGCTTGTAAAAACATCTTACAATTTCATTTTATATGCCCGTAAATAAAGCTGGACCACTGAAACCAAAAATACTTGGATGGTAAAATAAGACAGAAGGCTTAAAATAGAATAAATAATTTTATAAAGTTAAAATTTAAAACACCAAATCTTATTTAAATTCAATATTATATATTCTATCTGAATTCTCTATTTTTAATGAAACTATATTTAATGAGACTCTGAGCCTGGGTGATTCATGGGTCTTGTTGCTGCTGAGGATAATGCAACAAGATACTTCTTTACTGCAATTATTTACCAGCATAAGCAGTTGTGAAAACTACTTCACAGTAATGGCATCTTCAAGAAAGCCAAAATAAACTAACATGGTCTCACTAGGACTAAGAGATATCTATGCTGAGTCCAACTTTTAGTCCAACTTTGAACAGTATCAGGGTTATTTTACCCAATATAATCTTGATATAAATTAACTGTCTTTTAAGCTTCACAGAAGTGAAACAAGGCTCTGACCCGAAGGAGACCTCCCTCTGACTTCAATTCAATTGCATTGTAGTCTTTTAGTAAGGCTAAAGGAAATAAACATGGTCCAGACACAGTCACATCCCTCCCGAGGGAGTTTCTGGGTGGTTTTATTTTTTTTTTTTTATTATTATTTTTTTCTTTTTACTGGTGAGATTTTATCAGATTAAACACATTGCAAAAGCAGTTATGCACAATTATGAGCAATAAAACCAGCTGTAGGTATTAATACTGGCTTGAATTTATGTACCCATATAGGTATTAACAGAGTTTTCAATATATTGATAGCACCATAACAAATTCAAGTGATTCTAAAGGTGGTTATAAACTTACAGATACATRTTCTGTACTGTAGATTGTTGCAGCAAGAGATAGATTTGAAAACCTTCGGAAGTTGCATGTTGCATGTAACTAATTTATCAGTTGTACAAGTACACAGGAAAGTACTAAAATCCCAATGTACTTTAACAGCACTGTGTCCATATCTAGTCGTACAAAAAGTTTCTGGAGTACACACATTCTGAGGTAGACAGATCTCACATATATATATATATATATATATATTTGTTTTTATGTATATATATATATCCTGATTAAGGTGGTTAATCAGAATGCTGTCTGGCGGCTTTAATTTTATGCCTCCATCAGGTACAGCCAGCATCTGTATACTCAGGGTGCACAGAGGGTGGACACTTACAGCCCTCTTCATACTCTCAGTGCCTCACTGGCTTGAGCCAGTCCCTTATTTACACCAGGACAGTAACAACCACATCAACAGCTCCAGAAAGGCTCAGTATGTCAGTTTGTGTACACATCCACACCACCTGCATTCACTGTTTCATGAAAAGATTATAAAAATGGTAGACCCATGATCTCATTTGTTCTCTTCTGCCATTTCAAGTAATGTTAAAGACAGAAAAAAAGCTAAAATACACATATCTGAGCCCACAAACAGTAAGGCAAATCCAGAGCCAAGACCGATTCCATTGCTCATATGCGTGCACACCCCACCACCACCTCCCCCCCGCAACAAACTCAGCCACCCAGCCCGGATGTGGAGTTCTGCCTAACCCAAACATTCAATGCAGCTATTCTATACCCTCATCTGCAGGACAGCAGCATTTTTTGGCCTTTGTGTGGCTCTCCTTTCAATCCCCACAGTTCAGTACGCTCCTTTTCATTCTCTGCTCGCATACTTTTTGATTTCCTTACCATTCATATCTGTGACTGTAATTAAAAATGAGAAACCCTGTTGTCAAAGGTAAACACGAGTTGGACTATCCCTTCCGCAGCAGCAGAGCTGAGAAAGGAGGACTGAAGACTCCAAAGAAGGAAATTATGGGACACATGCAGAGGAATGTGGTGCTTTGAAAACTCAAGAAGACRAAGAGGATTTAAAATGTTTGGATAAACCTCTTGCAGTATCAGCTTCCTGTTATTGAGTGACAAGTAATACTTTCCAGCAGAAGAGGGGAAGAAGCACAGCTAGAGGAAGCAGGGCAGTTACAGGCAAACTTGTTTTCTTATTCAAAGACAATTTATCAAAAAATAAAAGGGTTTAATAACAGGAATAGCAAATTGCATTTTCAGCTGACTGAAACTCTTCCAAAAATTAGAAGGCTATTTCCAGCTGCCAATAATATGGCATAGCCTGTTTTCAGTGACTTGACACCTGTGCCAGACAAATACTCTCACAATCATACTATATATGCTATACTGTATACATCTTGCAGAAATCACTTTCAACTAATGTTTTTAAAAAGCCCACTATTTCAGAAAACCTTACAAATAGTGCAGTGAACCCTGCTAAGTGCTATTGAGGGTGCATTCTATAATATATATAGCTGTATGTGTGTATAGATGTATACACACATATATGCATGTGTATTACCTTGCATCCATTAGGGCTGATGCAAGGAAAATTATCAGTTAAGGCGAGAAGGTGCTAAAATAATCTTGCCTGACCTCCCCCCCGCCCAAGACAGCTAGGAATTACGCTAAAGAAAATGCTATGGTTTCATAAGAAAACAGGTAAAAGAAATAGAAAGCTGCTCATAACGATCTGAGTAATTTTTAATCAGTGAAGTGAAAACTGTGCAATATCACCCAAAGTTGCCCAAGAACCAGTGTTTCAATGGCTAGTGACAGCAAATTCTCTCTAAATTAAAAACTGATTTCTGCAAGCCACAACTACGTAAGAAATGTTTATTTTTTAAAAAGTTCACAAACCTAGCACTTTTGAGTATTTGTCATTATGTGGTGCAGTTTATGCCACAGCAAAATACCAGGGCACATTAAAATCAACTGAAATTATTTCTATTAATCTTACCAAATCAACATGCATAGGGGAGTACCAAAACTTTACTAAAACACAAAGTGAGGGAAAGCAATAACTGGGCAAAAATGACAAACTTATTAGTTTCCCAGATTTTCAGAAGTTTTCAATGCAGCATAATAAATTATCACCAGTCACTATATCATTAGGTATGTTCAATGCTCTACAGAACAACTTGAATAAAGCCAATGCAATCAGGCATACTATGTAAGACACTAACACTTTGCAAAAATAGAGTTTTTAAAGATTCAGAATCTGAAAAGTAACTAAATGCAACTTGGTGTCAAAAGCAACATTTTTAAATCACCCCACGACATTCTAACTTATTTCTGTGTAACTGTAAGAGAYAAATCAGGCTGAGCTACATGGAACTGTGAAGTGTTTCCAATATCTGTAAACTTAGTGCTGGTAGTGTCTTGTTGAATTGCGACTTCTTTCTTCTCTACAAAAAAAGTATAAATATTTTCTGTCCAGAAATCTAGGTAACACATCCCTAGAAGGAATATTCAGAAGGACAGTCCGCTATGAAAGCACTACAGTCTTCCAAAATTATTCGGCTGGTTTGTGTCATGTGATTAGTGATGCACTAAGAAGGTGCCATATGATAGTCTCTGCAAAAAACTCTGTCCAGAAGGACAATAAAGTTCTCTTACAGCAAGTCCATTTTGGGTCTGTAATGTAGCAGTAGAGGTGCTTTCTGCAAGACAGAAATACCAGGTAAGTTAAGAAACAAAACCATAACTAATCTGTTCAGTAGGCAAAACTTTTGTTTCATAAACTAAAGCTTAAATGAACTATCAGAGTAGCTATCTGACCTGTCAAAATTTCACCAAGACAAAGACAAGATGCAATTTCATCTGTGGAGCTCAAACAAGAGATGAAGAATCCTTACCCTTTTGTCTCAGGAGCTGATCACTTTATGATCAGTTCTACCAGGTCTGCTTAACTTGGAAAACCCATTCCCAGTAAGGGAGAAATGCAGATGTCAAGAAAGCACCACAAGAGCATGTGGTACTTCATATTTAACAGCTCTCACTTGACTCCTCTTCTGTGGATATATCCATTACTACTTTTTTATTAATAGGTAAACTTCTAACATCCACAACATCCTGCACCAAGGAGTTCTGTGTCTCATKTATAGAATTGCTTCCCCTTGTTTGTTCTGGACCTTCCACCTCCCAGTTTCATTTTATATTCCCCACCTCTTTCACTTGGGAAGGCAGTTTACAGTTCCCTTTTCCATGTGACTCACAATTGCATAGATTTCCATGACAAAAGTGAATAGTAGACCTGTACAGATGCACATCAATTTGATGCTCTTGTTTGGTTCTCTTCCCTTCCCCCTTAAAAATCCCTAATAGTTGCTTTGTATCCTTGTATATTTACCTATATTGAACTTAAGGTGCTCATTAATCACCTGTCACTCAGAACTGTAAAGGCTTTCTTCAATCCTTTGTCACCAATCTGTCTTCACTATCCTAAATAACCACAATGTTGTCAGTGCACTGTTACTGCACTACTCAAATCCCTTTCCAGGTCATTCAGAAACATCACACAAAACAGCTTCCAGCAGGATTCCACTCCTGACCTCTCTGCATCTCAAAGACTGACCATTGACTTCTATCCTGTGATTCTTATGCAAGTCAATTATTTTTCTACACAGAGACAGAGAAATGCTTCCCTAGTCCCACCTGCACCTCTTCTAGATATGCATCCAAAGCCATAAAGTGCTTCTACCTCAGTGTACTCTGTAAGCTCGAACTGTGTTGCTTGTCCATTATGAATACTAACTCCTAGTTCAAATATCCTCAAATACACATACACTGACTCTGTAGGTGTGACTTGCCTCCTAAGTGTTCAATTTTGCAATTCATTCTTACACCCATTTAACTTGAGTTGCCATTATTAATGTGATAATTAATACTCAGATGAATCCCCACTGTTTACTATTCAGTTTCAAGGATGTTTAAAGAAACCACAATAAGCAAGTCAAAGATGTACTCAAACATTTTTAAACAGCCTTGTTTATGCCTATTAAATGCTGCTAGAAGTTTCCTTAACTAAGGCAGACAAGCACTGCAATTACTGCCTCTCCTTTAGAAGTACAACAGCCGCCTTGAGCTACAGAAGAGAACTGTGTTGAAAATTTCTACCTTTTCTGTATCACAATTCATTCCCCACCTATGTGGATTAAAATCAGTTTTACCTGAAATAGCTAAAAATTGTACTTTCTCACAGCTTCCACTTCCTTTGCCAGACTTGATAACAATTTGACRGTTGATGCAGTGTTCCCTTTAATTTGTAATTAATTCTTAACTCCCCTTTTTTTCATATTCTTGGAAACAAAATTAATACTTGGTGCTTAAGGACACTGTATTAGATATTTATTAAAGTATCTTTTTATCGAGTTTGCACTTACTGCAGTATATTTCCAAATGATGCCTATTTTATAAACATTTTATTTGGCCACTTCATGATTTACTTGGAACCACTGTGTCATACCTTAAATCTCCATCTAGTAACAACTACAAACTTGAGTGTGTGGTCCTTGCCAAGAATCTCTTCATTGCATAATATGTCCAGCTGACAAAACAAAGACAACAGTTAATTCATTGGGACACAGTACATGAAACAATATATTTCAAATAATACTACAAATGTTTGACAAGATTTTTTTATTCTGAAGACATTGGAACTGTTCATCTTGCAGTTGCTCTGCAGACAAAAATAGTCCCAGGAAAGAGAAAAGAGTGTCTTTTCTCAACATACAGTTGAGAAAGACCATGTCTGGGCCTACCTAGGAAACACTGCGTGAACTGGATTTAACTGTTTGATTTAGCTTCCCAAGCAGTACTAATGCCCTTTCCTGAAAGCTTTACATGCTTTTAAAAAGGCCCAATAAAATGATCAAGGAGACAGGGTTCACAAATCTCAAAGAAAACTCTGTTATTTAACATACTATGAAAATTTTTTACCTAACACCAGCCAGGTAGCTTTCTGCTACAAGGATACATTTTTTAAAAAAACACTCTACCACCTCCRTCATATACTATATGGGTTTTTGCAGATACTCAATAGCTATTTTTACTTTTCTATCTCAGTGTTGAAAGATCTTGATATTACAAACAGTGAGGATATAAACATAAAAACATGAGGATAATATGACTACTGATCAGCTGAACTACAATAGCTGAACATGAACTAGAACAGGGAACATGCATGAAAATAGTGAGTTCCACCAAGGTGGCTTATATTAACAACGCTTTACCACACAACCCAGAAAGGCCTGAATGTGCGTTCAGTCCACTTACATGGCTTATCTAATTGGCAGTAACTCAAACCTGCCATAGTCTATAGCAATCAACCAAGTGCCCACAAGCTTAAATCCTTCTACTATGTACCCATTACTTGGTACTGGCACRCTGATTACACCACAATTTATGTACTCTTTAAGAAGGTAGGGAGAGATGSCAAAGGAATAAACAGTGCTCCTGAAAGTTTATTCCTTCAGTAAAAGCCAAGCATGTTGTTAGATCACAGACTAGTACAGTGGAATGGAGGGCTTAAACACACACACAATAAAAAATATCCCCTTTTGAACAGTCATGGTAGCTCTGTTCCTGCTGGGCTACAGCCAGGAGTCAACCACTTCCAAGCAGCTGAGGTCAAGACAGGAGATACAGGTTTTTTTCAGGAAGACTAGCAGAGTTTGGGGACATACTCCAATCATAAGACAGAGTGTTGGTTTGAAGTGTACAGAAGCTAGGAAGGAAGAGCGAGACAGATGCAAATTGGTTGTCGAAAAGTTTGAGCAGAAAAGTGTTGACACATTGGACTGGAAAGCAGATGATTTGATTTGAATGAAAAGTCTTAATGAAATTCAGTGAATCAGTAACATAATGTGGGGTTGGGAGATGTCAAGCAGAGAGTCAATGGAGATGTCTAGAGACTGTGACCAAGATCCAGCAAAGTGGTAAACAGAGGCTGCATTCATATGACCGCCACTGTTAATTTCAAATCTGAACTAGAAGAAGTGCAAAGAATTGCCTTTCTGTACCTTTCACCATAAATTCTTCCCATGATTCCAAGTATTCCCTGCAAAGGAAGGGAAAAGTAGGTATCTGATAACACTCTGCTCGTGGTAGGCAGCAACTTCAGGTTGAGCTTCACTGAGAGCACAGAAAGGAACAAAATATTTGTGCTGCTTTCTCTTAAGCTGGGCTTCAGTAGTGTTACTGCCTGTCCCCTGCACTGAGTGTGAAATCTCTGAAAGGGTGGGGTATACCTGACTACAAGCTGTCAAACAAAGTACCTTGCCAGAGTCCATTTCAKCACATGTGGAAGCACATAAACAAGCCTTCTAGGTCAACTATTTATATATGGACATGAAAAGAGACACTACAAACTGAGTGGCAATTCCTGTACAGACCCAAGAAAGGACAAGAAAATGGCTACACAACATATAAATCAAGAAATGGTGTATGCTTCTGTTTTCTGAAAATAAAAACCGGCTAAAAGACATTCCTTTGCAAAGGAACGATCCCACATTTTTCATAAAGTTTTTATATCTGCAAAATAATTTTAAAAAATTAAAATATTACCTCATTAAAAGAAGAAAGGTTAAGCTTTTTGGCAATGAACTTCTTTAGATGCAAGACTGTTGCTTGTGCTGAGCAGCGAATCCATTTTCGTTTCAATCCACGCAATTTGCTGCTATTGCATTCCAAGCAGATGCTTACCTTGAGGAAAAACCAAACAATCAGGATTGGCTGGAACAATTTTCTGCTGTCCTCATTATGTATTCCATACGTAGTCTTTATTAATACAACAAAGTGAAAAAGTACAGTACTAGTATTCCTTAAACTGAAATGCCTATATTCCTATTAAAGAAAACATTTTCTAACGTCTTGTCAGTTTAGTGATATACTGCAACCAAAACGGACCTAGACAAAAAAGTTCAAGAAAGAATTTTTGATGTTGGAACAACGCTGCTCCAGTCCAAATTCACAGGCTGCCAATAGCTCAAGAGGACCCTRTGTCAAAAGCTAGAGTAAGATAAACAGCAAGAATACCGTTGCTAATTTTTAATGATTGCTTCTAACATAACTTCTTGCTTTTAATGCAACTGCTAAATCCAATTTAGAATAGAATTTTAACACGTTTAAAAGAGAACTTAAAGTTTAAAAAGAATGGATACAATTGACATAACAAATTTTTAAAATTGTAAAGATTATCCCCCCAAAAGGTCTCTCTAATTTCTATGCTTCAACTCTCACTTCTTTTCTTATCCAGCTATTCATTACTTAGTCTAAGCTCTTTGTGATGATTTACTTCATGCACTAAGAGGATCTAGTACTAGGTACAATCCCTTTGAAAGTTCCCTTACATTATAATTGAAAAGAAAATTAATCCAAGTTTAATTTACTCTGGACACACATAACAGGAAAACAGAAAAGGGCTGGCTTGTTTATTCCAAAAGGACATTTCATTTTCAAACATGTTTTGTGTTTAAAACTTAATGGTGAACTTCCCAGCTTTTATACTATTTTTATGGTATAGGGCTAACACTGTCTTAGTATTTAGGGGTTTAAAACAAAATAAATAATAAGTTAGTAGAAGTGCAAAAGGTTTTATTCATAATTATTGACTCACATTCAGCTCAATGTATCACAATAACACTGGGATACACTGCTTCAGAAGGGGGGACAAATAACCTGAATTTGTTTTGAAAGCATATAAATACTTTGGAAACTCATAAACAGTCAGAACTATCAAATCTTGATGCAAATGTCTTTAACATATTCTCCATTCTTGCCAAAACCCAAAGATAAAACTCATGCTTACACAAAAACATTGGGCAACGCTGCATCTTGTTTGTATCAGTGGACAGAAAAAGTAGCTTGAAACAGTGATTTTTCTTCTCTGTTAGCTTACCAAAGAACTAAAGCTAAAATACAAGATAAAACTAAAACATGCCCTATGAGCTCACCTGTTCGTCACTTCGGTGGTAGTCATTATCTTCTTCCTGTTTTTCCTCAGAAGTTTCTTTGTTTGAATTTTCATCTGTTTTAGTTTCACCTTAGATAAGAAACCAGATATATGGGATAACACTCAGCAGCAGCTTGTAATGCTAGTATGATTAAAACAACACAGTTCAGGACTGCAATATAGAATAGACTTTGCTCTTCCCAAATTGTATTATCTGCTTAGGCAACACTAGCTGCCGTCAGCCCCACTCATGAGAGAGAGGAATACCGTCGTGGTTTAACCCCAGCCAGCAACTAAGCACCACGCAGCCGCTCGCTCACTCTCCCCCGGGTGGGATGGGGGAGAGAATCGGAAGGGTAAAAGTGAGAAAACTCGTGGGTTGAGATAAAGACAGTTTAATAGGTAAAGCAAAAGCCGCGCACGCAAGCAAAGCAAAACAAGGAATTCCTTCACTGCCTCCCATCAGCAGGCAGGTGTTCAGCCATCCCCAGGAAAGCAGGGCTCTATCACGTGTAACGGTTACTTGGGAAGACAAACACCATCACTCCGAACATCCCCCCCCTTCCTCCTTCTTCCCCCAGCCTTATATGCTGAGCATGACATCATATGGTATGGAATACCCCATTGGCCAGCTGGGCTAGCTGTCCTGGCTATGCTCCCTCCCAGCCTCCCACGCGCCCAGCAGAGCATGGGAAGCTGAAAAGTCCTTGAGAAGTAGATTACCTAGCAACAACTAAAAACATCAGTGTGTTATCAACATTCTTCTTATACTAAATCCAAAACATAGCACTATACCAACTACCAGAAAGAAAATTAATTCTATCCCAGCCAAAACCAGGACAAATATGTAGAGAGCACAACCTTTAGTTCAACTGCTAGCAGCCCAGAAGCTGGGTAATTTCAGACAATGCCCATGTAGGCACTACTATGGAGATCTCCTTCACCAAGAGTAATATGCTATGACCAGCAAAAAAAAAAAGATTCTGTGCACAAATAAGGGTCAAAGCAACAACCCTACACTCACTGTATTGTGTAGTGTTATAAAACAACCGTGATTGTAATAAACCAACTAGGCACATATCTCCAACACATCTGTTCATAAATTTACTAGCCATCACCCGCCCAAGACAGAATAAATAAAGGACCATTTACCATTTCGATGGGAATCTAGGTGCTGTTTTGTAGAACATGTCTCCCCTTTGACGTCCCCTGGAACTTCCATGCCCAGTTTGTGATAAAACTCCCTTTGCTTTTTTATTTCCGCTGTTTAAAATTGTAAATATTAATCCCTGTAATAAAGTTCTAATGCAATATTTAGGAAGATATACCAAACCCCTTCCCTCTTAAGTGAAACAGGCTTGCCAACAAGTAGTGGTATTGTCAGTATTTACTACTCTTCTAACTTTGGTATTGAATCAAGTCATGCCTGTATTTTTCAGAGTTAACAAAGTCATCTGTATAGCTACTATTATAGCATTCCTATTAGAATAAGATTGTATTTAAAACACTATACCTTATTTTGAATCCCTCCCACAATATTTCAGTCAAACCACTGGTTTTAAATTTTTATTTATAGTTCTTATTTTCAATGTTCTACAAATAATTTTTAAATAACCTATGTAATCTTATTGTACTTCTTTAGTTGAACAGACTCAGTCTCAAAGAGGATTATGAAAACACAAATTGAAAGTTACCTAAGAAAGCACTCACACAGCAGCAAAAACTTCACTGAAACTAAAAGCTGTTCTGCGTTACATTCTACCTCTGAGAATTCTAGAAAGCTGGCACAACAGGTCTGAGTATACAGTTTAACAAGGACAAATGAGAATTACAGTGTGCCAACATTCAAAAGCTGAACTACTATTCTGCTTTACATAATACTGCTTTTCAGAGGAAAATCATCTTTACTCCCACCACCACCTCCCCCAATTGCTSCTAGTAAAAGTAAGAAATTAATCACTAGAAATGACACAAATGAAGTAATATGGTTTCCCATTGCATATTTCCTCAGTTCCCCCCCTCTGCATCTTCATCACCTGAAACTTTTTTTTTTTTTTTAAGTGTTAAAGAAGTATGTGCAAAACAACCTCTAAAAAAGGTGATACCACAACTTACCTTCTTGGAGGCCTGGCACAAGTTTGTAAACAATATCTTGCATTGTTCTGTCATGACTAGCAAGAAAAAAACAAAATCAAAAGTTTAAGTCACCCATCTTGATTCAAAACATTTATCTTAAAAAAGTTTCAGTACTAAATTGATGCAAAATCTCTAAATTCACCTAAGAAGAATTTCAATTCTCAAATCACTATTTATATCAAAAAAGAGAGGACAGTAACATGAAACAAATTACGAAAAAGTACAAGCTAAGACAGAAACCCAATGGAAGTTTGAGGAAGAATAGTCTTGGACATGTGGAGGATGACGCCCCATGGAACATGGCCCTCTGCATTAAGGCAAGTAGGTCACTAGTAATCTCAAAATTCTTTGACAACTTTGAGGTAAACTCACTTTTATTACAAAAGAATCAAGGATAGTCACTTTCTTACCCCTACAGACTCATCTCTCACATTTCTAGATTACTTAGTTATCTTTACTAGGCTTTTCCAAAAACACAAGAAAACAGCTCACAGAAAAAGATCACAACAGTAAAATTTTACTTTGCTCTTAAAAGCCAACATTTTAACTGTCAGCAACATTATGTAGCTCAGAAGCCTGTATAGCTTGTGTGGCTCAATTAAAAGAAAGGTAATAATCCCACTGAACTGGAAGGCAGCAGGACCGGTTAGGATTCTAAACTTTAATTCCCAGCTGACTGGGAATTTTAGACTAAAATTCTGTTTTAGTCTAAAATACGTCACTGTCTGAAAGAAACAAAACATTACCCTAACTTCCACTTGATAAATAAAATCAGAAACATTTCAAATGTCTGTCTCAGCTGCTGCAAGGTCATAACCCCAATAGCGCTTGCAATACCAAATCCTGAATCTGACTTAAACAGGAGAAGAGGCTTACAAGAGTAGTCTCAGGCTTCTTGTCACCTGATATGAGCACTTCACAGCAGTGGAGACAAGGGAACAAGTACAGAAATGGTGACAAATCAAGAGATTTATGATCGACCGTTACAATCTTTTATGTAGCACTACAAGAAGAATCAAAATACCATTAATTCTAAAATTCATTTCAACCAGTAGCAACCCCATTTGCAGAGGCTGGGATTTGCAAGTGTCACATATGGATTGCCGGAACATCTCCAAAAATATTTCAACATAAATGAGTAAATCGGCCATCACTATTAGATCAGAGGTGAGAATTTAACAGCATTCAGAAATGTGAAATAGGAGACACATTTGGTTTACTTATTTTCCAGATGCAGGGAGATGAATAGGAGTGCAAATCTACATTATATATATATATATATATCCAAAAGTAGATGGGCAAAGGCTGTTTCAAGGGGCGGTACTTTATAACTAGTTCAGGCAAAATACTTCCTTTGAAGTGTATTCAATGACCAAAAACAAGTAGCAAATTCCTTTCTAGCTGTTGTCAATTTGATGCTGTTTCCTGGCCCCTTTTGGCACAGAAAACAAGCTTCTGAACCAAGGCACTGGTGTATTGTAGCTTTACAGAAGACAAACATGCTGTCTTAAGTGTCATTTATTCATTCTTGCATATTGGCATCTACTTGTCCCTTCAAAACATACACTCATATAGGGTATTATCAGTGTATCATATAATGTATTATCAGTGTACACTATCTATTATTCTTCAAATGCATAGAGACATAACTAGTTCCAGGCTCCTGAATCAGGATCAGCTTGAGCAATGTAAGCGTGTATAGAACATCAACAGTTTTCTGTAAAAGTGAAGAGAAATCAGACACATTTTCTATAAGCATTGCTTCAGAAGTTGCTATAGAACTGAGAAAGGCACATTGAAAACTGCCACAAACAAAAGCAAACTCTTTAGGCAAAACACTACATGATATGCAACAGCTAGTGCGCAAACACACTGTCACAATGGATTTTCATCAGTGAAAGTTTACTACGGTTCAGTAAAATGAAAGGAAAGCACTGAAGGAAAAGAAAGGGAATGTCTTTTCTGGAAACAAAAGAAAAAAAACCAAAAATAATTAGTAAAAAAAAAGGAAACCGATGAACAATACCACATTCATGTTAGGTCAGAAAGTGAGAGCACTCTGTGCAGGAATCAAAATAGAACAAAGGACAAGATTGTTTCATTCTAGAGATTAAAGCCACTGGTCTAATATGTTTGCTGCCATATTCTTACCTGTTCCTATGAACTAAACAGACCTTTCAAAGATTAACTGAACAATACGGCTGACAATTATTTCTCTCATTACACTGTCAGACACTGAAAAGCACTGTTCAACTGAGATTAATTATTTTGAGAATTTTGTAAAAGTATAATTTCTACAAATGTTTCATTTATGTAACTTTTACGACCCAAGCATACGAAATGAGGAATGACTAAGTCCCATTAAAACTAACATAGAAATTAAACAGTAAAGTGCATATTTTGCTTGCTTTTAAGTCTGGAAGGAGCTAACAGATGTCAAGGAGTTGCAAATTCATACCAAAGTTTGATCCCATATCTCCTCAATCACATTCAATCTTCCTTTTAAATGTTTAACAGGCTGATAAGCAAGTAAGAAAATCTAAAGAAAAGTTGTGTTGTATTAAAGAGGCTGAAACAGTCTATAGAGTGAATCTAGTTTCACTTTTGCTTTCATACTTACCCAATATACTGTAACGGGTGGCTCTGATGTATAACAATTCTACAGGTCGGACAGGTGTTGTTTTCCTCCAAATATTTCACTAGGCAGCTTCTACAGACTGGTAACAAGGACATTCATAATTAAAAAGAAGTAAAAGAAGCATAATGAAAAAAAAGTTTATTTTTATACAGTCACAGAAATGCACCTTACTGAAATTTACACAAAGTTCATTTTTTACATCATGTAAGCATGWTGTCTAATCATGCAGAATAAAGTTTCCAAATCTTTCATTAATGTTCTTGATACAGGGAAGTGATGCACTAGAATTAAGGCATCCGTACCTAGCCAGTCTTCCTAATAAAGCATACAACACACAATCCCACTCCAGAATTTACCAGAACAGCAATTTCTAGCAGGTCAGCATTATATTGCTTGCACCATTCAGCTTGCACAGATGGTATTACAGAAACTGTATGCTATTAACATATTAATCCTATTTGCTTTAACCATGGCCACATACAGAAGTAAAGTGTATGGTGCCAATGAACCCAACACAACAAACAACAACAAACTTTCAAAAGTGGTGTAGTGGTTTAACCCAGCAGGCAGCCAAACGCCATGCAGCCGCTTGCTCACTCCCCTCCCCCCCCCCCCTCCCCCACCTTCCCCCCAGCGGGACGGGGAGAGAATCCGGGGAAAAAAAATTCACAGATTGAGATAAAGACAGTTTAATAGAACACAAAAGAAAGGAATAATAATAACAACAATGATAATAATATAATAATGATACAAAATGAAAGATGCACAATGCAATCGCTCACCACCCGCCGAGAAAATGGCCAAAACGATAGCCACTTCCTGAAACAACCCCCCCCCCCCATTCATATACTGGGCATGACGTCACATGGTATGGAATACCCCGTTGGCCAGCTGGGCTGGCTGTCCCGGCTATGCTCTCTCCCAGCCTCTTGTGCGCCTGGCAGAGCATGGGAAGCTGAAAAGACCTTGAAAAGTAGATTACCTAGCAACAACTCAAAACATMAGTGTGTTATCAACATTCTTCTTATACTAAATCCAAAACACAGCACTAGGAAGAAATTTAACTCTATCCCAGCCGAAACCAGGACAAGTGGATATCCAGGTGCTATTTTAATTCTAACTTTCACAGAGTGTACTACAGTTAAATTTCTACCAGAAAAAAAGCTACATGGGCACAGACCCTCAGTATTTGTAAAATGTCCTGGTAGAAGTTGCTAAAGCAGTCGTTCATTAAAAGCTGCATGCTTTTGGAACTGTTTCGATATGCATACACACAATCATCTGTACCTCATTCAAAGTAAACTATTTACACTTCCTCCCCACCATCCTGAAACAGTACTCATAATATACACTACATCCTGACTCACTTGAAGTTACAACTCAAAAATATAGGGAAAAAACAAAAGAGGGGGAGGAATAGCTTTTTCTTAAACAGCAGCAGTTCATTTAATCTTGGTATTAATGCACTTGTTCTTAGCACATAAAATGAAAGAATTTATGTAACTATAGTACGATCTACCTCTCAGACAAAATGACAGTACAATTAAATAAACACCTGTTAAGACAAAAAACACTATGCAGCAGCAAATGAAGCGTAGTAAATTTGCACACTTAGGATGACAGTACTGTTGCTGGTAGAGGTTATGGTTAGACCAAGCCTCATAGCTTTGCACACTAAACACAGATCTTGCACAGCAGTCTATTCCAGTGGAATGCCAGAGCAGTAGATCCATTTGCAAAAGTGAAGCCAAACTCTGGTCTTACTTACCAAGACAATGAAAGCAGAACCTGACAGTGGAAGCAGGGACAGGTATCGCAGGAAGAGTACAGGGACATTGCCTGGTTGTGTAGGGATGGGGTCAGGAAGGCCAAGGCACAGCTGGACTTGGCAAGGAATGCAAAAAATAATAAGGGCTTCTATAGGTATGTCAGCCAGAAAAGGAATGTCAAAGAAAGTGTACCCTCTCGATGTGCACGACTGGCAAACTGGTAACAACAGACAAGGAGAAGGCTGAGGTACTCAACAACTTTTTTGCCCCAGTTTTCACTGGCAATCTCTCTTCCCATACCTCTCGAGTGGATGAACCTCAAGGCAGGGACTGGGGGCGCAAAGTCCCTTCCACTATAAGAGAAGATAAGGTTCGAGACCACCTGAGGAACCTGAACATACTAAGTCTATGGGACCTGATGAGATGCATCCCAGAGTCCTGAGGGAACTGGCTGATGTAGTTGCCAAGACACTCTCCAAGATAGTCATGCCAGTCAGGTGAAGTTCCCAGTGACTGGAAAAAGGGAAACATTGCAACCATTTTTAAAAAGGGTAGAAAGAGAGGATCCTGGGAACTACCGACCCGTCAGCCTCACCTCTGTGCCTGGGAAGTTCATAGAACAGATCCTCCTAAAAGCTATGCTAAGGCACATAGAGGACAGGCAGCTGACTGAATACAGTGAGCATGGCTTCATTAACGGCAATTCTTGCCTGACCAATCTAGTGGCCTTCTACGATGGAGTGACAACATCAGTGGACAACAGAAGAGCTACAGATGTCATCTATCTGGACTTCTGTAAGACCTTTGACATGGTTCCCCACAACATCCTTCTCTCTAAATTGGAGAGAGATGGATTTGAGTGATGGACTATTTGGTGGATAAGGACCTGGYTGGATGGTCACAGCCAGCGAGTAGTGGTCAACTGCTCAATGTCCGGATGGAGATCGGTGATGAGTGGTGTCCCACAGGGGTCCCTACTGGGACCAGTACTGTTTAATATCTTCATCARTGACACAGACAGTAGGATGGAGTGCACCGTCAGCAAGTTTGCAGATGACTCCAAGCTGAGTGGTCTGGTTGACATGTCTGAGGGTCGGGACGCCATCCAGAGGGACCTGGACAAGCTCAAGAACTGGGCCAATGTGAACATCATGAGGTTCAACAAGGCCAAGTGCAAGGTCCTGCACCTGGGTTGGGGCATCCGGCACCCCCAGTATCAATACAGGCTGGGGGGTGAAGAGATTGAGAGCAGCCCTGCGGAGAGGCATTTGGGGGTACTGGTGAAAGAAAAGCTGAACATGAGACAACAATGTAAGCACAATGTGTGCTCACAGCCCAGAAGGCCAACTGTATCCTGGGCTGCATCAAAAGCAGCGTGGCCAGCAGGTTGAGGGAGGTGATTCTGCCCCTCTACTCTGCTCTGCTGATACCCCACCTGGAGTACTGCATCAAGCTCTGGAGCCGTCAACACAAGACAGACATGGACCTGTTGGAGTGGGTCCAGCGGAGGGCCACAAAAACAATCAGAGGGGTGGAACACCCCTCCTATGAAGAAGGGCTGTGAGAGTTGCGTTGTTTAGCCTGGAGAAGAGATGTTTCTGGGGTGACCTTATTGCAGCCTTTCAATACTTAAAGAGGGCTTATGAGAAAGATGGGGACAAACTTTCTAGCAGCRATAGGACAAGGGGGAATGGTTTTAAACTAAAGGAGGGTAGATTTAGACTAGATATAAGGAAGAAATTTTTTACGATGAGGGTGGTGAAACACTGGAACAGGTTGCCCAGAGAGGTGGTAGATGCCCCACCCCTGGAAATATTCAAGGTCAGCTTGGATCAGGGCTCTGAGCAACCTGATCTAGTTGAAGATGTCCCTGCTCATTGCAAAGGTGTTGGACTAGATGACCTTTAAAGGTCCCTTCCAATCCAAACCATTCTATGATTCCTTCTAAAACAACCGTCCATTTCAGTACATCTTCCAGTGTGGGCTAAGTATACACTAACTCCTCCTAAACTGAACTCGTCACAAGTCGTCTCAGGTTCTGGCAGGTTTATTAGTCTAAGCACAGCATCCAAATAAATGCAACTAGACAGCTTATGGAGGGTGCTGCAGTCTTCTAGATTGCTTCTTTTTTCACAGGGTCAAGTTGGGATTAATAAGCAATCCTGAAATTGGAAGTCCTAGGAGCATGGGACAGCCAATATGGGAACCATTCCAGGGTCTGAAACAGTAGTATTACTAGAGTTTTTCCATTACCTGTGATTTCTAAAGTCTCCGATCTCCATTTATCCAGATACTTGGGCACTGATTGTAATAGGCCTGAAGTGAGCTGTACATTTTCTAGTTACTTTTACAGTACACTTAAACATATCAGAGAACTTTCAATAGAAAAGGAACAGGCAAGGTTAATCCTCACTCACTTTTTTTTCTTTTTCTTTTGAACAGTTTCATTCCTCTTGACTCTTCATTTCTATATCTAGTTCAAGAAATACAGTTGGTCTTTCATCATCCTCAAGAACCCACAAAATAATATCTTTCATAACATGAGGCTTTCCCTTTCATAACATAGGAGGACACCTTTCACATGTAAACATAATGAAACTCAAATTACAAATGTAAAAGTTTAACAAGACCTGCATATATCTGCTAACCTAGAATTCTAATCAAGAAACAGATGTAAACTAGGAAAGACTTAACACTGACTAACTACTAATGAAGTTTTTATCTACTGACTTATAGGCCTGCCAACAAACTAAAGATACAGCAGAGAAACAAGTAGGAAAAGGAGCAAAATATGCTTGTTTTCCCCTGAATTCTGTCTTACAAAAGAAGTTGGCCCTCTCCCTCCAAAGGACTGGCCTCGGTCCTCCAAATGACTCTCACCCAACAACTACATTTACTACTGCAGTGAAGAGTCTCTGAATGTCTGAAGGACAGGAAGTTGGAGAAAAACGAAGAAGATAGATAGGAAAACTGCAGTTCTGAGTAGAAACAGAAAGAAAATTTCAAGGTAGTGTAATTCAGCAGAGAATTCACTATCTCAACAGACAGGGCACTTTCAGGATAGATTTTGCAAGGATGCTTTTCCAGGAACATATATTATTAGCATTAACATACAGAATACAAACGATGCCAACATGTATGAAGTTTTTTTAAACACAGACAGGGCTGTATGCCTCTTCTCAGAAAAYTGTAATTCTACAGGACACTAATTGAAGTAGTAGTCTGAAAATATAAACGGCCAAAATAAGGGAGGAACAAACCACAAGGGAAAAAAAAAGGCAGCAGAAGCTAGCAAGGAGCATTCCCTGGCTTTTGAAGCAAGCACTGAAGCACTGTAGCACTGTAGATTAATCTAAAAATTTCCCCCATAAGCAAATGTAAGAAATTGTGTAGATGATGTCAGCTGAGGGGTTTTGTGTTTGTTTGGTTTCTTTAAACAACGAAAAATTATCATCTAGCTCTACGTCAGCCACGTTAACTTGTTATAATACTGGTTTTGTATAGAATATTGTTAATAGCAGCAGTAAAGAATTTAGGGCAAAACTAAGTAGGAGTCTACGTTAAGGATCTCTACACTCCAGAAAGAACACTATGGAAATTAAGATGTGAAACAGATGCAGAAGGGACATGAGAATAACAAAGTGACATGGAAGCGTGACAAGAACAACAAACCCATTAAAGCTGATGAACAGAACTTCTAAATGAAATACAATGGAAAATGTAATCTCTGACAAATCATGAGCATTATATTTTGCCTTTGTAAAACATTTTAGGTGAAGAATAAGTCCGCTGAAACTTTTCATTTTGTGGAGATGAAGTCACTGCCACCAAATCATTTGCTTACAATAAAGTTTAGGACTATTCAAACAACATACTAGCTTTATCAGAATAAGAGTAAAATACTGTGACAGAAGCATTTTAAAACATGGGATGTTTGAAGTTGCATGGCAAGTATTATTTAATAGATTAGCACAGGTGCATTTATACAAAACAAATGCTATTCTAAGCTCTTGTCCCGGTTTCGGCTGGGATAGAGTTAAATTTCTTCCTAGTGCTGTCTTTTGGATTTAGTATAAGAATACCCCGTTGGCCAGCTGGGCTGGCTGTCCTGGCTATGCTCCCTCCCAGCCTCTTGTGTGCCTGGCAGAGCATGGGAAGCTGAAAAGTCCTTGAGAAGTAGACTACCTAGCAACAACTAAAAACATCAGTGTGTTATCAACATTCTTCTTATACTAAATCCAAAACACAGTACTAGGAAGAAATTTAACTCTATTCCAGCCGAAACCAGGACAACTCTAAACAGATAAAACTGGACAAATGGAAGCTCTTGGGTGACAAGGACACATTGGTAAAGTGCAGGGATTCTGAAGACACAGCTAGAAAAAAATACTTTTGGTAAAAACCTGTAATGTAAGGTGTAAAGCCACCGATGTAGCTGCTACAGAGGATAGATATTTAATGTCACTACAGCAGGCCTTCTGGACTGAAGGTTAATTCCTCAGCTGATACCTACCTTGGCAAAGGAAACAGAGGATCAGAACAGATTCAAGACAGAGAATAGCTTTGGAGTTACCACTTTTTCCTATAAGAGTGCTTCTCCTCAGAAGGAATCTTTCTGGATCTTTAGTTGGAACTGTGCCAATATGCAAGGTTTCCATCAGAATACTGCAAACCCTAGCACTCCTATATCCCATGATGTCAACAACAAAGATGCTGGGATGGACTTACACCTTCAGTTTTCTTGAAGCCTAAGGCTTTGCAAGGTACTAGGGCATACTTCACCAATGTGAAACTAGAAATTCACACAGTAACATAACAACAAACTACGTCATCACAATATTTTGGAGTAAAAGTTCATTCTAGGGTACAATACCATATACTTATTCTTTGTCATTGAATTATGGCTGCTTTCTGCAGAGGAACAGGAGAGCACGAGGCATTTGGAAGGCTCCAGGTGGAGAACATATGCTATGTCGACTGTCACAGAAGAGAGAACTAGGCATTCCACATTCCTTTAGCAGGAAGACAGACTGCATTCTTGAATGCATACATTACCACTAATTGCATATGGCTTCAAGTTTGTGCAGTACAGCTTTAACGTTCTCTTCATTTGCTTTGCTAAAAAAGCAAATAATCTGTTAAAAAAGTAGCGCCTAGTGAAGCACGCATTATTTTGGCTGATGCACAATAGATTTTTTTAATTTCAACTAAAAACCATTAAAACATGTTGCACATCAAGTTAAAAAAACAAAAACAATTTCTTTAATTTAATTATACTTCTACTTACAAGTATGTAAGCATTCTGTTACAGTAGTAGCATCAATCAGGTATCCATTGCACAGACGACAGGTTATATGGGCATTAATGTCCCAAAGCTTAATCTTTCTCGTTAGCATCTTTGGTGTCTGCAGAAAAGACATATCATAGAGTAACACAGCTGTAGTGATCAGGTAAAAGTCATTTGGGAATAAATTATTAACTAGAATTAACCCTAAAGATACGTTTATGCAGCTTTAGGCTCTCATATACTGAATATGCATGTGCACGCACATGCGCACCATGATAGCACTAACTTTTAAAGGTCTTCATAGAAATGAAACAATGTAAAACCCACACTACTTCGCAGTCAAAATTTCAATAGCATAGAAAACAGTGTTTCTAGCATGCTATTAATAAGTTCCTTTACCAACCAAGGGACTTGGATTTAAGGTGAAACCCTACTACTCTACTGATCTAAGTTATTGCATTCAATCTAGTAATGGGGAAAAATTCACAAAAATTTGGAGAGAGAAACTCCTCAAAGCAACTTCAGAACTGAAATAATTTTGATAATTACAAAGTCAAAATAACAGGGTCTGATTTGGCATAGCAGGTTTAATCACACTTCTAAGTGTTTGCCTTGTGCCAGTATGGTTAAAGCATAATTTTGAAGCTGTGTCTCAATAATGGAGCTGAAAAGCAAACCTTCTGAAACCCCATTTTATTTAAACTCAAGTTAATTAAAGAACACATTACAAACTAAAACAGTCTCATTGGTAGAGCTGCAGTTTGTTGTACCAAGAAACATGAACTAGAAAGTTCTCTCTTCAGAGCAAGGGATGGCATAGCCACCATTAAAGGGAATAAAAATCAGAAATTAAAAATGAAACAGCTCATTTAACTTTTTTTGCAGCAACCCCAATTGCTTTTAGAGAAAACACCACACAAAGCCCATGCCTTAACAACCTGTTACCTCTTAAATATAGCTATATTTTGTTTTTTCAAAATATGTTGAAAAGAAAATTGTACTGTTACCATAAGTTGACAATTAACAGAGCAGGCTAAACTGTCTTACAGCCTATGATACTTGGTTCCCGCATTGCAGAAGTCACTGAATTACACTGTTTTCCAATAAAGTGACTTTACTGTCCCTGGCTCAAAACCACTAGTTTTCATCTAACTTAGTTTGGAATACATTTCAGAATGTGAATGGTGACGTATGTTCCCCAAATTTCACATAGAAGTATCATAACAAGGTTGTCTGATCTTTAATTTAATTTGTCATATTCTTTTTCTATGTTTAATGAAGTGGTACTAAGCAAAAAGAACTATCAAAAGGCAAACTTTCACACTAACCTGAACTATACCAGCACTGAAAAAGTACTTTATATTCCTTTATAACCTACAGAAAAGCACATCCAACACCCACCCATTAAAATCTGCATTATCCTATACAAAAAAGACTAGAAAGACTTTCAGTTCTCACGGCTAAGAAGTAAATGACAGAAAAATCAAACTTATTTTACGGTATTTGAGATTTCTTAATTAAGCTAGTGACTAGCCATTATAGAAGAATGAAAGCACAACTTGGTTTTGCAGTACACAAGGTAGGTCAGAATCTCTACTAGGAAACTGAATTACTTTTCTAAATTGTATTTTATAGATTTATTTCTAACCAACTGAAAACTAGCCACATATTAAACCCTTGGAAGTTAGTGCACAAGATCTCCGGTTAAAGAAGCTACTGCATGAAGTAAGTACATTTCTATGGCACAGGGGAAGGGCTATTCAGCATCATTCTTTAAGAAGAGTTACGGAGATGGCTTAAAACCACCAGTTAAATAGAAAGTCAGCACATTGGAAAACATTATTCATGACAAGCAAAAGAGAAGTTAATCTACAAGGATACTTAAAAAGGCAATCAATACAACTCTAGTTACTTGCCTAGGTAGGAATTCAGAAAAAGGTGTTCAGGATCCAAGCACTAATGAGGCAGAAGAGCCAAAGATATTATGGTGAAAACTGAAGCAAAGAAATTATTTGTTTTCTAGAAAAAGCATGACCATTTTTCCCCACTACAGTAGAGAAAAGCACTGCCACTACAAAAAAACCCTGCAACAAACAAGGAACAATTCAGATAGGATATAATATTATGAGAACATCGAATGAACCATATAATGAAGAAGGTACAAATACTACAAAATGGTAATAAAGCCCATTGTGCCAGAAAAAGAGGATAGCAAAGATAATACCCACTTCACTGACTGAATGGGAAACAAAATTATACACTTCTTGGCAATGGAAAAATGTAAGTCTTCTAGACTATCCAGAGCAAGCCTGTCAAATCAACCTTATGAAAATTTTATACACCTTTCAAGAATGGCACAAACYTCCTCTCATTCTGTATAAAGAACAGCGAATGGGAACTATTGGAAGAAGCAGCAGAATGGGAACAGGTTTTTCCAGGGCATCAGMCACCTCAGTTTCAAAACAAGACAAAACCTACAGTAGGAGATTTCTCCAGAAGGCCTGGCCCACACTGCTATCTTGCAGCTGCTAAAACAGGAGAATGATCTCTTCTCTGCATATGCAGAGGCCTAGACGTGGTAGCTTCAACACAGCTTGAACCTACAATAAGCAATGCAACTTTTAAGGTCTGTAAGCAAATTGTCAGTGTCAGACTCCACTTTAGCCTGTATCTTGTACAATTGAGAGCTGTGTCCTCTAGTTTCAGGAAAAAGAAGAAAATTAGTTAACCTGTAACAATAGGAGGCTTTATTAAAAATAAAAAATAAAAAAAAAAGGCAAAGAAAAAAAAAAGGCCTGACCACTTGATATCTATTTAGAAAGGAAGGGAGGAGCTAGCAACAAAACGGCATATTACCAAGATGTCAGTTCAGTTAGACAACATATCTAAAGACTCAGACTTTGAAGACAACTTCAATTGGTTCCACAAGGGAAAGAGAAAAAAAAAAAAATTCAGCAAAACTACGTACTTATATAAAGAAGAAACAGAAGGACTAACATTACAGCTTCATATAAGAAATTAAATTAATTAATAACAGCAACAAATTAAAAATATAAAGTAATTCCACATTCATCACCTGTCTGTTCTGTATCACTTCAGAGGAAAGTAAATACCATAATTACAAATTTCACCATCAACTACTTTTCTATCATTATTAATGTATTTGAAAAGAATACACATACTACAAAATACAAAGCTAAGCTACCATTCACAATACTTAGGACGAAACTCTCCATGTGGGTAGATGGCTAATACAGGATGTCTTCCATGCTGCCTGTCTGGAATATGTTAACAACCATCAACTCAAAAGGGGTGCCGGTCTATTTGAACCACACATCTGCTCCTGGGAAGGAGTCCCAACATTCCCATGTTCCTACAGCCTACTGCCAAACAAAAGTTAAAAGTCACTTTCATCATATAAGACAGCCAAGTTCTTATTGCCCCACCAAAAAAACACACCAAACATACTTTTCAAGTAACTATATGTACACTGAAGTACACTGCTGTACGGGAAAAAAATRTAAGGTAGAAAAAAGGGAAAAAAAAAAAGGTAAGATCTGAAGATTAGAAGCGAACAGAACGTACAAAAAATTTCCAAGACATTAATGCTGACAAGCATATCATAAATAAATCCCCAAGCCCTATTTCTATGTCATCTTAACTCCACCTTAATTATTATAAAGACTACCCATTATTTCAATGTTAAGAGCACAGTAATGAATTAAAAATCTATTCATTAAAAATTTAAGATTTTGCATCACTCTAATCAGCTTGCAAATTTCAGTTGAAATATTATTTGAGTTTATCAACCAAGCAACTGAAAACCTAGTTATTTTTTTTTAACTGCTGGCCTCCCATGAAAGCAAGACGACATCTATCTTGACAAAACCTCATATCCTTCAGAAGTCTCAGCATCTGTTTTTGCTATTTAGGCAGCACTCTCAAAGAGGTACTTTTACCATATTAACATGTAGTAACATAAAGAAAGGAGGAAAAGCATGTTTACCAGCTGCTGCGTTTCTCTGAACAATTCTGAATGAAGTGACATCCTTCTGCTTAGATTACTGACACTTTCTGCACATAGAATCAATCCATGTTAGTAATCTCATACAAACTGGAATTAAACAGCAAGACTACACAATGTCCAAAACATGAAGTTTGACTAAGAATCACCAAGATTAGCCAGCTTGCTTTAACCAACCTATTTTTCTATTTTTCTAGGCAAATCCAGGTTTCCCTTTAATACCTTCTCTTTGAAAAAGGGAATGAAATTTTTCCAAATCTGAACTCCAGGTGGTATCTTCCACAAATCTCATCTTCCCATCTCTCAAATAGTAATATGTTGAAAAGAAAGCTAAAAGTGAATTCAGATACTTCCGAAACAAGTAATCAAACCTTAAAAAGAAAAACAACAAAAGTCCAAAACCATCTCTCAATACAGATTCCCAAGCGAGCTTGCAGCCTAAGAGCATGAAAATGTTCAGACAACTGGATAAAGCACTGAGCAACCTGGTCTGACCTCATAGCTTACTCCGCTTTGAGCAGTTGGATTACATGATCTCCTGATGTCTTTTCCAACCTGAATTATCCTATGATCCTATGAACTTACTACACTACTACACTACCTTCACCTATCCATGAAAACTGAATTTCTTACTGTTTTGGCTGCTCTCAAGCTGCTCATTGAGTACTTCAAGCAACTGTTAGCTGGTCATAACCACATAGATACCAACTCAATGAAGTTAGCATTAGCTCAACATATAAAATTGGTTACTTTAAAAAGAAACTGGCAGAATCAGGTTGAGGTTAAAGTCACACACACCAGCTTGAAGTAATAATAGGAGGGGTCAATAAGTCTACTTTTCCAAAGCACCACCTAGGCTGACGTCTTCTTGCATAAAATTTTAAAAATCAAAACAAAACAAAAACATATCTCCAAATTGAGACTTCTTTGTTACAGAGACTTTATAAACTCACTAGACTGTGCAGGAGTTAGTATGAAAAGCAAACCTCTACAATAAACTGAGATTATTGAATTTGCCTTATTTTGTAATGTGACCAATCAGTCACTGCATAGAAGATGCATGCCCAAGAGCTTCTGAATCTTTCACAGGATCACAGCCAAGTTCAGAAACAGAAGTCTCAAAGAAAGTTATCATCCTACCTAAAAGTAGGCAACTTCAGAGGACAGACCAGAATCTGAACATTTACAACGTCATTTTCAGAACCTAATAGCCCCTTTTTCACTGTAGTTGAACACTACAAACCTTAGGCTCCCATCAAACCTCTATGGCAGTTAGCCAGAAATATCACACCTTAATTTAGTTTTATAAAGCCAAAGCCAAGCAAGGCAAACCTGTAGGACACAGAGGTTCATTAGTTCTTCTACACAGAGTTACTTGCTTTAATAGTAACCTACTACCATAAGTAATTTCAAATAAACTGTAAGAACTCTATATAACTGAGACTCTCAATCCACTGACTGAACAGTGACATTTGATAAAAACTTAAAAGTTTCTCACTCTTTACCTAGCCAACAAGTGAACACTAAAGCCAAAGCATGATCCTTCTCCCTCAAAACCATGTTGCTGGAATAGGAAGAATTTACTCTAGCTCCTCGATTCTGTAATCACAAAACACTTCTCAACTACAGATACTTCTTTTTTTAAAAAAAACTAACAACAAAACATACCAATCTGAGCCTCACCTGTTTTTACAGAAAATGCAAAAAAAGTGGCCCCTCAGCAGGTTACATAGATTCACAGGATAATGTATATTGGATGTAACCTCCAAACTGCTCTAATCCAACCTTGCACTTGCAGTAGGCCTGCTTAAATTGAGTTGCTGTGGGCCTGTTCTGCTGCATTCAGAAAACCTTCAAGAATGGAGATTCCACAGCCTCTCTAGGCAACCTGTTCCAGGGTCTGACCACCCTCACTGGCAAAAAGTGCTCCTACTGTCTCATAGGAATGCCCCGTTTTGCAACCTGTGTGCAATGCCTCTCATCCTACAAGTGTGCACCTCCAAGAATAGTGCAGCACCATTTTCTTGATTTCTGTCCACAGGTGTGTTGAAAATAGCAATAACATATTCCCTTATTCTTAGCAACATTTTCTTTAGGACCTTTGTAAACATGGCATAAAAACCAGCAACACCAGAACCTCAGTCAATAGCTGAAGAGCCACTTTTAACCCAAGTTGTTAGTACTTCACACTGGGAATTATTTTTGAGTCAGAATAAAACAAATCAGCACTGTACTGCTTTCGAGAAAAAAGAAACCTTCTAAAGTTTCAGAGACCTGAATCAGGCCTAAAATAGAATTAAAACGAGAGCCCTGAAAAGACTGGGTTAGACCAACCTTTCTCTTAGAAAGACAAACAAAGCCTACTTTCCTAAAATCTGCCACTTATGGATCCTGAAATGGATGGGAGACATAATAGAAGAGCCATCCAATTCAATTTCGAAGACATTGCTTTCCTAACAGCTATAAAGCAATGAATTATTCAGAAACAACTTACCAACAATGAAGAGAAGAGAGACAGTCTCCTTAAGTGCTAGAACATGAAACCCCAAACAAATRCACAAAACGTTCCAAACATCCAGCTAATATAAAAAAATGATCACTTGCACAAAGATTAGTATTTCTTCATCTTGGTTCCAACTGACATTATTTTATACCACACTGTTGGCACAGTGTCAGTCTCCCACTGGTAAGTCTTACATCACACCAGGAGGAAGTGAGTGAAGACAATTACAAAGACATCTGGACTATATTCCCAATTAAAAAACATACAAACAAACAAACCCCCCCACACACACCGTCAAGAGAGGATGGCAGGGGATATGCACATGTCAGATAGTCAACTGGTTTTGTTCATGCTATACTTCATCCACTAAGGCAGCGTTCTACTAAGACGACCAAGCAAAAAGGTAAGTGGTGTATTACAAATCTCTCTACTAAAACTGTCACCAATAAGACAAGCCTGAATGTCTCTGTACAAGCTTTCACCTTTCAGAGGGATTTCAGCACTGAAAACTATTACTCATGGAAGCTTACAGACAGCATCAGCAGAGGGAGTCCTTAGAAGTATGGCCTTATCTTTTATATATACACTAGTCAGGAATACTTTAGCCTACATGAGGCATACCTCTTAAAACAGCATTTCTTTTCAGAGTCTGCCATCCAGAGACCTGAAAAGACAGAAAAAATAGTCTGAAAGTTAACCTCCACAATTCCTCAAAATCCAGCTGCCACAAAGAAATACTCAGGTCACTAAATTCACCTAAAAGTATCTAAGTATCTATATTAATTTAAGATAACAGCGGGGTGGGGGAACTTCTGAGTAAGAAAAAGAAAGGGGGAAAAGACTGTCAGAATTAGATCCTCAGGAAAAAAAAAAGAAAAAAAAAAGATGTAATGCAGTCTCCTATGAAAGGATACATATACATAGGCAAGGAAAATTACTCAAAAATCCAAGTAGTCCTGTCACCATGTGATGGCAAAATGAAAAGAAATTAATTATCTTCACAAATGACAGGGAGAATGACCAAATAAATAAGCAGAAAMCTTGAACCACAACCTATGGACTATGCAGTGATCAGTCTGTAAGAAAAGAAGAAATTTTGGATTGAAGATCCACAGCCAGATGAGTATTATTCTCCGTTTTCAAGCTATACTTGCAAGTAATCTGCTCTTTGTATCTTAAGTTTYCAAAAATACTTTCAGGGAAACAATTCATATTTCCAGAATCTCTAGATATTCTCCAAACTAAGATTATATTGGGGGAAAAAAAAAAAAAATCTTTGCATCACATTTAGCCAGAGGATAATCTCACATGAACAGATTAGCTTGACAGAAAGCGGCAAATTCTTCTTAAGTTGATTCACACAGGAAATACTCAGATGTTACAGAGACAGGTAAAAAATACTGCTACTTCCATCTTCTCCAAAAAATCAAAGGCATGGCCTGTAGTTCCTGATTTTACTGCTATATTGCTAAGGGAATTATAAATACAATGACAAGAAGATAGTAATGATAGCACTAAGCAAGAACTTCAGTACAATGCAAATAAAAATCTCTTAGCAATTCTACTGTGAACTTCTTTGCATTCAGAGAAGAAACTACTATTAACTGAAAGAAATGCAGAGTTGCATGCGATGGTCTTTTGTTGGAACCCACAAAAAAAGTCCTCACTGAGGATGGAAAGCCCCTCATATGGACAGGAGAAGAAACTCCGGAAGGAATTTGCCACAAAAAAGATCTATTTCTGCAGCAAAATGTGGAGAACACAGCAGTCAGTGACACTGCTTCTGAAGAAACCCAGTCAGAGTCTTATGATCATTCCAAGAGCACATGACAACATAAACTTCTGAGTAACAGCCTTTCAAAAGGAATTGTCATGCATCTTCCCTCACTGCTACTGGAAGAGGACAAGATGACACTTTGGTTCAGCTGGAAGAAGAACGTGGCACTTAACTTGAGAGGAAAAGGCTAACAACCAAGTCAGTCCTAAATCACCACCATAGTCTTCATGTTCTGGTTACAGGAAGTTAGTGATGCACTATAAAAGCTAAAGACAGGGAAATTCAGTTCATTTTTGTATCTAGACAGTTGTTAGAGACCGGGCAAGTGGATCACTCTACTGATCCTGCACACTGACAAGTCAGAAGCAAGTACTAATATTGCAAAAAGGATTTTCTTCAAAGGACTGTTCAACTGCTATGACTGCTTTTGATAACTTGACACATTATCAAACTGTAGTTCTCACTTGTACCACCCAGCTTTGTAAAGTAAACCAGGAAGTTAGTCTTACCAGGTACAAATCCAGAACTGAAGTGAGTGCCTGAAGGATATACAAACCATTACAACYTTGCTCTATTTTGAAAGGATAACCACATATATTTTTCATTTGCTGAAATACAGTGTAATAATGTTGCTTCATTAAAAAGCAGAAGTATAGTGCTCACAGTAGAGAGAGCCTGAGGAAAAAAGTTATATGTGGCAGATGCTAGTAATTTTGCTGAATAATTACTGAAAGTTACTATGGTCATACAGCACTGAAAGCTGAATGACAACAGTAACAGAAGCAGCAGCAGGTATACCTTAACAAGGACAGTGTCATTAAAGTGAAAGTCACAGCTCTAAGAACAAAACATTACAACGATGGAACTTTGTTCAGACTCAAAACTTAGTGGGGCAAAGAAAATTTTCAAATCTGATGCTTATGATTGACTGGCTTATGCTAGGCGTAAGCCTTGCACACTTTTCTTAGTAGCTGCATGCAGACGAAACCCAGTAGAGAARCCTGGGTATACAATGAGCTGAATTAAACTGTAGAAAAAAAGACAGTCCTTGCTATGGCAACCATTTTAATTATTCTCGAAGATATACAATAAATGTTGATAAATTAACTATTTAAAAATTAATTTAAATATTAATATTAAATTCTTAAGTACTATTAAATATTTTCAAATTTAACAGCTGTTTCCACCTAATTCCACAATCTACATTAGCTGAACAGGCCCGCAAACACCTCATTCCATCAAGACAGGATCCAAAAAAGGCTCATGACATTGCGAACATAACCATATAACTAGAGAACTAATGCCTGGTTAAAAGGGAAGTCTAATTCACACTTTCAGCACGATGCAACTGAAGGCAGTGTGGCGTGGTCATGAGGTCAGAGATTACGAAGAAATACAAATACAGAATTTGTGCCTCTTCAAGTAGCTGAATTAAAACAAAAAAATAGCTTGTTACTGTAATCAATTGCAATAGAAAGATGTAAGTTATTAATGGCTGAACAGACCGACCTCTGTTCCATAAGGAAATTTATTTAGCAGTAACTTAATAAAATAATATCATGCTGACTTGCAACAGATCAAAAGAATTATGGCTAAATGAAACAAATTAAAAAACCCACCAGCTTAATATAAAGTACCTTGCACTTCTGCAAATCTTTCCATCACAGGGCAAGATATTTATGAGTCAGAAATTTATTTCAAGAGAACTGGAGAAGTAGTCATAGTCCTACTTTCATTGCTAACAAGGTGAATACAGCCTATGCAGTACTCTAGAGAATGATGAGGATATTACCTTAGGTAAACAACTTAAGATGCAGGACACCTTTTTTAAGAGATGGAAGGACAAAGAAAACAGAATACTTGTGGTTGCTTTGGCTTCAGATATCAAAGTTGTTTATTTCAACTGTTGTCAAGTTTACTTTGTTGAATTTTTACTTCCAAACTTAATGTATCAGGCACTTAAAAAAAAAAAAAAAAAAGAGGACAGTAACTTCAAACATACTAGCAGTGAGAAGGTTGTGCTGGGATTAGCAAAAAGCAATAACAGAAGAAAATTCTTTTTCCAACTGAGTTTTAAAATATTGTAAACTTCAAAATTCTTTATGTTGTGTTTGCAAAGCACTATTTAATAAAAGAAACTACTAGAAACAAAAATTTTTGTTGAGCAGAAAGAAATATGGTTAAAGATTTAAATTTGCTTTAGCAAGCCAAGTTATGGTTAACAGCCCATGTGAAGCCTGTCATGACTTATTTCATCCACATAATTATATGTTAAGGCAACAAATGTATCCGTGTACTCTCTTCAGTACCATGGCAGCAAGTCGTTTTTCCCATTCTGGGAAGGTATTACCACCACCAGATGGCACCAGTGCCCTAACTGCAATAACGCCGGTATACAACTTTTAACACAGGAAAAGGAGGATCCCCMCMCACACACACCCCCCAAACAGAAAAACAAATGAAAGACAACCTTTACACATCTGTTGTCTGTGTCTTCTTAAAACAAAGATCTACTAAGCACAAACACAGCATGCAGTTAATTTGAATCAGTACATAGTATTTTGACATTATTGTGAAACCAGCACTATGCCCAGAATACAGAGAGCAGCATGCTTCCTGATGCATTTGTTCAGGGGGTTTTGTTGTTATTTCAAGTTTACCTTCTGTTGAGTGGAATACTGCATTTCAGTTCTGTGCCCATTTCGTGGGTATGCTGAGCAATTTGCAGAGATCACATCACGTACAAACTAACTGACGGGTCAGGTTTCTCCAGTTCCAGTGGAAATTAAGGTATTAATTTTGCATCATCTCAGAAAAAATAGAGATGGCCTTCAAGAATAGTACACTACTTTTTTCACTTTTCTGAGTATGTGCCTCACTGTTACATTGCTAAAACAGTACTAAAAACTGATATGCAATTGGTCCCAAAGAAGGACTTTAAATCATCTGATATTACTTACAAAAATGAGTGCCATACTCTATTACAATACTTTTGCAAGGAAAGCCACTTGCCTTCCAGCCTACTTATAGTAATTGTTCTTTTCCTCTGAAAAGATTCAAGAGTGGTGATTGATTTCTCCACTGGTGAATACCGTGGAGATGGACGGTAGAGCACCAAAGGAGACAAGGCAAAATCAGGCGGCAGCTGGCAGCCCGAAAGAGGCGACGCTGCAGTAGCTCCAAGCCTCAGATATGTGTAGTGAGGCTGAGCACATATTCCCAGTAGGTACACGCACACATAGGGCACACGTGTACAACACATATATACCACRGCCAGTGATAATAGATCAACCAAGAGAGACACACACAAGCACACACATGAACACGAACACAAACAGCACCAACAGCATCACCCTGCTCCCCTCTCTGGCTGAGCAGAATTGAGGTCCACTACTTAGAATATATACATGTACGTGCAAGGTGGATCCCCCCAGCAGCTGCACTCAGATCCCCAGTCTGCCCAGTAGCTGTCCCCTGGATCCCGGTCTCCACAATTGCTGTCACCTGCACATACATGCCTTCGAAGCCACTGCCCCACTCCAGTTGCTAGTACAGACYGTCTGGGTTCTGGTTGCTGGTATGCACRCACACACGCATGCACACACAGAGCTCGCTGTGACTGTCCTGCTCCCCCAGCAGTTCCCCCTTCCACCCCCCACCATGGTCTCACGCCCTCAGAGACACACAGGCACACATACACACACAGATGGCTGAGACCCCACTGGCCTCCCAGTAGCCAAACACCTGTGGTCTTGCCCTTAAAGCAACACATTCACCAGCAGTCTCACCCTTAGAGATCCCCAGATCCTACGGTGTCCCTGGCAGCCAGCGGGACTCACTTCATCACCCCAACAGCCAGCTCCTCCTCTGGTCTCCCCCTTAGAGAGGCACACACCACTGGCCACTTCACCTACATGCAGGCTAGCCTGGCTTGCTCTTCACTAGCGCTCACTCACTGTAATTGCTGGCACTACGGACACCTGGGCTTCTGATCCCTGGTCCCACCCCAGTGTCCGGCACTTGGTTTCACTCACTCTGATCTCTCCAGCTGCTGGCACTCAAGGCACACAGTCCCTCTGGTCTGCAGTCCCACTCCTGCTGCGGTGCCCAGACCCTCACTTGCTCCAGTTCCTGGCACCATGGATGCACGGGCCCCAGTGACCTGAGGTCCCATTTCTGTTGCTGGCACTTAAGTCCACTCATGCCAGTCTCGCCAGTTGCTGGCACCCTGGGCACTCCAACTCATGGTCTGACTTGCRGTTGCTGGCACTCAGGCCCCCACAGACACACCTGCACACAGAACAGAGTGCCCCCCACCCAGGAAGGAGTTAAAAAGGAATTTAAGAAGAAGGTCAGACAGACTGCACTGATCAGACACAAGGCATGGCCAGACACATGTACTGACCAGCCAACTATTTACACATGCCTGGCCTTCTAAATCCCCTTGCCTCTCTGTTTTCCCATGTTTGTTCCTCCCCAAATCACCTAAATGCCTCCCTTCCCCTGCCTTTGGCTCCTCCCCAAAACATCCCATAAGTCCTTTGCAATCCCAAAATGCTCTTCCCCTGCACCCTACATATCCCATACCCCTGACAGTAACACCTCCAGCCCCCAGTCCAAAAGGTACTCCAGCATTGACTCATGGTCATGGGTGTCATGTCTGGACAACGGAGCTGATGGCTCTCCAGGGACAGCCCTGATTAGGTGACACACCTGATGGCATGTGCCCTCCTCTGAGTTCTTAATTTGGGTTCCCTGCCTGCCATTGTGCCCCTGTGCTCCTCTGAGCTTGTGGCGATGGGCCTTTGACAAGCTGATGGCTTCTGTGATGTCTCTGGAAGTAGTTAGGCAGGGTACGATTATCCCACCTCCCCTGCCATTGCCTCTTTGTGCTCCTTTGTGGGTGTGCAATAAGCTTTACCATTTAACCTAATCGATCTCTCTAAACATGTTCACAGAAGTACGTTCCAACTAAACCAGAGAGAGATAGGTTTGATGGATGGACTGTTACATGGATAAGGAATTGGCTGGATGGCCACGTCCAAAAAGTTACAGTCAATGGCTCAGTGTCCAAGTGGAAACCAGTAATGAGTGGTGTCCCTCAAGAATCCGTATTGGGACCAATATTATTTGGTATCTTCATCACCGACGTAGTGGGATTGAGTGCACTCTCAGCAAGTTTGTGGATGACAGCAAGATGAGTGGTGTATTTGATACACTTGAGGAAAGGGATGCCATCCAGAGGGACCTTGACAGGCTTGAGGAGTAGGCCAGTGTGAACCCCAAGAAGTTCAACAAGGCCAAGTGCAAGGTCCTGCACCTGGGTTGGGTCAATCCCTGGTAACAATACAGGCTGAGGGATGAAAGGATTGAGAGCAGCCCTGCGGAGAAGGACTTGATGATAATGGTGAGCAAAAAATTGGACATGAGCCGGCAATGTGTGCTTGCAGCCCAGAAAGCCAATTGTATCCTGGATTGCATAAAAAGAAGCATGACCATCAGAYCAAGGGAGGTGATTCTCTCCCTCTACACCGCTCTCATGACACCCCACCTGGAGTACTGCGTATATTCACAGAGTACAGCTCTGTGTCCCCCCGTACAAGAAAGACATGGATGTGTTAGAGCAGGTCCAGAGGAGTCACAAAAATGATCAGAGGGATGGAACACCTCTCCTATGAGGAAGGGCTGCGAGAGTTGGGGTTGTTTAGGCTGGGGAGACCTTATTATGGCTTTTCAATACTTAAAGGGGGCTTATGAGAAAGATTGAGAGAGACTTGTTATCAGGGCCTGCAGCGACAGGACACAGGGCAATGGTTTTAAACTGAAAGAGGGTAGGTCTGGATTGGATATAAGGAAGAAATTTTTTACGACGAGGGTGGTGAGACACTTGGAACAGGCTGCTCAGAGAAGTTGTGGATGTCCCATCCCAGGAAGTGTTCAGGGTCAGGGGCTTTGAGTAACCAGATTTAGTGAAAGATGTTCCTGCCCATGGCAGGAGGGCTGGACTAGATGATGATCTTTGAAGGTCCCTTCCAACCCAAACCATTCTCCAGTTCTATGATTCTAAGCAAAGTAAATGTAAGTTGTTCTTCAGCCCTGCAAAAGAGAAATACTTAAAGAGAGGGTGCAGAACACAGATCCTCATCAAGAGCAGTTCTTCCAAGAAGTTATTTCTCAGATGGCCAACGAGCAAGTATTATTTTCTCTGTACCAGACCTACCAAAATAGGGCATTCCACGGCGTGCTTAGAAATAGTTATCCCTCTTTAGCATCTCACAGCAATACTTGTGGAGCATACGAATGCCAAACCAGAGTAAACTGCTGACAATTAGATACATACTTCAGCTACAGTTCAGAAAAGAAGAGAAACACATATGCATGACCAAGTAGTGTAACTTTACTTTCATGTGCTTGGGTCTAAGATAGTGCAGATGATCCCTTAAGGAAATCCACTGGAAAATCTGCTAAATGAACATTTTGTGAAGTCCCCTTAATATTTACAGTTTATCCCAGTTAAAAAAAACAATAGTCATCAAGCCTGGAAGTCATCACATATATTTTTGTAAATCCAGTTAAAGCTAGACCAAAGACTATTTCCCTCCTCTTCCAAATTCAGAATAGTCTGCCAAATCTACTTAAGCATAGGGTGAACCTCCAAAGACTTTAACTGAGCCGTGATATTTTTCACTCTGAGTATTGGAAACTGGCAACACGTAGGAAGAATATAGCCTCTCAAAGTTCATGTTATCTTAAAATATGACATTTAGAATAAAGGGCCTTAATTTACTATCACAACTAAAATGCTAGCTGCCTTCACCAGTAGAAAAATGGCTTTAACCACCTAACCATTCCAATTACACAGCACAGAGTGCACATAATTATTCCAATAAGCCACTACCCCCATGTTTCTTTTAGGGACTTGCCTGCCTGCCACAACTAAGTGTAGGTTAACAGCCTGACTGTTATAACCAACACAACATTCTCCACTATTTGAGTTTCTAGCCAATTACACCCAGTATAAGTTCCTTCATAATCGTTATTTCAAAACACAGGTTTAAGTTAATTTCACTAAAGAGAAAAACTAAGATATTACAAGGCCTATGTAAAAGTTATATTATCAGAATGTACTTACCTTTCATGAAGGGATTAGAAAGTCAGCATGTCTTCCTAGAGCAAGCAAACATCAATACCTATTTCATTTTTACATATTCCAATACTTTGGGGGCTTTTTTAGGGGGGAGAGGAGGCGGTGGAGGTGGGAGTGCTGAGACATTTCACTCTTCCCTAATGAGTCAGGAGCTTTCTTTAGAAGGTATAACTTTATAAGCTGCAGGCAAGTTATTGATTTCTTCCCAGTATCTTGAACTATTGGAGGTTTGTGTCAGAGGTACTGCCTCCTGGCATCAAGAACACTTTGCCTACAAAAGACATTCACAAAGCAGAGTCACACAACTAAGCGACAGGGAAGGTGAAAAGAGAAGGACAACTGGAACAGTACCTAAAGCTCTAGACTGCTATCACATTTTTCTCTCTGAAATATTCCCCAAGTCTAAGTCTATTTGTTTTACGCACTGTTTTGAAGAACTAGCAAAAAGAACAACAAAAAAATAAACCCCACCTTATTTTGTGAACAACAAATAAAAGCCCCTTTAAAGCAGACATCTAAAAATTTGTAATTAACAAAGAATATTACTATTCCCACAAGAATACTGGAGAAAATTTAAAAAAAAACCCAAAGCTCATGATCCCAGTTTTAAACTGACTATGTGAGTTGGTAACTGAAAGGGTTGTTTTGGTTTTGTTTTAGTTCTTCTTTAATCCCTTGTCTTGGTTCCATAACTAGACAAATGAGTGAGATGTTTTTTCTCTCCCTCCTTGCAACCACCTGGCAACCAAAATAAGCTCTGCCTGAATACTTCTATAGTAAAATTGCCTGTACATAGTAAGTATACCTTGATCTTCAATATTACTCCCCAAGACACTGCTTCAGTGATGAGTTTTAAGCTAGTCATTTTTAAGTCAGAAATTCTTACTATTCACTAGTCATTACACATTACTCTTAAGTTCTTAACAATTTATTCATGATCAAAAGTCAAAGAGTAGCAGGTGACTAGACAAGTCAAGCAAAGTATGAATAATGTGATCTTTAGCCAACTTATTTGAAATGAAGTCTGTCATGTTATTTCAGAGAATTTAGATCATGATTAATGGTAACATCAGCCATCAGGTAATAAAAAACAAAGACRAGACTCTAATAGCACATCACTTTCATGAAAACAGCCTCCGAAAATGACCATATACTACTAATTTCTTTGATCTATTATGCTCAAGAGTATTTTGGTCTTTTTTGAGGAGACTTGACTAACAGGTTAAAGAGAAACTACTTGGGGTGTAGTCACACCATTACTAACAGTTGCACTAGGGTGGCTTAAGAAATGCTCACCCCAAAGCAAAACACATTCACTTTCACACAGGTCTCATTCATTTCAGTGCAAAGTAAAAGACACCACTGTTAATAAATGACATGTAAAAAGTGACACAAACGTTTGAGATAAAGTAGAAGTAATAATCAGGACACAGTAGCATTAAATCTATCCATTTAATCTTTATTCACCCCACATACTTACCTTTTCCGGTACAATGAGAGACTGATCTATCTGATACTTTTCCATAAAACACCTGTTTCTGTCTACACAAAATGAATTATGCCCTGCAGCAAGTTGTCAAAACAGCAAAGATGACTGTTCAAAATTTCTGTCTTGCATGTTATTAGTAAAAGACATAATGAGGAAAAAAAGGACTTCAGTAAGTCAGGAGAAATAGCAATGCAGTTGAAGACAACTGAGTGACTCAAACCTGAGTCCTATGCCCCTTCACACAAATTTTGGTAACTTATTTTCTGTCATTTCATTTTGCAGAGAGGAATGAGGAACATGAAACACCACCTCCTCCCAGCTGTTACAGGAATAACTTTCTTAGAAAATTCTCAAAATATAAGTACTATCAAAATGTTAAATATATTTAAAAAAAACCCAGAGCCATTCAATCTCAGTTTGGCATCTAATCATAAAAAGCTCAAAGTTACAAGACACAYGTTTAATACCAGGGCTGGATAGTAAGACATTTTAATGTAGGTTTTATTTAAATATTTTGTCTTATGTATTGCTTAGATTTGGAGTCTGTATTAAAACTGACTTTATTAGAGTCCTGAACAGTCAAACAACTACTACCTGCTTGCTAAATTTTAGCTACAAATGGTCACACCGCTGATCTCTCAAAGTGTCTGCAGCCAAAGAGATACACAAATTATGGAAGTTAGTTCTTTTCTTTAACTTTCCACCTGACAACASATGCTTATAAAGCACTAAATTAAGGAAGACACTTTGAAAATCAAGTAAATAATTAACTGTTACTCCTTTAATAAAATCAACTAAATAAAACAAATACCAATTTGTCAGTCAAAAGGCAAAAGACTAGAGAGTTGTAATACATGGTATTTTACTTTAAAAACCCACCTACACCTTTGTCTACCTGTTAGCGTAATAGAACACTGCAAAGAAGATGGACCTCATCCCTGCATTGAGACTCGTATTTCATTTTCAGTAAATGTTGAGTTTTATTAAGATTCATAGTAGATCTGAATTCATAGTCACCATGACTTAGTAATATAAAATCCCCCATATACAGTGCCTGCCATCCAAACATGTGAAAGCACAAGTTTCAAACATGAGCAATATTTACTGCAGCCGTAATCAGATATATATTAACCCAGAATGTGTTATAGGTCAATTTCAATAGCCACGGTCCGCTGTCAGTGCAATTTTGTAAGCTACTGGTGGAACATCTTCTGAAATAATGTTCAATTCTAGTTAAGGAAAAATGGCATGAAATTCGACCAAATACCAGGAAGAGTTATCACAATTAGGAGAACACAGAGCGTGAATGAAAAAAACTCTGTCTTTCCTATATTCACCRATCACATCCTGGTCTGAGAGGGCAGTATGACTGCTACTTGTAAAATAAGGAGAAAGCAGAAAGAGTTATTTAAGCTAAAAATGTGCAATGGAAAGAAAACACATGCATAAACTATCCAAGAGTTAAGTGTARGGGGACTTTAGAAAAACGTTCCCAAATATCTGTAACAGTCTTAAACTTCATTTAATGTAGGTAATCAGGAACCTTGTCTACTTACCTAGAGACAGTGGGAGATGGTGGAGACAGTAGCAAAGTTAATTAAATGATCCAGACAATATTTCAGGCTTTTATTGTTTCCTAAGATGGAGCCCCTGATACAGCAAGGTCACAGCAAACTCAGGAAGATGACAATAAATATGTGGTTTTCCTTCTCTGTATGACAACTGCAGATCAACAAACATGAACTATGTCATACCTTCAACTCTTTGATTTGCAGTGCATCCATTATTAATTCCCTCTTGTAAAGACCACCTGTAGCCTCTTTAAGTCTTTCTCGTAGAAGCCCACTAAAGAGTTTTATTGCAGGAGTATATATAAGGAAAGAAAATGAAAGTGCATTTAAGAATGTACAAATGGGAATTCTAAAGAGCACAGAAATTAAGCACCCTGCTTCTAGCAAGCTGGAAACAGATTCTGGCATTAGATCCCTTCAGCTCTGAAGGTGAAAGCAAATACAGTGCAAAGAAATGCAAGACTAAGGTTTTCCTAACTTCAAGCAATTATGATTGAAAATTGCCTTATATGAATATGTATAAAGCATCAATACTAAATCGGAGCTGGCATTTTAAAAGGTTCTGTTTAGGAAGAGGAGCAATAAGAGTAAAAAGTAAGAGAATGGCAGATTTTTAAAGTAAGGAATGTGCATATACATACTACATGCAACCTGGCCTACTTATTTGATTGCTTCCTACCTACCATCACAACTATTAGCCCTAGTGTGTTATTCCCCATATCCTTCCTCCTCCACTCTTTCCACTGCCTCAACTCTTCTTACAGAGTCAGCCAAGGGATAAATACGAACTACATCCACCCAAGACACACTCACCCAAGACACACTGGCAAGTGTAATTATGGAAGAGATCACATTCTCATAATTCAGCAATAGGAGGCTTTTCAAATGRCAACAGATGGCAGGCATTTCTTATCAGAAATAAAACATGATCAGGAACATAAAGGAATACATGATAGGAGAATTTTTTTATAGATATTTTCAGTTTTCTTTCAATCAGAGTATTAACTTAAAAAGCTACCTTAAGTGCAGTTACAATAATCTAGCTTGAGCTTATAGATTTCAACACAGATTTCATTGTATAATGATGTCTTATCTTAAAACCAATACTCAGAAGTCATTGGAACTAATCCAAAAGACTGCTGCTATGTTACAAAAGAAAAAGGGGGGGGGGGGNAATATAAAAATGTAAAATGTAAAAAAAGAGCTGACCATTGGCAAAAGCACTCATCCTAGAGAAAGAAACATTATTTACAAAAATCATGCATTCATGTTAGTAGCCAAAAATGTACAAAACACAAGATTAATCCAATTCTCAGAGTACTTTAAGAGTGGCTAAAAGTCATTTTCTGTTCTTTTCTTGAAGTGTATCAAGATATTAGGATTTTTTTTTGTTTATACGGTGATTTAGTTTCTTTCCTCAAATAAAGTAGCCATCTCAAAAGCAGCATACTACAGTCAGGGTTCTTAAATTGTATTGGTCTCATGTGTGTTAACATCATAAAGCTAATCTGTAAACCTCAGAAAGAAAAAAAACATTGATTAAACTTTGCTAGGTTTCTTGAATGGGCATTTAAAATGGCAATGAACATACTACCACAAAAATACAGGGACATTTAGCATTGTGAATTTCTACCATTTAAGACAGGACAGAGTTAATCGATTTCCTACATCAGTCACTAGGAGGCACTGAGCTAGCCAGTCAAATTTAGAGGTAAGCCATCAGCACTAGACTCTAACCACMGGGATCAGAACTCCAAACTTTAGAACCAGTACTGAAGTTCTCCATCTTTGAAGGAAAGGTGTCTTTGGCAAAAGCTCTGCAATGAGCAGCAGTGTCTCTGGAGACTTGCAGACTGAGAGAATATGAGGTGGCCCCACTGCAACAGCATGAAAATTTTACATTTCATTGTACCTGCAGCACCAGCTGCTAAGGGAAACAGGATCCTCTCATCTTCAACCCCAGTCTTCCCAATCTCTCACTCCTTTTAACCTCTGAGGCAAGTAATGTAGCGGGCAGAGTAGGAGTCAGCAGCAGAAAAGCAGAGGGAAGGGAAAGGGCAAGACAAAAAGGTTTTGGAAATGTCAAAACTCTTAAAACTTGGTGTCTTGGTTGCTCTGCTTGTACTCAATATCACTGAAATTAGAGATGTGGTACTTAACTACAATGTCRGTTATTACAATACTATTAAGCCCATTTAGAGAAAGTTAGGATGAAGTTTTATGCCCTCCTTTTACACACCCCAATAGACTTAGTACCATCTCAGGAAAAAAAAAGGTATTAAATAGAAAGAATCATAGGACAAGCAAGTATCTTTTGTAACTTTTGCACTCATCTGTTAATAGGGATGGCATAGTATTTAAAACTCACTTGACTGTCATGTGCAAACCTCTACAGGTTTGTACTTAAGCTCAGCCAGTACCTTAGCCTCCACAGAAACCATTTTCATACAGTTGCTTTCTCTGGTTTTGAGAGTTGCAGAAGTACGCAAATAGTGAGTAACAGCAAGCACTCAACGTGTCTATCAATACTGTGAAATTGTGTTACGGAGATGTAAGCCATTCCCATTCCATTCTGGTAAAGCTTAGGTAACTGCAGCATAAACAAAGAGCTAAGACGAGGAAAATGAGGAAATACACTGTCTCAAAGCAGATGTTTCATTTAATATTAGGTAACCTAAAGAAATCTTCCCATTTGTAATATAATCCAATGAGAAAAGGTGGCTTAATGGTCTCAAAGCTCTAAAATATCAACACAATTATTCCTAATCTTTATTTTATCTTTTTTAATCAGATGGACTTAATAATCTATTTGTGGTTTATTGTATAATACCTGTACATGCACAAAGTTATTTCATATAGACTAGTAAGGCATACGATTAAAATAAAGATTAGTTAATGAAACTTTTGTTCAGAAAAGCTTTTATAGATTACATCGTCAGTAAACTTTCTTGCAAGAAAAAAATTCTGTTGCCATTTTGAAGTAGAAAACATTTTTCCTTATCTGCCCTCTGGCTGTCTTGATTAGCAGAACTTCAGAATTTCATCAGTATATTGTTCAAAGCAGTTTTTTTAATAGAGTCTCATTAAAACAGCATCTTCCATACAGGTAGTGTYGTTTCAAGGCTTAGGGATGCTTTGGGAATGACTCATAAATCTGTGGATAGTCTTCTGCTGGACTGATAAATTCACTTATTCACAGGAAGGTTAAAAGAGAACTTGAGAACGCTCAASGGAAGAGGATGCACTGCACAGTGAAAACTGAACTTTGTTTGGCAGCAGCAAGCCATTAGCTTGGCTCCACTGCCTGTGAAACCACATCCTTCAAAACTCTTAAGTAAAGTGCACTCCAGATACCTCTTCCAATTAAAACATGCTTCGTTGTTCAGATCATGAGTTGTTCATGGTAGGGTCTTGACACAGTCCTAAGAGCAGACTGACTGTCATGGTTTAACCCCAGCTGGCAACTAAGCACCACACAGCCATTCACTCACTCCCCCCCACGGGAGGACAGGGGAGAGAATCAGAAGGGTGAAAGTGAGGAAACTTGTGGGTTGAGATAAAGACAGTTTAACAGGTAAAGTAAAAGCCGCGCACGCAAGCAAAGCAAAACAAGGAATTCATTCACTGCTTCCCATCGGCAGGCAGGTGTTCAGCCATCCCCAGGAAAGCAGGGCTCCATCATGCGTAACGGTGACTTGGGAAGACAAACACCATCACTCCGAACATCCCCCCCTTCCTCCTTCTTCCCCCAGCCTTATATGCTGAGCATGACATCATATGGTATGGAATACCCCTTCAGCCAGTTGGGTCAGCTGTCCTGCCTATGCTCCCTCCCAGCTTCTTGTGCACCTGGCAGAGCATGGGAAGCTGAAAAGTCCTTGACTACTGCAAACACTACTTAGCAACAACTAAACCATTGGTGTGTTATCAACATTAGTCTCATGCTACACCCAAAACATACCACTATACCAACTACTAGGAAGAAAACTAATCCTATCCCAGCCGAACCCAGGACACTGACAAATATTGGGATGCAGAATATCTATGCAACAAAAGTTAAAAGTTTCTGCAAGATAGCCTGGGTAAAAACAACATCTGACTGGCCAGATTTGATCCTACTAAACCAATTTTCCATTTCTGACAAAGAATCACTAGTTTAATTACATTCAAATTGCTCTTTACATTCTGCTATTTACCTGTTTAGTGCTAAGGGTACAAGATCATTTCAGATCAACATGGATTACAACCACTGATAAAACTGGGAAGAGGTCTTAAAGTGTCCAAGTTCTACAAAAATACTACAAAACCACAGCATCATCTCAGGAGTGTCCTTCATTTCATTAATGAATACCACTACAACCTTCTCTAAATAAAATCTCTCATTATCAGAAATCAAAATGACTGCTAGAGGCAGGAGGCTTTTAAACAAAAGACTACTCAGTCTGAGTACTATCCCAGATTAAGTCTTGACAAAAAATTACAGACACACTTGTCATATACTGGAAGAATATGTTCCAACATCCTCCTCGTTGCAAATTTAGAGACAGAAACTACGAGCCATTAAAAAGGCATTTTGTTTAAATTCAGTACACATGGATCAGAAGGAGATGAAGAGATCCTTGACTTCCAGTAATTAAAAGTCAGTCAAAAACAGCCTTGAATTTCATGAAGAACAAAGTCCTTTAAAACCAAACCTTCAGTGAGATTCTACTATCTGAACCCACATCACTCTTTTGAATGTTTAATATCCATGCACTTCAGAGAAAGTAATTTAGGACTTAACCACAGCTGAAACAGATTGTAATCTTCTATGTCCTCTGCAGAACAGATGAGCAACTCAAAATACCAAGTGACTTYTAGTTGTCATTTGAACTGATGGTGTACATTTGCACTGATTGCCCTATGACTCCATGCAAGATAACACGGGCTTGAAAAGTTCACCATGGAGAAGTAAGAAGTCTTATGGACCCATGCCATCAACTCCCAAAAAACTTTAAGTTTTGGTGAACTTTCCCTTCCTCCTTCCCCTTACATGTTTTAACTTCCCTTGCTGAAAAATCCTAATCCTAGGTACAATGAAAACATCTAGTTACATAAAATGTCATACGCAATTCTACAACCCCAGAAACCAACCACTTATTAACAAAGACAAGGACAAGGTGTATCCCTAGTGAGTAATTGTATAGTAACCCGAGTATTAGGATTTTTATACCTTTTACCTGAAGCGGTTACAGATCTCTATCAGAAAAAAAAATTGTCCCATTCTCATGCAAATATTGGCTATTTTTGAAAAAGAGAGGATAAATAATCTTCATATAGGAACCAAAGACAATTCCTTTTGGTATTTAGCAAAAGGCCTTTAAAAATTCAGGTTTTCAGTCACCTGACTCCACTTACTGGTCCAGACACAGTGGCAGCCCAGTAAAATAGTAGCTGTCAAAATGGAAATCTGTAGTGAGAAGCCAGAAGCTACCAGAAGGTAAGAAGTAGGAAGGTGCTACAATTCAACTGTATGCACATTTTACCAGCAATCACTTTTCTTTTTAACATCCCCACATAGWTAAAACCCAGATTATAGCACTTGATGGTTAATTAATCCAAACAAAGATTTGAAAGGATCTGAAAAATTACATATCCCTGCCTTTGGTTAAAAAATTTCAGTGATCAAAGCTTTCAACTTCACTGATCTGTCCAATACTTGCCTCTGTGCTGCTATGACAGAAGACGAGCAAATGTTGCTAGAATYGCCCCATACCTTGCAAATGGTCAGTAAGTATTCTGTATTCCTTCTGGATTCAAATGTACACACAGTAACTTACGTAAAGTTAGCTACCCATGAACCATAAAACTCCAATGAAAGGGAGCCTTGCAAAATCTTTCTTCCTTTGTTCTGGAAACCCCAGGAGGGCTTTAAGATGCACTCTGCTCACACTTCTCCTATTGTTCTAACATTCAGCTCTTTCAGATATAAATTGAAGCAACAATATAACGCAGTTATTTAGTCTCCTTTGAATTCTTGCTGCTGCAGCTTTCTTACCCCAGACACAATCCTAGCCTTTCAATTGACTTTTCAATTGAAAACAAACCTGATCATTAGCATTGTTTATTTACTATTAAATTATATAGCAAGATTTTAATCAATAGAGCAGAAAAACATTTTTTCTTTCCACCAAAAACTGTTCAGTCCTCCATATCTTCCAGTATTTGATTGCCTCAATTCTTACCTTGAAGTCTTGAAACTTCAGTTTTGGAAACATTTTCACTCTCTTTTTCTTTTTTCTCTCTCAAAACAAATAAAATTGTTAAAGTGAAACATTGAGGAAGGGACACAACAATGCAACACAAAATCAGGACCATCTGAGCTGGGACTTGCAAGTGTTAAAATAAAGCAAAAGCACCGGAGGCTTGTATATGCTACTTCCAAAGATTGCAAGATTTCTCCTTGTTAAAAATATGGTAGAATGCACTATTAAAAGCTTCCTTTTTCTTAACAAGGAGATCTACAAATCTTTTCAATAATACATCAACCCACTAGCAGCTGGAATAAAGCTACACTTGTCAATCACTGCCAACAGGAAAAATACTCATAACCTCTGACGTTTACTCCAATAGCTTGTAATTCTTTGTCAGTACACCTGCAAAGGGCTGGATTCATCATCTAAAAATTTACTACTTTATTTCACTACTGTGGCATATTTTTCAAGTATCCAAGCAATCTCCCCTCATTATCTTTAAGAACATTTCACTTTGTTCACTATAAAGGAGTTTGCACGGCTAGACATTGTGAACTTAAGAGAAAGAGTTAGCTTTCAGTCATCAYTAGTATATATCCAACTGATTTTAAAAATGAAAATTGCACGGGTTTTAAGCACTGTACCAAATTTAGACACCACTGGTAATTTTACAGCAGACAATATTCTGCAAGTACTTTATGTTTAGAGGATACAAAATACAGCCAGTATAAATAGCAAAAAACTCTGGCTTTATTAAGCAAGGCATACAACAACTTTCCTTTAACTAGATGTTAACGCAAATGAAATAGAATATGTTTTCACAGTGACCATTTTCAAAGTTTTATAGGAAACACCTGTTGCAACTACTTGTCAGTGCTTTAAGACCTCAAGTACAATAGGAGAGGAGAGAGGGAGATACTCAGATCACCTGCACTGATGCAGAGGTCTGAGCAATACCAAATAGCACTGCAGAGCAGAGCYGGTTTTCTTGACAAGTCCTCATTAATTTTTGGATTTCCAACACTGGCCGGCTCAGCGTAATGTGAAGAATCTGAGGGTGCCAAAACAAGTTGTGAAGTCTACTATACCTGCATCTTGAGCTCCACTAGCTTAATCAAGGACTCAGACAACAGGCTGTGCCAATCCAGTTCTGGCCTGCTGTGTTTCTATTCYGCAATTCTCACTCTGTTATGCACATCTGCCCCTTTCCTTGAACAAACACACCAGTCTGAGCACACACTCAGCCCATTCAAAGAGCTGACTCAGTCCAAAACTAAGATAAGATACAATTAGATACTTGCCCAAACTCTCCAAAGTACAGAAAACTTCATCAGGTGATAAAAACCCACATTAGTACACTTTTACTTCTCATTAATAAAACTGACTGTACAAGTCAAAACAACAAATTCCAACACCATTTTACTTGCAGAAGGCTTGATTATTTTTAACAAGCAGGAACACAACACTCCTAATATTTGGTGACAACACAGTAACATCTGACCTTTCTGTTATGAGGACTTGCGATTTTCTTCACTAAATACCTTGGACTGTGTCAAGTGAACTACTAAAACCTATTAGTCCTAGGCTGAACAGACTAAAGCCAAAAGTTTCGAGTTTTCAGTGAGACAAGAACTCTCATTTCCACTTCTTTGCTGAGTAGAATCTTTAGCATAAATGAAATATTAGGAACTTAATCATTTTTAAAACAAAATTAATCTTTAGTTCAGGATGTTTATGACAGTAGACAGTCCTATCTGCAGTAGCCAATTCTATCTTTTCAGGTGCTTTTAGGGAGAAATCTACAGTACTTCATATAGCAATTTCAGTTTTAATGCCTTACAAGATAAAAAAAGAATCAAAGAATCATAGAACCATTAAGGTTGGAAAAGACCTCTAAGATCATCAAGTCCAACCGTCAACCCAACACCACCATGCCCACTAAACCATGTCCCGAAGCACCATATCCACACGTTTTTTGAATGTCTCCAGTGTTGGTGACTCCACCACTTCCCTGGGCAGCCCGTTCCAATGCTTGACAACCCTTTCGGTGAAGAAATTTTTCCTAATGTCCAATCTAAACCTGCCCTGGCACAACTTGAGGCCATTTCCTCTCATCCGTTCGCTTGTTACTTGGGAGAAGAGACCAACACMCGCCTCTCTACAGCCTCCTTTCAGGTAGTTGTAGAGGGTGATAAGGTCTCCCCTCAGCCTCCTTTTCTCCAGGCTAAACAACCCCAGCTCCCTCAGCCGCTCCTCATAAGACTTGTTCTCCAGACCYTTCACCAGCCTCGTCACCCTTCTCTGGACAACGCTCCAGCACCTCAATGTCCTTCTTGTAGTGAGSGGCCCAAAACTGAACATATTGTGGAAAAACTATTTTGATCACAACAGTAGCATGGAACTTTTCAAATCTTACCATGAAGCTCCTAGCCCAAATTATGTCACCTAACTTTAAGCCAAGCTACACTGCTGCTTCCTCTCTCCCTCCCCTTCCACCAGTGATAGCCATACTAGAATACCAGGAGAAAATCATCAGTTATTAGAGAGGGTGCACTTGTCATGAAGCAGCATCTTCTCCTATTCTAGCAGACCCTTCTTTAGCATCACAGCCTTACAGGCCTCGTGCAGCACACATATTTCTCATGGTAAGTCTTTCATTCAAGTATCATCCATTACACACAACAAACTTCCCTTGAAAGACAGGCACAATGCTGAAGGCCCAAAAGGCATTTCCATCGACCAGCAACAGCAGCTGAACTGTCAAGACACTGTAAGGCCCTCTATTCCACAGCTGTGCAAAAAACGCTCAGGGCCATTCACCCTCTGCAAAATCAGGGCAATGAATAAGCACTTGTCAACCCTATGAAGGCAGGGGAAAACCAGCAACATGGACATAGCAAGTGTGCTCAGCAGAACTCTCCTCTTCTCCTGTTGTACCCACGTAAACTGCACTCAAATTAACTGAGAAATAGGCTTCAACATAAACAGCACTTAAAATTAAGACTGGCATTAGAATGACAAAAGCACCTATGCTTGTAGTGGAAGAATGAATAGTTGAGAGGAATTAGGAAAGAAATGGCAACGCTCAACAGGTAATAGAAAGGAAAGTGAAAAATACTAGTTTGAACAAAGGAGGAAGGAAAGGAAAGTTATTCTCCTGGAAGAAAGAGAAAATTAAACACTGAAATGTAATCTAGTTTACTGTGTGKTTTTTTTAATTCTTTCCCATTTATAATGAAATAGTCTACAAAGACAGGGAAAAAAMCTGCACTCATGCAATAAGCACAAAAAACATTCCTCCAATAGAGTAATTCTAGCTTTTTCAGCTCTTGGCTTATTTTGACATGCTGACCATACCACCTTTACCATACTAGAACAGAACAAGAACATAAAAAGCAGCTCCAAACTACTGATATTCTAACCCAGCCATCTTAGCACTTTTTTACTTTTACAGCTTTTCAGCAATTAAGTGCAATAACTTTATCCATTAGAAGCAGCAGTCAGCACAGAGGTTTGGAAGTATCTTTACCAAAACACAGAAGACATTTATAACTACATTTCATCAGCCATGTTCCTCATCGGCTGTATGTTCTGAGCTTATCTTAAGATGTTTGTACTGGGGTTGGTCACATTGCATAAAGGAAAAATTCCACCTTACACTYTGGCAGGCTTAGTAAAATTATTACAGTGACATGAGCTTGGTAGCTCTGATATTTCCTTAAATTGCTATGTGTGCTCATGTAAAACAAGTACTACATTTTCAAGTCAGAGTGCAGAAGCCAGCATTCTCAAGTGCCTGTCTAACTGGCCACAGATTTTGCGCGCGCGCGTGTGTGTGTGTGTGTGTGTTTTGGTTGGTTTGTTGTTTTTGGGTTTTGTTTTTGTTTCTTTTTGGGGGGTGGGTGTGGAGTCGAGTTTTTTTGTCTTTTAAGAACTGAAAAAAACATCCTTTTCCTACACACCGCCATTGCAAATGATTAAAGACTGCTCCAACTTTCCAGTTCAAAGAGGCTCACAACATTCTCAACAGGAAAACAGTGTTTGAAAACTTACACTTGTAGAAAGAACCATACCTTTAAAGCCCTCACACTCCATTTATTTTCATTTCCTCATCATCATTAGATCTAGTGTTCTGCATGTGTGTAGGAAGGGAGGGAGGAAGCTAAATGTCTAGCAATATGAAAACATGCATTATCTTCCACAGAGACATGACACTTCACAGGAAAAATATCTGCAATTATCAAACCTTTTTTTGTTTTGTTGGGGGTTTTTATGGTTTTGGTGTTTTGGGGTTTTTTTTGATGTTTCACTGGCCATGTTGCAGAAAGGAAAGATTTCCAAAATTTAACTATTAAGACATTTTTTCACTGCATAATCTAATAATGTGTCACAGTTCAAGAAAACCTCTTAGAACATATGGAATATCATTCAATCATTCTGAACTCTGAATCTAAGTCATTATTAACAGGTAGTTCTGCAAACTGACCAAAAAGCAGAGCAACACCATTACAACATCACTATCTTGTCTGTCAGTCCTAATGCTGCAGCGTAACACTGGTTTAAGGGACAAGGATTCTTAACAGAAAAAATCCAGTGGAAAACAATAGCATGAGAGGATTCAGCACTTATAAAACTGAATTAWTTGCTATGACCTGATCACTGCTGTTACCTGTGACCTGACTTCTGATGTTCTATTTAAAACAGAGAAAATTTGTTCAGCAGTAGGCAGGAGCTGAAAGGTCTAAAGTATTAAGGCAACAAAATAATCTCACCATGAGACTAGTTTAACTTGTGTAAGGGCTTTGACAGCCYCATTTCTGCGGTTTTAGAAATTACTGGCTGCAACCGTCCACCCCCCTTGCTGGAGAAGGCCACCTTGAACCAAGAATTCCTTACATATCAGGTGCTTATTTTAACAGTATAGAGTATTAGCACACACCACTGATGAAGATAGCTTTATGCCAGTATACACTCAATGTAGCAGAAGCACAAGGGGAAACTCTTCAGGAAAAAAAGGCAGGTGGAATGAGAGCTAGATTCACCAACTTGCCTGTCAGCCATAATTCTCAAGTGCTGTTCTTCCAGCATACATTAGTAAGATCCCCCAAAATTATAGTGTGTATTTCTCTTCTTATGTTCAGTAAGATTTACATTTTAATAAGGAGTAGCCATGAAAACGTTCTCTAAATTGCCAAATACCGACAGCTTAACCAAATCTCAGAGAAAGTAAGCAATTACCAGTTTCCCTTAGTACAGTTTACTCAGCATCCATTGCAGCACTAACACAAGCTTCACATAATCCAGCTAGCAAGAGAAATTAACTACCTCCTGAACAGAAGTTTCCCTTTCCAGCCCTGCATATAGTAATTTTGTCACATGCTCAAGTTTGTCTCTCTGGAGTCAGAAGTATAGAAAACACATCTTTGAACAGTGCAAAAGTTAAATCGTTCTTCCTTATCCAGTCGTGGTAACGGTACTCTACAGCCTCTGGGATAGTTTAGTTTTAGTCCATAAATGACTTGAAGATATGCTCTGCACTTAGTTCTTTGCACAAAACTCCTCAGAACCCCTTAAAACAAGGCACAGATGTCAGCTTTTATAGGTAAGGGAAGGTTGTTGGTGAAAATAAAGAAGTTGAAACAGAAAACCAATAGCTAAGCAGCTAACTCTTTCCAACTTCAAGTATACAAAGACAGCACTAACAGCCAGATGAACAAAGTAACAGACTTAATAAAAAATAAAATCAGTAGAAGAATGGATCAGCAGACAATTTTTTTTTTTTTTTTTTTTTTTGGGTAAAAGAGACATCTATGCGGAAAACTAGTATGAAAGCAGACAAATAACCACTAAGTAGCTTTTATGCTGTCAGGAGTCATGCATTCACAACAGCATTTCACAGGGACATAATGATTCTATGATATACTGCAGAACCTTTCTAATCCACATCAGCAGATCAGAAAGCAGCAAGTTACAAAGAAAGCAGTGGCAAGTCATCTATGAGCTAAAGCTTTTTATATCAATCTTTTATCCATTCTATGTGAAAAGGTATCCATCATTAAAAACATCACTGAACTTACAGAATTATCACAGAATTGATAATTAGCATTCAAAGAGATGTCCGTTACCAACAAAACTCTTCAGTTGTACATTGACATACACTATTCAAAAACTGTAGGAAGAAAATACTCTATGAAAAGGTTCAGCCTAAACGGTCTGACAGTCCGTGCAAGGAATAAATAAGTAAATAAATGAACACTACGTTTGCTACGTATCATAATAATTGCATTCCAGGTATACCTTAAGTCTCCCCCCAGGAATTTTTAAAAGCAAAATCACTTTCATAGACCCTTATTGTCTCCTACAATAAATTTTGAACACTAGATGGATGTGTGACATGTACAGTAAAAAGGGAAGAAACAAGTCTTTCAGTGCAAGATGTTAACTACTGCAGCCTGCTAGCAGTTATCTATAGGCTTGAATTTGGCTCCCCTCTGCAATTCACCAAGAATTGCTTTTGGAGATTAAACTATGCCATAAGGGACAATCAAAACAACTTAGAAACATTAATAAAAGTGTAATAGTTGTTTAAATGGAAGACATGTTCACTGACACTCTGTCCCTCCATTCTTTAGAACATAACTTAATAAAATACCTCACAAGACACGTGTATCATTAAAAGTTTGGCAGACAAGGATGGAAAGGACCCTGCCTCACAGTGATCTCCACACAGCAAATCCTGGGCATCTGAAAGACTTTTTGTCTCAGGATGTACCATGTGTAGATCTCTTCATACATTATGAGCATTTGAAAAAGTAATTTCAGGGGAAAAAAAAAGTTCACTCCTTTGTTTTTGGATTAAAGCTGGGAGGAGACAGAGATGAAAAGGTATTTTTTTTTTCCCATTTGCATGCTAAAATTATCAATGTCTGCAGATGGTGATAATGGATGACTAACTTGAAAAAAGGTTACTTATCATGGGAAGCAATAACTGGCTAAGGAATCTGGGGGAGAAGCAAAAGCAGCTCATTTTTCCCTTGTCTTCACTCCTCCATCAAATATATCTTACAGTAACGTCAGGCTTAATAACAGAGGCTACAGAAGAGGAATCTGGAATCTTTCACTTATCCTTATACTCTGTACTTCCACATTCTAAAGATAAAACAAATCTCCATGACACTTTCCAATCACCTCCAGAAATTCAATTCAGTGGAGACTCATGCTTGTGAATGGAGAATAAATGCCCTGACAGAGCAGTGGCTTTGGAAGTCTACCTCAAGTTTGACTAGGAAAGTAATTTGATCCATTTGGTGGAGTGGCGGAGGGAGGAACTGAAACACGGGGACAGAAAGTACTTTCCCTTCCCAAAGAGAAGTAGCAAAAATACTTCATTTTAAGACCATTTACATACTTGATCACAGAATGGATTATATAGAGAGTTAGTCCTACACTTACTTGTGTCCCATTGCATTGTTAATGTCAGTAAAATAGAAAAAAGGCCAGGGTAAAATACCTTTTTATCCAAATTCAAGCCAGTTTTAGTCATAAAATCATAATCACACAACCCATGAGCTATTATCATCTGGGCATGATAACCTTACATAATTTGAATAACTGTTACAGATTAGAGCAAACATATTCCTGAGAAACACTTTCTGGTGGTAGCACCCAAGATTATGCCTAAAAAGTTGCATTAAAATTTACTGCAACTAATACAGTATTTTTTACACCTACATATTTCAAAGATATTCAATAAAATGAAACCTTCAAGTGCCAAGATTCACTTAATACCATGTGGATCAATATACACAGACTGCTTCTGGTATCGTCTGTCAAATCTTGAAAGAATCTGACATGCAAGGTGAACTGAAGAAAATTAGCTCCAGTAGCTACCCAGATGCCTTTTTATCTGGTCTGGTGCCATTTATGCTATCTCAGATGTAAGCCTATACAAATCTAGACTCATTTTCTTGTGGACAATGGTCGAAATAAGAAGTCTGAATGAAGCATTTTATGAATATAAACACAAGTCTTTCCTGAAATTGTTACAGAATGACCTGATCTTGAGAGGCGTTTCCACCTCATTCTAGCCAGTCAAGAAATAGAAGCACAAGATTAGAAACACAAGTCTTTTCTGAAATTGTTACAGAATGACCTGAACTTGAGAGACATTTCTACCTCATTCTAGCCAGTCAAGAAATAGAAGCACAAGATTAGAAACACAAGATTAATAAATTGGTATGCAAATAAACTACTTACTCTGATGCCACAAAGCATAATGCTACTATTAACAAGGGTAAGTGTTCTTAAAAAACACCTTTCCGTTAAACTGCTCCTGCTCAAAAATAGTTAGGTTGAAACTTTTGGTAAAATAAGGTATTACCACAGTATTTCAAATAGACTAGATTTTATATTTCACTACAGGAATAGACATAGGTTGTAGCAATGAAATTCAGAATTTAAAAGTACAGATTCTAGGTAAAGTAATGCCAATTTATCAAATCCRAACACATTGGGAAAAGAGGATTGGGAAGGAAAATGCATATACGTATTTTCCAGGAAAAAAATACAAAAATATTGGGCATCTCTTCAAAATTTGTCTGAGAACAGTATGAGCATAGATCAAAGAGCTTTCTTTTACCAAGATTTTAACTAAACACGTATGAATTAATTATCATCTTATGGCAACCCAATAAAAAAAGCATGATCTTAAAGCATGAATTGATTTAAGATGCAAAGCTACTTTGCAATCAGTCTTAGGAAACTGCTACAGGAAAAGGTAGTTTAGTTACTTATTTCATTACACAAATGAAATAAATCCATGCAACTGTTCCAAAAAAAAGGTAAGTGTTTATCTCTAAACCTGATGGATTTCACTCAGAGTATAATTTTTTACTACACTGTTTCCACACTAACACATAAGAACTTCTCTGTAAGTGCAGATTTTCATAGAATCATAGAATAGTTGGGTCGGAAGGGACCTTTAAAGGTCATCTAGTCCAACCCCCCTGCCATGGGTAGGGACATCTTCAAGTAGCTCAGGTGCCTCAGGGCAAAAGCAACTTGCACTTGTTGATAAGAAATTCTGAGTTAGCATTTAACAAGTGGTGGTGTTATGCTTGCTTTTCCCTGAAAAAGATTCAGTAAAGCTTCAAAAACAGTCAGTAAACAACCAACAAGTATAATGCTAAAGCAAGAAAGACTAAGGGAATCACTCGCTGTAGCACCGCAACTGGGGGGCTTTCGTAAGAGCAGACAGAACCGATCAGGCAAACACTGTACACTGGTTTGGGGTCCACACCTTAGAAGAAAGGAATAATTCAAAGATGGAAAGAAAAGCATTTCAAGCATTAAGAGGACTGATTTGATTACGGTGTTTTAGCACTCTCTTAAAGTGAGGAAATAGCATTAGAAGTATCTTTAACAGATACAGGTTTAACAAAAGTTAGAGTTTTAAATATAAATAATTTGATTTAGAAACAGGGGCATATGTATTTTCAGCAGTTTGCAAGATTAGGTACTTAAACAAGCACATAAAAAATTCCCTTACCTCTTTTGAATTCTCAAATCAAGATTGGAGTCCTTGTGTCTAGAACATACTTTATATTTTAGGAAAAAAATATAAACAAAACAAAACCCAGTTATTATCACAATGGACCAGTATGAAATACAATCATTTGAAACACAGGAGTTAAGGTAAGATCCCAATCCATTTTGACCTTAGCCCCAAGACACAACTTTAACTTCCAAATGTCTCTATGTCCAAACGATTTTTGGGAAAAGTCACTCTGAATGAACAAAGCATGTCACTATGTAAAAAAAAAAAATTCCATTCCTCAAATAAATTCTACTGATTGTCACTGCTCAGTACAACAAATAAATCTGTTATACTAAAAATAAACATTTTGTTTAGTAAATTAAAATAAATTTGGAAATCTCCTTCAACTAAGTAATCAATTGACCCATGGCTTTCATTATGCCAATCTGTGTATTCAAACTAATAGTTCTGACGAGAAATGTCAGAGACAATTATTCATAAATAAAGAATATATAAGTTAGCCAGCTGTACTGTACCTTTCAGCTTGTTCTTTCAGGTTACAAACTAGAAAAAGCTGTACAGCACAACACATTACCTGAAAAATCAGCAAACACTGCACTGGCAATGCTTACATATTTTCATGAATAAATGACACTTATGGTTACAAACATTATATTAATGTTTGCATGCACATTGCAAGAGAAGATAGCAGAGATCACCTGTTCTGGCACAACATCACACATAATTCACACAAGATTTGTATCATATCCAGTAACCACAATGATTATATAATAATCGACTAAAGATAGTAACACACACTGACTGACTGGTTATGCAGAGAGTGAAAAGAAAGTTCTTAACTAAAACTGAAAAACTTGACAAGACGGCCATTTGCAAGTCAGCAAATAACATGATACTCATTCTGGCAACCTGAAAAAATAACTTTCCTCTCTTAATTAAGCAAATACTGCACAGCACGTTCTCGCCCACACACAACAGACACAGAATGCTTCCTGCCTTAAATCAAAACGAATTTATGCTATTCACAAAGCAAAGATATCCTCAGTTTCCAACAATAAGAATAGCCTCAGATTCAAACAAGAAGGATCTTTATTGCCGCCAACGAGCCCTTTAAACGTAGACAAAGTTTCAAGTTATCGTCAGTCACAAGGTCAAAATACGAATAGTTATCTGTTAACATCAACCTAAATATACGTCCATAGGGATAATAAGTGTCCTTCTTGCTACTTTGCAGAGAGATGGAAAATAATGGTAGAGCTAGTTTAAATAAGTTCTTCCACTAGTAGTAAAACTACAAAAAAGCCTGGTTTTCTTCACACTTGCATATTGCTTCCTTAGAATCTTACCCTGCATTGTAGTAAYGCCAACACACACACCTCGATTATCTCCAGTTCTCCCCCCCACCCCCTCAACAATTTCCCCCACTGGCTCTGTCAACTTATAATTATGATTTGAAAAAGAGGCAGTCATAACTGTGAGAGCAGTCATCTTTTGGCACAAAGAACAAGTAACTTGAGCTCACCATACTTTGTCATTCCCCCTACTTTTGAATAGTACGTGCTGTGTTTGACAAAGGAATAAAAAGACCCTTAAGTTCCTACGTATAGTATGAAGTTCCTAGTATAAAGTACTGTTTCTGATTAAGGAAAARAAAAGAAAGAAAAAAAGGGAAAATAATATCGTTGATCAACTCACTACTGTTTTATTCCTTCCTACAATGCTGGCTCAGCAATATGATTGCAAGACTTCAGGTCTCTGCACTAGCAAACTTCAATCAAACTTTCAATATAGCAAATGAGGTTTTCAATCTCACTAGTTCTCACCACACTGAGCATTTCATTTTCATAGTCTGTTGCTTTGAATGTAGATGCACTTATTCAGTAAAATTAACTTGAGAAAGTCTAATTCAGATAAGAGCAGCAAGTTTTTTCTTGGCTCTTTAGAGCAATTATAGAGCAAACCACGGTTTACAGTGTGTCTTCAGTTAGCAACGAAACTGTGTTACATATCACAATAGCAGATTGCTTTTAATGCAGGATAACCCTTTCTCTCTTCCCTTTTATTGCATTCATGACTTCCACATAGTAGCTAAACTTACAGTATAATACAGCAAGCTTGCATTTTAAAAAGGGAGGTGCAAGGAATACAAAACTGTAAGTTTACTTCAAGACAGAGCTTCAAAATAAGCCTTTTATAAGATGAAAGACATGGACAGCTTCTTCCTGGCTTTTAATTGACTCCAATCAAACTGTCCTGAGCAGGTTTTCTTTATATTTGCTTTAAACATGACAGCATACCTAGACTAGCAAATCAGAGTAGTTTCAACCAACATTAAACGTCTTTACCAGCAATGACAAAAAGAGAACAGAGTTTAAACTACTAAACTCTCAGGAATGCGGACAGCCTTAAATCCATTGCATCTCCAAACACCATTATCAATACAAGCTTCCATTTAGTAACTCTATGGCCACATGTGTACCAATTGAATAATAGTTCCAAAACAAAAAATAGAGAAAATGTTTATTTTATAACATACAAGATCTCATTACACTTTCTTGTAAGCTGGTATCATCTCTTAAGACAGTAGCTGAAAAGTGAAACGCTACCAACATGCATGCTTTTCAAAACATCATGTCTACATTCACTTTGCAGGTCATATATAAGCTTAGAGCTTCAGTTGAAAAGCTTCTACTTTTACAGAGTTTCCTGGAGAGTTCAGGAATTTAATCTGGAATTATTTCAGTCCTGGGAGATCATTACCTGACAAAAGCTAAAAAGGCCACCTAGATTAAACAGTCACATGGGAAAAAGGAAACAGAAGYTATTAAACCAAATGTAGACTGGTTCTTGGCAAGAAAGCTTACCCATATCTCAGATATAAAGCTTAGAGATGACCTCCTGTAATGCATGTAGGTAGTCAGGARAAGTAAGAGTAGGTTGGACAGCTGCAGCAACTAGAAGCTGTACTTTACAGTCTCTTATCCATAGCATGGTAATTAATTTCTGCCATTCTAGGCATTAGTATTAGGCTAGCATAGTTACAAACTCTGAAGTCGACTTTAATACATTTACAAGTGTTCAGTCTTGATTTTCTATGGTGACAGCAGAGTAACAGGATCAAGCTGGCTAGGTCAGYCCACATAAAGAAATGAAACAGATTTTCCTCAACAATTGGTCTGCGAAATGCTTTAAAATTTGTTTCTTTCCAAGCTTTCTGTTGCCGTACCSCTATGCATCTCTTTAGAAAACTGCCTGCCCCTTTCTAATGCATCCTACATGATCTCACCAAGTACCTTCAGTTCTGCACAGGTTCTGTATTCTCTTAAACACATTATAAAATATCTACAAGTACAACATAAACTGAAATAGTAAAGCTACTGGAAGGGTACAAGGTTTCTACTTCTATTCACCTTGTCACCAATCGAAGAATTTTATGAATTGCAGGGCACCTTTATGAGACACATGAGAAGTATCACAGTTCAGATTCCCATCTGATCTGCCACTAAAAGAACGAACACAAAATTCACAAGTATCCAATCCAACAATAATCAATAATAATTTTTAAAAAACACACTACCTGGTACTAAAAAGACTCGTAACAACATATTTAGCACATGCCTAATTCTTCATGCTGTATAAAGGAAATTAATTTACAATGGAAGAGACGTACGTGGGATGCTCCTTAACCATAAGGTTCATCTCAACTTTTTTTTTTAAATTCAAACCTTTTCATCCACAAACTTAATTCTTCTGTGAAGCTCTGCAATACAATTATGTAGGATTATTTTGAAAAATACCAAACAAAATATTTCCAGAAGAATGTCCCAGTGCATATACAGATAATAAAACAGAATTGCTTGAATTGGTTTCTCAGAGGCACATATTTCATACAGAAGGCAGGAAATGGCTAAGCTGATTTGACAGAGAGCGTGCATAGAGTGATACTTTTGTAACAATTAAAAAAAAACCCACCAAGCGTGAAGTAACAAAAGAACATCCAAGTACTTCATAAACCATAATAATCAAACCTCCTGTGAGCCTTATTAACTTCAGGACATGCTAAACTTTCCACACAGGACACTCTGAAGTAATACCCGACACTTTCAGACTACAAGAGACCAAATCCAGCAGCACCACAACTCACTAAACTCACTAAACTGTTGAGAAAACAATCAGAATTTTGCAATATCAAATATCTATGTATGTATGTCTGTGCGTGCGTCTGTATCCTTAGACCTTAAAACAACTCAAAGCACAAGCATTCTATATCTGACCTACGAGTACCACTTCAATTCCCATTTCCCACAAGACTTAAAATCCCATATGCCACTTAGATACACAGCATTGAAGCCACATACCTGCACAGCTGAAGTTGTACACGCAAGGGACATGTCCCCTCTATTCTCTAGCTGACTGGAAACGGTATCTCCACCACTACCAACCGCCACCCTACCCCTCGGAGCGACCCTTTCTCCCAAAGCCGTGGGGTTTTGGAGCCCTGCAAACCCACCCTGAAGGGGAGGATGCATTCAGGGACAACTCGGGACAGCTCCATCCACCCCGGCTCCCCACAGGCAGCACCGCCTTGCCCGCAGCTGAGCTGCCCCAGGCCCCTCCACACCACAGGCAACTCTGCTCGGGGGTAGGAAGGGGTGGAGTGGGGGGTGTCAGGGTTTCCTTTCCCCGAGAAGACAAGAGCCACCTTCCCCCGGGGCGGGGGGAGCTGTCCAGACAGACAGAAGGGCAGAAGGCCCACAGAAGACCCCCTGCTCCGGCAGGGGTGTTTGGAGAAGGGAACCGCACACAAAACCCAGCCTCTCCTATTAACACCCACCGAGAATACAGCGTGCTTGCTGCAGCACGGAAAGTTCAAGCACAGTCGTCCCCCCCCAAGCCCCGGACCCCTGGGGAGCAGAAGGCCCGCTCCTCCGCAGACTCCCACGCCCCTGGGGCGGAGAAGACCCTCGCCCCGCACCCTCCCCCACCCCCAGGCACACCCGTGCCGGGAGGCCCCCGCAGCCCCCCACCGCAAACACCTCGGGGGAGGGGGGGGGTGGCAGGGGCGCCCCGCCCCCGAGACCCTCGCCCGGCCTCACACGGCCCGCTGCCCCCGCAGCGGGGCGGGGGAAGGCCGGGACCTCGGCCCCGCCACCGGCGGACCCCCACGCCACCCTACGCCACGCCGCGGCCCCGGACTGACCTGACGGGGGAGGGGCGCCGCCGTGTCCGCTGGCGGGGGAGGGGCGCGGTCGCCTCTCGGGGCTGGCGGGGGGCTTCCCACTGCCACCGATCCCCCGCTCCCGGGCCCGTCCGTCCCCGGGCGCCACCACAGAGAGAAAGCAGAGGACGCGAGCGAGGTAACGCGAGACAGAGGGACACACCAGCCCCTCTTCCCCTCCCCCGCCAAAAAATCAAAAAAAAAAGGGGGGGGGGAGGGGGGATAAAATTAAAAGGCTCAGCCCGGAGTTTAAAACAAAGAGGCGGAAATAACCGAGCGCGGCCCGAGCGGAGCCGAGCGGGGGCGCCGCGCTCAGGGCGCATGCGCGCGGGGCGCTCACCCAGGCACGGCTCCGGCCGCCCCCTCCCCCAAGGAGCGGGGCTGGCCCACGCGCGCTCTCCCGCCCCCCGCCGCGCGCGCGTGCCGGGGGCGGGTGGTGTCTGGCGGCGGGGCGGCGGGCGCGGGGATCCCCGGGGCACCCGCTGGCAACCTCCGGCAGTCCCGGGAGCCTGGCCCGGGGGGCAGAGGGAGGATGGCCGGGTCCCCGGGGTGCCCAGCCTTGAAAAATCGGTTGCACGTGTGAGCGAGGTGAGCTTAGTGACGGTGACTTACTTTTCGGCAGGGTAAGGCCCTTCGTCGCTCCAAGCTGTGGCGTGTCTCGAGGTTTTCCTCAAAAACACGTAGGTGTCTTTTTAGTCGGTGAACGCGGAAACTTGAATAGGAGCTGGGAGCGCTGGTGGCAAGACACACAACTTGGTGACAAGCTGCAGGTGACTCAAACACTCCAACTGATGAAATTAAGAAGATTTTGGCTTCCTGAAAGTTGAAATATGTGAGGTCTTAGGTCAAGGAGCATGCACAAAGCTTGGGAAGCCCATGCCAAGTTCAACTTCACACTCAAGTGGCTGAATGCCAAGGTTGCAAAGACAAGTACTTAGAAATACACCTGTCCAAACTCTAGGACACCAGAGGAAGCTTTACATTCCCAATTATGCATATATTTTGAATGTAATGCTTTAAAATACCTTTGTATTTCTCTCTTTCTTTCCTCCCTGCCAACCAAGAAGAGCCCCAAGAGAGTCTTCCACCTTGTCTAAGAATGCAACTGGAAATGGGCTGTCTGACATGGCACAGCCCTAGAAGATGTTTTCCTCCTTGTCCAACAAACTACTGAGCCTTTATTGTGTACCAAGACTTCAGGGTCTGTGCTTGGCTCTAGGAGCTATGTTATCCAGAAGCTAACCCTGTGTTAATAGAAAATACGCGAGCACTGTAGATTTGCTCTGTTTAACTTCAAGGGTTGTGTGATTAAATGGATGCATCTTGTCTGTAAGAAACTTAAATTCTCTTTTCAGTTTAAGCACAACTGACTTTGCATGGGCCTTTGCTTACAAAGATATATTTTAGAAAGTAATGGGGCCTCCTGCCTGACTGCTGGAATTGGGGTTCAAGTAGCCAGAAGCAAAAGTAACAAACTATAAGAATGTGCATGAAGTTATAAACTGAATGCGTGCTTTTTGGTTTTTTTGTTTTGTTTTGTTTTTAGTGTTTCCAGAGCCAAACACTGCAGATTGGGAAGACCACTAAGGCCAGAGTCTATGGGGTTTGGTTTTCTCTTACTATAGATATTTTTTAGAAGATGGTACCTGAAGCAAAATGTTACGGCCGTGCCTCCTCAAACAATTAATCTACTTTAATATACCCCTTGTGACAAGACTGTTGTGACCCTCAGAGAGCCAAGGCAATGTTTTGCTCTCTTTTCAACCTCATTACCCTAACATCAGTTCTAATGCCTTTGGCAATGTCGTTAAAGAGTGTGTTAGCCTATAAGTGATATTTCTGAAATACAAGCTTAGCCAGTGAGTAGAGTATCTAAGATCATAACTGAGTAGATACGAGTGCCTTCTCTGAACTGCAACACTTGGTATTAGGAGAGAAGTGAAACTTTTTGTTAGCATTGCAGTCAGTGAGCTGTGATCAAACTGCAGAAGTTCAGAGAATGACTCAGGGGGAACTAGAAAGAGCATTTAAAGGATTCTTTCTGTTAGCTTCACGTGCATTAGTCCTCACAGTTTTCACACAAAGAAAAGCATAATGTGAACACAGGTAAATTTCAGCTCTAGCTTCTGGAAGCATGCATTTCCTAGCTAAAAAAATTCATGAAAGAGAATCTATTTGAGACCTCCTGACAGGAAAAAAAACCCAAACATTTCAGGTAAAAGAAGTTCATTGTCTACTTTAGGGCTTCTAACAGTGGAAAGGTATTGGTCAGCAAGAGCACATTAATGGTAATGGTATAAACAGGGAAATGGCTAGAAACCCAACAAACCAGGATATTTTCATGAACAGTAGTAAAGCACAAAGTAGGCAAATATCTGACAAAATTATTCTAGTTTAAGACTGACCATAATACAGTGTTTACAAACAGCAAAGTTGAGAACTTTTCAGTATTTCCAGTAGTTGCCCAGTTCCTTTCCAGAGCAATAGAGCTGTATCGATCATGTAGGTCTGTGGACTAGACTGATTGCACCTGAGGGTGCTGAGAGAGCCTGTCGATACCACTGCAAGGCTGCTCCCTGTCTATTACTTTTGCAAGATCATGGTGACCAGGGGAGTCCCCCAGTACTGGAGTATGGTAAATATTTTGCCCATCTTTGAAAACAGCAAGAAAGATAATTCAGGGAACTACAGCCTCACTTTGGTCTCTGAGAGACTCATGAAGCAAGTCCACCCATGCCATTTCTGAACACATGGAGAAGAACATGTCTTACCGAAGGTAAATCAGGGTGGACCAAGCTGATTGTCTTCTAYGATGAAATTACTGGATTGTGGTTGCAAGGAATGTGGTGGATGTTGTGGACTTAGACTTTAGCAAGGCTTTTGATACAGTCTCCCACAATATTCTTGGCCCACATTAGGACATTATGGCCTGGATAGGTAAACTACTGGATGGGTGAAATATTGGCTGGATTGTTGGTCTGAAAGAGTACTGGTTAATGGGTTGTATTCTGTCTGAAGGCTGGTGACAGCATGAAGTTTTTCAGCGTTTTTCCCTAGGACCTGTTTTATATCTTTGTCGATGACTTGGACACACAGAAATAAGTCAAAACCAATAAGACAACACCAAACTGGAAGTGCAGCCTGTATGCCTGAGGACAGGTCTCGCATTAGGAGGGACCTAAACAGGCTGTAGGAATAAAATTCAACAAATACAAAATCCTGCACCTGGAACAGACTTAACTTCCTGCAGTGGTACAGGTTGGGGTGTGACCGACTAGCTGGAAAGCAGGTCTGTTGAAAACACTGTGTGAATTCTTGGGGACAATAGGCTAAACATGAACCACCGGTGCGCCGTGGCRCTGATGAGAATTAACAGCATCTTGGGATGTGTTAACAGGCCAGTACATTGGGGGACGTGATTGTTCCTCTTTACGTGGTACTTGTTAGAATGAGTCTGGCATAGTGCATACAGTTTTGGGTGCACCAATATGAGAAAGATAGTGATAAACTTGATCAAGTCCAGCAGAGGCCACCAGGATGGTAGTGGGTCTGGAGAACATGTCCTGCAAGGAGAAGCTGAGGGAACTGGAATAGTTCAGCCTAGAGAAGAGATGGATTCAGGGGGACCTAACAGCAACCTTCAACACTTACAAGGGGATCACCTACACAAAGCGGAGTGTGGTGGATTAACCCCAGCCAACAACTAAACACGATGCAGCTGCTTCCTCACCCCCCCCTCCAGTAGGATGGGGGAGAGAATCAGGAGGGCACACGAAGGAAAACCCGCGGGTTGAGATAAAAACAGTTTAATAATGGAAATAAACCAAAGTAGAACAGTAATAACAACGATAACAACAATAACAGAAGATACAAAACAGGCGATGCACAGTGCAGCTGCTCACCTCCCACATATTCCAAATGAACTCGCATGTCCTGAACGAACTCGCATATCCCAAACACCAGAACCACCCCCGAGCATGATGTCACATGGTATAGAATACCCCATTGGCCAGCTGGCTTAACCACCCTGGCTCCGCTCCCCCCCAGGTCCCCCTGCACCCAGCAGAGCATGGGAGGCTGAAAAGTCCTGGTGCAAGCACCACCCAGCAACAACCAAAGCATCAATGGGCCACCAACGTTCCTTTCATTGCCAAACCCGAAACACAGCACCCCCTCCAGCTACAGGACATAGAGCCAGACTCTTTAGTGAGGCAAGTGGCAGGAAAATGAAAGACAGTGGTCATAAAGTGAATCAGGGGAGATTCTGATGGAACAAAAAGGAAAAAAAAAAAAGATCACTATAAGGATAGTTAAATTTTGGAAGAGGTTTCCCAGAGAGGCTGTGCATTGTGCATCTTCGGAGGTTTTCAAGACAAGGCTGGACAAAGACCTGCTTTAAGGAAGAGGTTGTACTAGAGACCTCTGGATGTCCCTTCCTATCTAAATGTTTCTGTAATTCTGGGATTAACTGTGAAGCAGAGAAATCAAAATTGTCCAGGAAAATTTAGATTAACAGAAGAAAGAGTATCTAAAATGGCTGAATTGTCCTGGGAAGACAAAGCAACTTTATCAAACTGCTCTAGAACAACATTGCCTTTTAGATGATGTGCGAATAGGCTGACCTAGGTGACTAAACTTTGTCACTGATCTGTTGGCTGCTTTTTCCATGCTTCATCTTTCATCTTGGCTGCTATTAACTCCCAACGGGCCCTCACCAATTAATGCCACTCTGAGTACAGATACTTACCTGTTAGTTGCAACTGAAAACTCAGAGCATTTCTAGTCACCACCTTTCACACTCAGTCTTTCCCAATCATAAATCTTCAGTCAGCACTGGATTCACTTAGATTTCTTCATTCAGGTGCAAATGGCAGGCAGCAGCAAAATACTGTAGTAGTAGCCAAAGATCACAGAGCTGGGCTCCAAACATCTTGTAGCCTAAAACCAAAGAACCCAAGCATTCACCAGCTTTTGTCTTCTAGATGAATGTAACATGCACTAATTATTTGAGTAACCTATTCTTACGGGAAGTATCTACAAGATTTGGGCACTAGCAGTACAAAATGATCACTTCATAACACATACACTATACATACATTCATATAAGTATACATATACATAGATACAGATATTTATTTTGACATCTCCTTTTTTACAGCTTTTCCTTTTACACTATCAGGTTTCTTTTGTGGATATCTGCACACACACATGTACCACATTCCCCTCAAATGTATGTTACAGTATGTTACAGGCCTGCATTGTATTGCATTAGCCTGCACTGAACCTTATAAAGCATTCCTCATCACCAACTTTTGCGAAGTTAGCATGCATTTGATTTAAAGCTTCAGTTCCTGGAGATGCAAGACGCAAGTTCCTGTTCATGCAAGAATATCCAGATTTATTTTACAAACTTGCAGATCATGTAGGTTTAGAGAAATGCTTAGACAATGTGACTATGCTTCAAGTGTTTTAAAAACAACAGAATTATATACAAGTGCTGTTCTAGCATTAAGTCAGTCATGATATTCTGGGAATGGAATAATGATTTTTAAAATCTTGGGGAGACACCACTGACACTTCTGACTGACTTTGTGGTGTTTCCAGCCACATAAGCCTCCGTTCTCCTGCTAATGACCAGAGAAGTCTCTTAACAATAGAGATGGTGCACAGCATTTTATGATAGTATTGCAGAATGGATGAGGTTGGAAGGGACCTTTGGAGATTGTCCAGGACAGTCTCCCTGCTCAAAGGAGGGTCAGGTAGAGCAGGCTGTCTTGCTTCCTCTATTTATCACAAGATCAAACACTGCCATTCTTACATTGTAAGTTCTGCATGAACATTCTAATGACTGAATGATAACTTCATTCTTGCTCAGGGACCACTGGGAACCAATCTTCTGAATGTCACTTCTACCACAAGTAAATTCGGGCTTCAGAGATGTAGTCTATTAATCCTCTCATTTAAAAACAAAGACCTAGAGGTCCTTTGCAGGAGGAGATATGATTTAGCATCCCCTATGGACACAGCTGCATAGGCAACAGGCCAATCAACCAGAGAAACTGACTAAAGAAGATCTGTTGCTTCAACAATGAAACAGCAATGAAACACAATGAAACATTCATAGAATCATAGAATCATTAAGGTTGGAAAAGACCTCTAAGATCAGCAAGTCCAACCGTCAACCTAACACCACCATGCCCACTAAACCACATCCCGAAGCACCACATCTACACGTCTTTTAAATACTTCCAGGGATGGTGACTCCACCACTTCCCTGGGCAGCATGTTCCAATGCTTGACTACCCTTTCGGTGAAGAAATTTTTCCTAATGTCCAATCTAAACCTACCCTGGCGCAACTTGAAGCCATTTCCTCTCGTCCTATCGCTAGTTACCTGGGAGAAGAGACCAACACCCACCTTCCTACAACCTCCTTTCAGGTAGTTGCAGAGGGTGATAAGGTCTCCCCTCAGCCTCCTTTTCTCCAGGCAAACAACCCCAGCTCCCTCAGCTGCTCCTCATAAGACTTGTGCTCCAGACCCTTCACCAGCTTCGTTGCCCTTCTCTGGACACGCTCCAGCACCTCAAAGTTGTTCTTGCAGTGAGGGACCCAAAACTGAACACAGTATTCGAGGTACGGCCTCACCAGTGTCAAGTACAGGGGCATGATCAGCTCCCTACTCCTGCTGGCCACACTATTCCTGACACAGGCCAGGATGCTGTTGGCCTTCTTGGCCACCTGGGCACACTGCTGGCTCATGTTCAGCCGGTTGTCAACCAGCAGCCACAGGTCCTCTGCGGGGCAGCTTTCCAGCCACTCTTCCCCAAGCCTGTAGCGTTGCCTGGGGTTGTTGTGACCCAAGTGCAGGACCCGGCACTTGGTCTTGTTGAACCTCATACAATTGGCCTCTGCCCACCGATCCAGCCTGTCCCGATCCCTCTGCAGAGCCTTCCTGCCCTTAGGCAGATCAATACTCCCGCCCAACTTGGTGTCGTCTGCAAACTTACCGAGGGAGCACTCGATCCCCTCGTCCAGATCATTGATAAAGATATTAAACAAGACGGGCCCCAAAACTGAGCCCTGGGGAGCACCACTTGTGACTGGCCGCCAACTGGATTTAATTCCTTTCACCACAACTCTCTGGGCTCGGCCGTCCAGCCAGTTTTTTACCCAGCAAAAAGTACACCCGTCCAAGCCATGAGCCGCCAGCTTCTCTAGGAGAATGGTGTGGGAGACAGTGTCAAAGGCCTTACTAAAGTCCAGGTAGACCACATCCACAGCCTTCCCCTCATCCACTAGGTGGGTCACCTGGTCATAGAAGGAGATCAGGTTTGTCAAGCAGGACCTGCCCTTCATGAACCCACGCTGGCTGGGTCCGATCCCCCGGTTGTCCTGCACCTGCCTTGTGAGCGCCCCCAAGACGAACCGCTCCATAATCTTCCCTGGTACTGAGGTCAGACTGACAGGCCTGCAGTTCCCCAGATCATCCTTCCAGCCCTTCTTGTAGATGGGCGTCACATTGGCAAGCCTCCAGTCGTCCAGGACCTCCCCTGTTGACCAGGACTGCTGATAAATGATGGAGAGTGGCTTGACAAGCTCCTCCGCCAGCTCCCTCAGTACTCTCGGGTGGATCCCATCCAGCCCCATAGACTTGTGAGTGTCCAGGTGGCATAGCAGGTCATTAACCGCTTCCTCTTCGATTATGGGGGGCATATTCCGCTCTCTGTCCCTGTCTTCCAGCTCGGGGCTGAATACCCTGAGGATAACTGGTCTGACTACTAAAGACTGAGACAAAGAAGGCATTAAGTACCTCCGCCTTTTCCTCATCCTTGGTGACAATGTTCCCCCCCGCATCCAGTAAAGGATGGAGATTCTCCTTGGCTCTCTTTTTGTCGTTAATATATTTGTAAAAACATTTTTTGTTGTCTCTTACGACAGTGGCCAGATGATAGAATTCTAGCTGGGCTTTTGCCGTTCTAATTTTCTCTCTGCATGACCTAACGAGATCCCTGTACTCTTCTTGAGTTGCCTGTCCCTTCTTCCAACAGCGGTAGACTCTCCTTTTTTCCCTGAGTCCCAGCAAAAGCTCCTTGTTCAACCAGGCCGGTCGTCTTCCCCGCCAGCTCTTCTTGCGGCACATGGGGACAGCCTGCCCCTGCACCTTTAAGACTTCCTCCTTGAAGAACGTCCAGCCTTCCTGGGCCCCTTTGCCCTTCAGGAATACCTCCCAAAGGACTCTCTCAACCAGTGTCTTGAACAGGCCAAAGTCCGCCCTCCGGAAGTCCATGGTAGTGGTTTTGCTGACCACCCTCCTTATTTCTCCAAGAATCGAGAATTCTATCATTTCATGGTCTCTAAGCCCAAGACAGCCTCCAACCACCACATCTCCCACCAGTCCTTCTCTGTTGGTAAACAGCAGGTCGAGGGAGGCACCTCCCCTGGTAAGCTCACTTACCAGCTGCATCAGGAAGTTCTCCTCCACACACTCCAGGAACCTCCTAGACTGTTTCCTCTCTGCTGTGTTGTATTTCCAGCAGACGTCAGATAAGTTGAAGTCCCCCATGAGGACAAGGGCTAGCAATCGTGAGACTTCTGCCAGCCGCTTGTAGAATGCTTCGTCTGCCTCTTCAACCTGGTTGGGTGGTCTGTAACAGACTCCCAGCAGGATATCTGCCTTGTTGGCCTTCCCCCTCATCCTTACCCATAAGCACTCGACCTGATCATCACAGTCATCGAGCTCTGTACAATCGAAACACTCTCTAACATACAGAGCCACCCCACCGCCTCTCCTTCCTTGCCTATCCCTTCTGAAGAGCTTATAGCCATCCATCACAGCACTCCAGTCATGGGAGTCATCCCACCATGTTTCTGTGAGGGCGACTAAGTCATAGCTACCCTGCTGCACAATGGCTTCCAGCTCCTCCTGTTTGCTGCCCATGCTGCGCGCATTGGTGTAGATGGACTTGAGCTGGGCTATCGATCTCACCCCCGACATCGGCATGCCACCCCTAGGCTCATCTCTAGCAAGCCTGGTTTTATCTCCTTCCCCCTTCGAATCTAGTTTAAAGCCCTCTCGATGAGCCCCACCAACTCATGGGCGAGAAGCCTTTTGCCCCTTTGAGACAGCTGAACTCCATCGTCGCCAGCAGGCCTGGTGCCATGTAAACCTCTCCATGATCAAAAAAGCCAAAATGCCATCGATGGCACCAGCCTCTGAGCCACGTGTTAATCAGGTGTATTTTCCTGTTTCTTACAGTATTCTTCCCTGCCACCGAAGGGATTGAGGAGAACACTACCTGTGCTCCTGATCCTGCAACCAACCTGCCCAGTGCCCTGAAGTCCCTTTTAATCGCTTTGGGACTTCTCTCCGCAACCTCATCGCTGCCAACCTGCATAACCAATAGTGGGTAATAGAGGGCCGTACCAGACGAGGGAGTCTCCTAGTAACGTCTCTAACCTGGGCCTCAGGGAGGAGCAGACTTCCCTGTGGGATGGGTCTGGAGGCAGATTGGGCCCTCTGTTCCCCTCATAAGGGAATCGCCTACGACAATTACCCTCCTTTTTTTCTTAATAGAGGCAGTCATAATGCGTGGGGCTGACTGACTCRATCTAGGCACTGCCCTGGATGGACCTTCATCTACATCCTCATTTGCCTGGCCCTCAAGTTCCAGAGCCCCATATCTGTTGTGTAAGGGCAACCGGGAAGGCGAGGGAGGCCGGGAGGGGATTCGCCTGGTGCCCCGAGCAGGGACCCGTTTCCATTCCCCCCCATCTCTTAGGTCCCCTACTTCTGCCTGGTGGCAAGAGGGAAGAGGATCCTCTGCTTCTTGCGGAGCCTCCACCTGCTGCCTTTGCCTCAGGGATGGCAGGGTGTGGCTCCACCAATCCATCTCCCTCTCACACTCCCTAATGCTCCTTAACCTCTCCACTCCCTCCTTCAGCTCTGCCACCAGGCTGAGCAACTCATCCCCCGGTCACACCGCGCACCGGTGCTGTCTCCGCTGCCCCCCGGCACCAGTGACAGGCTCAGGCACTCCCTGCAGCCGGAGACCCGGACGGCTGCATGTTTGTGTGGGGGCTGCGGCTGGGTCGCCATACTCCTTCTGGCCATGGCTTTTGACCAAGTGGAAACTATTACTAGGTCCTCTTCTGGGAAGGCGATGACCACTAGTTAAGTTAGATGAAGGATATGTTTCATGTAGCCAGTGCACGCCATGTCATGGAGCTCCAGATGGCTCAGTATGAAGAACTGTTTGCTAAGTGACCTTTCCGGTACTACCATTAAGTCCCCTTCATGTGCTTTGCCAGCAATGCTAGCCTTAGAAGCTCACTTTGTCCCCCCTTCCCCAGCCATTTGCTAGGAGGAAGAGGTAGGACAATGGAAGGTCATTTATTCTTCCAAGGGATACTATCAATGGTATCATCTGTACTGTGTAAGCTTCTGACAGGTGAGTTGTGAAGACGTACAGTGTCCGTCCTCTGAGCCTTTCAAATAAGTTTGACCACCTAGCCTTGCTTTGTTGGTTTGATTGTTAGAAAGTATTTCCCAGTTTCTAATCTTGCTCTTCCTGCTATGATTTTAGTAGATGAAGCAGTTCATACCCTTTCTCTTTGCAAATACTTGTGACATATCTGACATAACTTCCAATCAGTCTTCTTTTGACTAAGTAACCACTTTTTCCCTCATTTTGCATACTAGGTTTTGGGGTTGCAGACTTTTGTATTTCTTTGCCACAACTTTCCCAGTTATCTGCCCCAATAGACCTTTCTTCCTCTTCAAAAGACCAGCCATTTCTTTCCAAGACAGATAGACACCTTGCCTTCCCTCAAGAAAGCGCCTTTAACAAGATCTGCTTTCACCATCCAGATGCTTTACTCTAATATGTACAAACCCAGAGAAGCAGTTTGTTGACACAGATCTGACTTGAGACGCATACTCTCCCAGAAATACTATGACAAACAGGGAAGTATAGTCTCTCAAACAAATCTTATGCTGGGGAACTGTAAATTAGAGGCAACTTGGAGGTTCACTGCCCCACAAATTCAGATACATTCTGAAGTATTAATCAATGTTTTGTTATAGATTTACTTTAGTTTAAGCGTAATCCATAACAGTTTTTAACTCTGTAACTTATGCAACCTCCTTCATCTGTAAAGCAGTAAGATACTTCTATTTCTTTCAATAATCTTTAATCTTTGAGTTTTGGGGAGTTGGTACCTTTCTCCCTCTTGTCCCTGCTATAGAATTGACAAGGCATGCTGTCTCAGCCTCTAGCTGAACAGTTTTMTCCCTATTCTGATCCGCAGCATTTTTCTATGATTGAAGGATACCATAAAACCCAGAGAGATTTAAACCCAAGAGACAGGTATTTAACTATACCCTCAGTCATTCCAACCCACCTGAGCTCTTCAATCCTCACTGTTACTTGGCTTTCAAATTCCTCCATTTCCTATGGCAAAAATATCCCTGGTTTTCTCTCTARTATCAAACTCAAATAAATCAGGTTCATTAACCCCTCTAGCCAAATCCACTCAACTGTACAAGACAAACTGCTTCAGCAATCATTCGGAAAAGATGAAACACTATTTTAGCAAATACTAGCCACTTAATGTAAATCTAGGCTTACAAATATTCCAGCTGGTAAGTGAAAGATTAAGGCTTTTGGCAAAGCATGTCAGCAACTGTTAACTAGCAATTAGAAACTTCTGGTTATGTATTCTTCCTCACCAGAAGACCTTTTAGTGCTTCAAAGATGAACATTAGATAGAAAAGTGGAAATAGAGAAGGATTTAATGACTCGGGAAATAAGTATCTGTTTGTTACCACTAACTACTTACATAAACACAGCTTAGATCCCTTCAGTGGTTTGTTTTTTAAACACAAAAAGCCTCAGCCATATCCTTACTGTTAAATGATGAAATTTACACTGGGGCAGGGGGTGGCAGGGAGAAGCAAAACAAATACCCATGCTCAGTTCCCAGGAGTTCTGCGTCTGGGATGTTCTATTCTCAGAACTTGGAGCTTGATCCAATAAGAGGAACGCTGTCAGCAACCTACTGCATTGTGCAAGTCAATGTGTGTCCCTTTGACTGTCAGCTGTCGTTACTGCATTAAAGCTGAGGAGGAAGTTACCCTCCTGGCTGGTGCAGTTCTTTATGACCATCAGTTATCATTTGGCTGCTAACATACCAGACTACATATATACAGAACACTGGTGAGATTTTTGATTGCCTACACATGCACTGACGTCACCACTTAAATTCCAGCAATTCAATTTTAGATACGCTCCCAGACAACCTGTAAAAATCAAAAGCAGAGATGGAAAATCAGAAGTAAATACTGGGGAGAGGAGCAGGTTTTAGGAGGAAGTGATGGACATGGGGAAAAAGGGCTCAAAAAAATTCTTCTTGAATTACCAGCATGTGCTGCTACTAAATTGCAGGGGTAAGGGTTTTTTAAGCTGATAGGCTCCAGGCTGTTAGAATGCAGTACATGATGTCCTTTCCCTTGGGGATTTTTTTCTTTTAATCTGAGTTGCAGCTTTGATATGAAACTGAGGTGCAATATGCAGTGATACCACAATGAAACTTGGCAGAATGCTACCTATTCATTGTGATGAGCCAAGAGACACTTTGCACAAGGCATGCTTGGTTCACATCTCTTCAGGTTCCTGACTTCTTTTTCCAACAGGTTGCTGCAAGACCAGTATGTAAACCTGACAGGCTTAGAAACCATGTTAACAAAGTGGATGCAGCTGTATGTATCGACCCTGCTCACATTTATCTGCTGCTATGTTGGCCCATACATACCTTCAACTCTCCACATGTTTTGCAAGTCACAATACTGGTTATAGGACAGTGTGTAATTCATGGTCCACCTGATACTCCAAGTATTTTTCTGTATATGATCAGTTCTGGCTCTGGTTCCTCCAAACAGAGAGAAAGTAGCCACTCTGACTTGGATATTGGCCAGCCACTGCTGACCAAAACCAACCTATGATAGAGCTTTGCTGAGTTCCAGTATTTGCATTTTTTTTCTGGGGTAAAATCTGTCTTTCAGCAGACAGATTTTATTTGTTAAGATTATCCAGGAAAAGAGGAGGTTCATTTGTCTTCCAACTCAAGCATATCACCCTCATATATATTTAAGATTTGGATTTTTTTCCACCATATACATATTGTGATAGACAAATATTCCTCTACACAAACTGTGCCATGTACAATATGTATTTATACAGTCAGGTACAGTTACCAGTCGCTTCTTGTTCACTGATCACTAACATTTCTATGGATCCTGACTGAAATTTCAGGTGTCAGTTCTTAAAAGAGTTGCATTATCTAAGAAGAGTATGAGTTAAGAGATAATGATATCCCTTCAGGTATCTAGTTCTCCCCTTTAAAACACTTGTTTCATGGAACGGAATACCAGGAATCCTGATCAGGTCTCCCTTGGGAGAGCAGGTGGAGGGCAAACAGTCATGCAATGTATAATATGTTTCACCAGGGTCATGTAGACGAGAGAACACCTCAGACAGCACTCTTGAGCTAGAATGAATAGTAACAAATGAAGGAGCAGGCAGAACATGAGCCGTAATGTCATCTGGAAATCTCCTGAGTGGCTGAATACGTATCCTTTTTTAAGTCAACAAAGTTCCTTTGATTACATCAGACAACAAGAGAGGGAGGGAGGGTAAGGAAGGAGGGAGGGAGAACAGGTCCACACAAGTGACTAATATGGGAGTGTTGATCCTGCCTGTTTGCATTTTGGGCTGGGCCTCCCCTCAGGAGCCCTGATGAGCCTCTGGAAGCAAATGGTGTCTTGGCTGTAATGGTGTCTTGCCTGCGTGCAGTGAAGGAAGTGAGTACCACTCAAGTACCTCAGTCAGTGAGAAGAGCCCATAGTCCTGAAAGTGGAACTGATGCAGGATCTTATGGGGCCTAGGAAAGGGACACTGAAAGGACTAGAGCTACAGATAAGTGTTTTATCTTGGGGGTGGAGATAACATGTTATGCTGATGCAAAAAAAAAAGTAAACCTAACCTCACAGTGCGTAAAAAGGGTATGACCTGTAAGTCAATGATACAGTTTTTCCATATTGTTCGTACTACTGGTCAAGTATCATACTTGAAGAAAGAAATGAGAGAAAGTGCATGAGGATAAAGAGATGTAGAAAATATGACCTAAGAGGAAAGATTAGTGGAGCATAGGTTTAGTCTAAATACATTTGAGGGAGACACTCAGGTAGCTGAAAGTTTTGAGGTATTTGGAGGGATATTTTTCCAGCATCCAACTGTGAAGATGCAGGGATGGTGTGTAGTCTCTATCCTAGGACACTAAACAAGCATCTGCCAGGCTGACAACAAACATGTATGTAAATCCAGTTGATCATACCTTGGGGTGGGGGGGCCTATTTTTTATTTCCGAGAATCTAGCTTCCAGCACATCCTGCAGGAAACTGTCCTGTTTCAGAAGGGCCTTCATCAGGACTTCACCTTAAGTGAACTTAGTATAATCACCAGTTGCTTCTATGTAGATTTCCAGGACAGGAACTGTCTAGCAATCATATGGAACTATATTTTGTAGGGTTACAATAGCCCTCACTTCTGGGATTAAAGCAATTTCAGTGAACAATTCAAACCTGTTAGCCCACAGAGATCATCTCTGACAGTTCCCAATCAAGTTTTTCATCTCTTCCTGCATATGCAGCAGCTGTGTTTGATTCTTGCATCCTGATTTGCTTTTGCAGACATCTAATTGTAGCTTCATATTTACTGTGATCAGGTCTCACTGGAATTTCCCTTGCTGTAGGGTGAATCACTGCACTGTAGAGGGATTAATGTGTACAGTGCTCCTCTACTTTTCTTCTATATTTTTTGTTTCTCTCTTTCTGAATTCCCCTGATTATATAGTTCCAGTTATATCTTCTCACTACATTTTTTATCTGCTAGGTGGTTCTCCGTTTCTAAAGACAAACTTCCTTCAGGTTTCTTAATAGTGTCTTTTAAAACACAACTTTTAACATCAAAACAGCCAATTTTCTTTTGTTACATTGGCTCAATCAGTACAAACCATTTTTGCTGCTTACTATAATAGTCTCATTAATACAGGAGTTTTATCCCCAAGTTTCAATTAATATTCTCTACAATAACTAGGGATCTATATCACCTATTGTCTTGTGGGCTGAAGTGGCACATCCTGCCTTCCATGGGAAGACATATATAGCCCATGCTGTGATCTCCAGCATGGCTGGGGATTCCTGTGGGATCAGCTTTCTTGTGGCGAAAAAAATATGAGGAYATCCTGATCATATGCTAAAGCTTGTCAGATCAATGTCAATAGCAGAGAATTTTCTGCTGATGTACTAGAAGGCAAATGTTTCAAGATGCTGCTGCAGCCATTCAGGTGAAGCATGCTGTTGATTTAGGAATCAGGAGAGAGACAGAGGGAGAAAAGAAAGCTCAAGAAGACTCATTTACTGCGGTCAAGACCTCAGGAATTCATGTGTTCAACTTGTAATCAAACCTATTTGTGAGACTGGCATATTCCTACTGCACCAGGCACAACAAACAGCCACCTCACTCTGAAGAAATACTTATAGTCCATTATGAAAAGAGCTATGTTATGATAAGGTGCATCAGATGGCTGAACTTGGGTGTGGCAAGAATAGCCTTCACCTGCAGGCATGGAGAACCGCATCCTGAAATGGAGCAGCTCTGGATGGGGTGAACTGTGACTTCCCATTGTGACTGTGTCCAAAGGGGTACAGGGATTCCATGTGAGACCTTCTGTGCTAAGTGAGGCAGAGGATACAGTCTGAGCCATCCCATGCAATAGCTGGGTCTGCATCACATAGGTGATTCTCACAGCCTTTCTCGTGCAAGAACTACTTACACCACCACCTAATTATCACAAAGCTCCCCAGGATCATTTTGGACACTCAACTTTAGGCAGAGGCTCTTAGGACTGGAAAGGATTCAGATGTTTATATGTGAAGGGGAAGCAGGATGTCTTAAACCAGTTTGATAGTGACCTCGACTTATCAAGAGCTGTACCCACACCTGGGAAACACTTTTTATAATCTAACATCTGGTTAACTAATGTGGCTCAGTGGAAAATAACTCCACCTTCCCCCAGTGAAGACAAGGCACTTCAGTTTATTGTAAGTCAATTTCTTTCTGCTTGATCTTCGTGATCCTGTCCCACAGGGGAACTGAAGTGCCCTGCTTTTATGGTGTTTACTTGGAATAGTTCATACGTATTACTTTACCCAGGAAAGAGGAAGAGATGTAGCCTGGAGACAAAGAAAAATGTTTAATGGTGAGTAAAAGTTCCCAAAGTAGCTATTTCTTGGGATGGGATATTGATGTCTTGAAGGCAATACTTCTGTGGGATAATTGTCCAAAGGCAGTCTGAGGCATCTCAAGTCAAGGCAAATGTCTTGTAGCTATTAACACTGGAAGTGTTTGGACTGTACTACTCTACTCTTTATTACCACAGAACCCAGTCATAAATCTTTACCTGATTCCTCCACCTCCCCATCATCTGCTACTGTGTAGTATTTCTATTGTTCTTTTAGAAAAATATTATCTGAAAACACAGGAACAAGTGAGAGGTAATTAAGGACAAGGTCCAGTCATCCCATGAACATATTTGCAACATAAGGTCCTGAGAGTTTGAGCCTTCCCTGAACCCTTGTGGGCTCCAGGGACTTGGCAGAGAAGGCAGGAAGCAGGAGGAAATCTTTGTCCCCAGCACAAGCAGGGAGAAATCTGCACTTTTTTCTTGCAGAGATGACACAGCTGTCATGCTTGGGAGCTTGCATTTAAGGTTCTCTGGTTGCCGAGTCAAGTAGAGCCCTGCTGCCATGTACCCAACAGGGAAAGGACAAGCTCTCCCAAGGAAAGAAACAATCGATCAGCAATTTGAGGCATACCCAAATTGAAATCTCAGTGTTTCCACAGATCTCCTCTATCATTCTGGCTCTACTACTTCTTCTGTGCTTCCACCTCTTAGCTAGATGAGGAGGAGGAAGAGTGAYTGATCTTCCATTCAGCCTGTCTGAAGAGACCACATTGGTCTGACCAAAGGTTTCCAAGCTTTTGTGAGGTACTACTAAGCCAGCATGAGGGAGAAGGCTGCAGTCTGTTGGGGCAGAACACTACTCTGAAAGGGTTTGCATTCCACTACTAGGACATATAATTTGAGAACCCCTGAACTACAGAAAAAGGGAGATAGAGGGATTCTGGATTCTTATGTCTAACAATTAAATGGACAAATATGTTGCCTCCACCTTGAACCTACCAGTCAAATCAGCATCACTCTCTAGCATGCCATTTTTGTCCTAGGCCACATTTTCAAAGTACTTCAATTTTTAGGACTCACCAAGATTAAAAAAATACAGGGCACAGAGTCAGACCATCCTTGAAATTTTTCAGGGTTGGTGGGCAGGTAAGCAGGAGTGATGCCTTCAAAACATTACAATGAATAATTGCCCCTTCTCAGAGGAAGAATGGTTGGCCAGAGGATCAGAATTTTTTTTTTTTTTGAGCTCAGGCAAGAGGTAGAAATCACACCAGCTTAACATTTCATAGACAAGCAAGTGGTTCCCAATTTTCTTGTAAATTAGAAAATGCTTCATTCTATGAAGAATGAGGGGAAAACAGAAAACAGCTGACTACCAGAAGGGAATACTATATATTGACCATCCCATCTACCACCTAATCCACCAAGAAAACTAAACAAAAGTGAAGGATGAAAAGAGAATAAAAGTTGCTTTTGAAAGTATTAAATACAGTTTAGTTACAGTAGTTTAATTTTCAAGCTGGTACCATTTTACTTCCTTTTTATATCTGCCCAACTCTTTATTTAACAGTATTACTTCAGACATTTAAATACATAAGAAAAAAATAACAGTTCTGTCTGTATCTAGGAGACAAGGCTGGCTCAAGGTTATGCACAACCATACAAAAGTTTTAAAAAATTGTTGTTCTCCTAACAAAGGGCTTTAATTGTACTAAACCTTGGTACCTACTCACAACCTATAGGAACAGTATCCATTGCCCACTTTCTGAACAGCTTCCTAGTTTAGGTCAGTACAGTTAGTAACTGGAGACCAGAAGCAAATGGGCATGTCAATCGGCCATCCCTGGCAAGGGGGAAATCACCTCTGGTGCAGAAGCAGGGTTGACAGCTGGAAGGCAGGGGTGGCCACCGCTTCTTCTGCATATGCTTACAGCCAGATGTCTCCATATTTGCCACCCCTTGCAGAATCTTGCCCTAGGCAGAACCAACTATGCTGTCTGCTTCCTCATGTCAGCCCTGTAGGGAGATATATTACTCAGGGCAACAAAAATCATTGTGGGTTTTATATTTAGATTATTAAGTAGTTGTACATTTTCTGTCTGCACCACTGGAAAAATAAGGTCCCACACCCAAGTCATGGATAGGTTTCCTACAGTCCACTCCGTGAACTCAAATAGACAGTATTATAAACCAGGCCAAGCACCTTCTTAAGTAATGCACACCTCAAAACCAATGCCACACTTACTCTTCCTCAAGAAGCTTATTTCAAACATTACTCCTTTCTTCCTGGTTCTTCCCTATTCTCCTCATGCTTAAATTCTGCTTTGGAGGAGGTTTGCACACCACTCTATGTTTTCATCAGGACATGTGCAATGACTTGAAACCAAGGAGAATTTAGGTTTATTTAATACTTTGGTTGCAGCCAGAGCTTCGGTAAGTTCTGCTTGCCACTGCACCAACATGTAGTATATCCAGCAGTTCCTCAAGGACGCTTCAGCTTCAACCTCAACAGCAGTTGTGGAGAGTCGGCACTTGCTGGTCTTTTTGAATGGGAGCACAATTGTCAGTGGACATGTTAGGTCACAGGTCAGATGCTAGATAAGTTATCTGCTTCAACATAAAATGCTTTTGAAATATTCTTGGCCAGAATACAAACTGAAGTTTTTCAGCCTCATTGTCTTTTAAGGACAGCTCTGTTTCAATGAATACATTTCAGGTTGAAAGAACAGGTCTGCTTTTGTAAGTTCATGTGCTCCAAGACCCTAGATCAGGCTTCGTAGTTCTGCAAATAGAAGAGGGTTTGAGGAGAGAAGGGTTATCTTTGGAGGCTGTAGGTGGGCTTCCCTCAGTTTCCTGGGGTTTATTACCCTTAGGACAAGGAGACAAAATAATTTGTAAGGCCTCAACTCCGAGTGAGATTTTAGATAATGTAGGAGAACAAAAAATGCTTCCCCAAATGGTACAGAGACCTAGGGCTGATCAGCAAAAGCTGATGCATGTCTCCCCAAACCTTCAAGCTACTGAAGAAGTCTAGGCAGAACCATCCACTGCACACCACAGGCAACCTGGACAAGCTGCCAGAGCTAAAAGACTTCCTGACAATTTATTACTGACTATGGAGACAAGCATCAGTGTTTCAATTGACAGCTCTGAGGACTTCTCTGGGAAAATAACAAATCAGTAAGACCACAAAGGGACGAACCTAGCTAGAAGCCATGGGGGAAGGTTGAAGTCCAACAGAACCAGCTGCTAAACCAAGCAGAAGGTTGAGAGGGAATAGAAACCACGTGCTAAAATGAGTTCTGAGCCACTGGCAGGCTCCGCTGACAAGCCCATGTCTCCAATGACAGATCTGAAAACTGGAGTTCTGGAGGCTTACATGGAAACTGCAGCCTAAGAACAGACATTCAGTCTGCTTAATAAGGTGGAAGATAGTCATATGGCCAAGAGATATGGAAAAGGCTCACAGGTTATTATGTATCAAGGGCTTGGCAACTGCCAGATAAAATATAGAGGATTGTAGCACAAACTTTTCATCACCTATGGGCTAGGAGAGATCTCCAAGTGATGCCTTTTCCAAACAAGAAACAATTTCCCAATTACCCTCCACTGCATTAACCTTCTCTCCCTCCTCCAAAAAGAGTCTTAGTTGCCACTTTTTCTGATGTCAACATCATTTTGCCTGGAAAGATGCTTGAGGAGTCCTCCCGCTTCCCAGCAGGGCAAGTTAGTTTATGCACTGTTTCATTCCAGCATAGATCAGTCTTGCCTTATTTATGTCCTGCATTGGCCTGAAAGGACTAGCCAAGCTAACAGGTTTGTAGTACTCACTAGTCAGGAGTTCAAAGCAGCAGGCTCATTTTCAGGTATGAGCAAACCAAGTTTCTCTTTGCCTAGTAGAATTATTGCCCTTATTTCTAATGTGGATGTGCTATGATCACTCTTTGCCCAGGAGGCTGAGGTAAAGCTAGGTCTTTTGCCTCACTGATGCTAAAGAACTCCTGAATATACATGTGGTATGGGAAAGGCAGAAGGTGGTTAACACTTTCATCCATTTCCCTAAGGTAAGCCAACCCAGTCATGACAGGATTGAGATTGTCTTCACAGAGTAGTGTCAGCTTGCCCATAGTTGCTTTCTCCAGACAGAGCAGTCAGCATCAAGCAGCATTGCCCATAGATGTCACCTCCTGTAGTGGCCAGGAGAAGCTGCTGTGCTTGTTGGATTTGGATTGTGTTTCCAAATTGACACTGGTGCATTGCTTTATCTTTTACTTTCCAACCAAGGTACACTGCACTAAGGTACAGTTGAAGCTGTGAATTTACATCCAATTTTGAAAGGAGTTTTCAGCATGTGGGCCTTCTTCTGAAAACCAGCCACTATAAAGCCCAGGGATTTCTGGGTTGAGCTTTTCCAGATTTTTTTTAAACAGCTTTAGTTAAGGAATTGCGAAGTTGGGGCACTCAGCTAGCCTTTGTCCAGCTCTGTGTAGAAAGCCCTGCAATACTTCCAGGCTTATGACTAAGATGATAACTTTTTAATTCTCCAGTTAATACTGGAGATATTGGATAAAGTCTAGTAACTTGGATAAAGTCTAGTAACTGCCTCCTCTTAGTCCCCCTTCACGCCTGCAATATCCGTCTTGTTCTGTAACCACACACTGGGATGTAGAAGAACTGTTTACATCAAAACCAAAAATAGAAAGAAATCAACTGTCTGAGTGGAACAAAATGCAAGTAATTCCTCTGGAGATCTGTAATTGCGTATCTAAAAACTCTTCTGTAGTGGCCACGAAGGTGCGCAGGAGGAGAACCTGCCTCCCACTGTCATGCACTCACTGGGTTTAACAGGGGAAGTGAAGCCCTGGCCCCCGAACCCCTTCTTCCACCCAGGCTTAGCAAGGACTGCAACTCTCTCTCAAGAGGGCTGCAGTGATGTGGTGTCTCTTGACCCAGCCACCTGCTGTCACAAGCCTTGTGACAACTAGACACTGCGGTCACTACCTTATTGATAAATTTTTTGGAGATTGGCAAAGGAAAGCAAAGATTTTGGGAAGGCAAAGAAAAGACAGGGACTTTAAATAAGCCATTTTTCTAAGGAAAACAAGGATCAAAATGAGAAGACTACAGCTTAATGTAAGACATGCAATTTATTTCAATCAGGCATTCCCATAAAGGAGCAAATCTGAATCATGGCTTTGTGGCACACATAGCAGTCATCCACTGATTAACAATCTCCCCCCAGGGTTAATGAGTCAGCCAAATCACCCACACATTATGAAAACTACACATAAAATTTGGAAGTGCTGTCATCTTCCCTGAGGAAAAGGCAGTGCTGATTAATGAATCTTAGTCTGCTGAGGTCCCCAGTCATGGACAGGAACACATTTATCCCTTCTGTGAACTCTGAAGATGATGTTATTCACCAGTGACTAATGATTTGGGGTGTTTTGAAGAGTTGCAGTACAGGAAGTATTGCATGCTCACTCTGAAAGTCAGGCATCTGGTTTTGGTTTCTTAAATCGATACCTTTAGTCTCTTCTGAAATATTTTGGTCTTTAATTTTTTTTTTTAATGAGAAGCAAAATTAAGTTAGCAACCTACTTCCATTCTCAAACCCCATTTTAGGTTCCCTAAAGTTTTTGGCCTGAATGAAAGAGTGCCACGTTTCTCTGAGAACAAAGAAGATTGCTTAGGCCGCTTGAATAAAACTGCAAGCAGTTCTGAAGTACCAACTGTTGTACTAGCCTGCTTTGAAATCTTGGATTTTTCCCTAACATTTTTCTGCTGCCTTTATACCTCAAATGCTAGCTTATTAGCACCATTTTGATCTTTTTGGAGAGTCAGTCGTCACTGTTAACCTAGGGGAAAAACAGGCTGACAGTAAAGGACTTTGGAGAAGGTGAGCAGTTAAGAGGGCTAACACCAATTATATGGCTCCTTTAGCCAGCACTCTGTGAAATCAGGTTCAGCCACCAATGTCAACCTAAACAGGTTTGTGAATACAAAGTTTTGTACTTAAATCTATGTTAAAACATTTAAATGAAATTTCCATTATGTGTAAAGAGAGAGTCAAATCTTCACATTTACCTCCAGTCTACTGAAGTGGGCAGCCCGCTCAATGGGCTGCTGCATGGACTGAGGACAGTATTGGGACCATCCAAGCACAGGACTACAGTTGTTCCAGCCTCCTCATTTAGAGATGTGCCCTCCGGCAGATTCCTACAGGACGACCTTTCACTTTGGTGGGGTGTGGGTGAACAGGTCCCACTGTGAAGCCCAAATCTCTGGCAAAGTGTGCTGCAGATTAGAACTGAATCGATTACTGAAGATAAACTCTAATGGTTAATCTATATCCATTTATTTAAAAATTCAGCTTGGCTCATATAAAACTGGATAATTCAAAGATTTGTTGCATCTAAAATATACAGTTCCTGTATGGGTGCTTTTCTCTTTCCAGAGTTCAGTGTCATAATAGCATTTACATACTGAGCAGCCATCCAGCATTTTGTTAAAATAGCCTGTTTGGCCAATAATACCAGCTAAATTACCATATTATCTGAAATACTTATAATGCTCAACTATACTTAAAAAAGCATAGCAATAAAAAAATTCTGCAAGAGCTGAGAGACCTACACTTGAGTAAGTGGCCTCAAAAGTAATGCCCCTCATTAGCCCCATATCTAACACCAGATGGACACTGAAAACCCCGAAACTCTCTTGAACTGAAAACAGTGCACAATTCTCCTTTGAGGAGGAGAAATTCTCTCGCTAAGATTTTCAGCACATCCTGATTTGGTAGCATGTGTAGCCTTCAAGTAGTGCAGCATGCAGGAATTACTGTGCCCTGAAAATAGGAGCTGTGAAGAAACAGCTCTGCAGGGAACAGTAGGGAAGGACAGAAGTTGCTTCCATTTGACCTGATCTGACCCTTTTGGGTTGTAACTCTCACTCTGTGCAGGCAGAGAACATACATGATTTGACTTCTTTTCCTGACTGTCTTTCCCTTATTAAAAATCTACTTTTCAGCCCCATTTATGGCCTTCCTGGAGGTGCTAAGAAATCCATTTTTACTGTTGGTTTCCAGAGATGCTGCTCTGTCCATGGTCAGAAGACAGCCTCACAAGCTGTGTTTCCCTGTCTGGGACAGGACCCAGCCCAGAGCTGGGATGTCACAGCTCTTCCCCATGTTCTCTTCCTCCCACTCACCCCATGAGACTCCAGCGAGTGGGTTTAAACACTGACAGGGTTCTTGTACGTAGCCACTCTCCCCCAGTACGTAATCCCCACTGACAGCACAGCTCCATCTGTGCCGCATTTCCAAGCACATGGGGGAGGATCTGCAGGCTGCAGAATTATTTCAGTGGCATAAGACTTCCACAGGCTTTTGCAGCCCTGAGTGGGCAAGAGTTTGAGGGCAGGGAAGGTGCTGTCTCACCCTTCTCTCCTCTCTCCTCCCAACTTAGCCTGAGTGTCAAGGAGCAAACGGCAAACACAGGATAAACTGAGATGCCAGGCTCCTACAAAGCAATGACAGTGATTAATAGTGTGATCATGCCAAGACATTTGTGGGTTAGCTTACTGCAGTTCAGATTTAAAAAAGAAAATTGAGAAGTGTTTTTGCATGATGAGAAATGCATGAAAGACTCACAGTGACAGGGTATTTCTATGGTGACCAGTGCAGCATCATATTTAGACTATAGTGATAAGAGATGTTAATGGTGGAGTCCTGGCTCCTGAAGCAGCCAGATCTTTAGGGAAGCTGAATACGCTTTAAAAGGAGCAAGAAGATGTTTCAAGCGGGTAACAAAACAAAAATACAGACAGAAAGACTGTCCCAGCCATGTAGGAATTTGGAGCTGAGGTATGAGGGCTCTTGGATTCCCAAGTACAGCTCTGCGACTACAACAGTGTTTTTTCAGTATTTCTAGTGCAACAGGCAGAAAACAAGCAGAAACAATGGACACATTTGTGAAGCTGGATACCAGAGGAATACAAAGGCTGTATTTTCAGCTTCGCATTAGAAAAACATCACAGCTCATTTTTTCAGCATGCACATTGAAGTTTTGTTACTAAGGAAGCCAAGGGAAAACATGGGACACAAGGCTCAGACCGAGGAAATAGAAAATAATTCCAAAGTCCATATCTAGATATAAACCACACAGTATTTCTTAGAAGAGCTATCTGTAAAGGGAAACACATTATCCCTTAGCTCTGTGGTGATTTCCTCTGAAGAACCTTCATGTTCTGAGCAAGCCAAGCTGATAGTATTTCCCTTCTTTGACAAACTGAAAGCATATACCCATGTTAGATTTCAGCTCTGTCCCCTTCCTTGCTAAGCTGTTTTTCCGCAAGTAACACCTCCATAAACCTCTTCTTGTGCTACTTTTCTCCATGGAGTAGACCATTAGCCCTTTCTACCTGCTTGTACCTGGTGCTGCTGCTACAGTTTCTGCCATCAACTTTTCTTACCCCTCTCCAGTAGCCAAGGCATCATCTAGGTTTACTTACAGAGGCCCCAGACTCCCTTTCCTCCTGTAAGGCTTTCTTAAAGCTTTATACCTGGATGAATCCCACTTTATTTGCCTGGCTCTAACATGACACATTAGAAGTCTCTTTTTTAAAACACAACTAACTCCTGAAATCAGGATAAATTCGAGGATCAKAGTTTGATGAAGAACAGGCAGTAGAAATATATTGCCAGGGCAGTTGTCACCAGTACTACAGCTTCAGGGCAAAGAAGCCTCACAACAAATTATCTCCTCGTGCCTATATTTGTCCTCCAAGGTCAGCACACCAAATACTACCCCTGTTAGCTGCGGAATGCTAACATGTTGCAGAGTGTATTTCAGGAAAATGAGCAGAGCTGAAGCAATGTTCAGGGAGCTGTGAGATAGTGTTGTAGAATAATTTCGTTCACAAGGGACCCCTGGAGGTCTGTGATCCACCACTTGCCCCATCACCACCCAAGGAGCTTAAAGCAGTGCCAACTGAATCAGGCTGCTCTAGGCCTTGTCCAGTCAGGCTGGGAAGATCCACAGGAGTAGAGATCCCACGGCTTCTCTGAGTCTCTCTTCCTGGGTCAAGCATCCTCCTAGGGAAGAAGGGGCTCTTTGGTCTCTGACAAATGTCTTTGTTGCTGTCGCTCTGCACCTCTGAGAAGAGTCTGGCTCTTTTCTTTCTGTTCCTCCACCCCAAGGAAGTTGAAGACATCCAAAAGAGTCCTCCTTTCCCTTCTTGTCTTCAGGCTGAACAAAGGCCTTTTCCCTCCGCCTCTTTCCAGATGTGCTGTGCTCCAGCACCAGCCTCATCTCTGTGGCATCTGCTGAACCTTTTCCATGGAGTCAATGGCTGCCCTGCTCTGGGGAGCCCAAACTGGACAGAGGTCCCCAGACGTAGTCAGGCTCAGTGGTGCTGATGCAAGGGGAAAGATCCCTACGATGGGGATGAGGTGGTGTCCTGGTTCCGGCTGGGACAGAGTTAACTCTCTTTCCTGTAGCTGGAGGGGGTGCTGTGTTTGGGGTTTGGCGGTGAAAGGAATGTTGATGGCCCATTGATGCTTTGGTTGTTGCCAGGTGCACCGACAGCCTCCCCCGCCCTTCAAGGTGCAGGGGGACCTGGGGGGGAGCATAGCCGGGGTGGTTGACCCAGCTGGCCAAGGGGGTATTCTATACCATGTGACATCATGCCCAGCTTAAAAACCGAGGGTGGTCCCTCTGTGGGGAGCACACGGTTCGCTGGGTTTTGGTGCGGTACACGTGGGGTGAGCAGTTGCATTGTGTATCGCCTGTTTTTGTATATTCTGTTATTGTTGTTATTGTTATTGTCACTGTTCTACTTTGTTTTATTTCCATTATTAAACTGTTTTTATCTCAACCCGCGGGTTTTCCTCCGTGTGCCCTCCCGATTCTCTCCCCCATCCTACCGGAGTGGGGGGGTGTGAGCGAGCGGCTGCGTGGTGTTTAGTTGCTGGCTGGGGCTAAACCACGACAGGTGGCACAGAAGCAAGTTTAGGCAGCTGAGTCTATTAGGGCAATCCAAAGCAGTGGCCTTGGTTCTCCCCTGGGTTTGAGAGGGGAATTCTTGGGTCAGAAGTTGGTGCGCACTAGACATTGATTTTTCCAGAAGGAGACAGCAAAGTGTGAATGACAGAATAAGTTATACAGWATAGTTCCTTAACACTGCACCAGCCCTGCAGGGGAATGGTGTTTAAAACTGTCCTCAAGGGATGCCGGAGTAGATGTGTTCCTTTCTACTGTCTCATACCTAAATTCCAGTCTGATTTTCTTTGGCATCGTAAGAGAAAAAAAAGTGACAGGTTTAAGCTTGCCATCTATTTTGTGCCATGAGACACCTTAAATAATTGCACTTACTCATTTTGTTTTTCATTACTGGCAGATGCTGCTGTGTGAAACAGTGATCCAGAGTCTTGCATAATGAAATGAATGCTGTTCCACTGCCTGTCTGCCCAGGACAGAGGSTTTTCTCGTCCAACAGAAAACGGCTGAAAGGCTGCCTAACACTGCCACCTTGGGATGTCTGCACATACCATACCAATTCTTAAATGTTGCTAAAAGTCTTTTAGTTCAAATTTTTATAAGTACCTTTCAGAAACTACACAGAGACTTGTCTCCATACAATGACCTAAAAGCTCTCCATTTCCATTCAAAAAAATTATTTTCAGAACTGAAGAATTTATCTAAAACTGTCTTTAAAACTTCTCTATCAAAAACACAGATTAAATTTTAGACAGAAAAATGTCTAGAAATTATTTTAGATTCTTTAAATAAGCTATTGGATTTGGACCTTGACTTTAAAGATGATCAGTTACAATTGCATTCTAAGTAGCTTAAGTAAGATCTAAATTTGGAAAACTAAAATCAACTGTTTTAGCAGAGTAAACCCCATGGTTCAAACTCAGCCCTACTGTAATCATTTTAGGTAGGAGGTACTTGCAAACCCTAGAGGAGGATAAAATAAGACCAGGCCTTTCCTTTGAGTGGCAAGAGCTTATTGTTCGCAAACCTACAGCGTCAGTTCCCAYATGATGGGGAAACAAGAAACCACATATAATTACTGTCTGCAAGATATTCAACACTGGTCTGGGAGCCACTACCTGCCTTTAATTGCAGAGAGTTTGCAGACCCTGCCTAATGTAAACACTCACAGCAATTAATTCCAGCTCACTTTTACGTCTCACCTGGGCAACTAGCTCTCGGTGGCCCTGCTGGAGCAGGGGTTTGGACCAGACGACCTCCAGAGGTCCCTGCCGACCTCAGCCCTTCTGTGGCTCTGTGACTGTGTGATCCCCACCATGGCGATAAGCAGATGCTGTCAGCAGCCACCCTGAGACAGCCCTCCTCCCCACGCAGGGCARGACCCCAGTCAAACCCCAGGTCAGGAGGTCCCAGCTCCTTACTCCTGCCCCTGCTCTACACCAGAGCCCAGCAAGACCCCTAGCAAATGCAATGGCAGGCTGAGGGGAGGAAGACGAAGCATTCCCTACCAGGCTGAAGTCACTTGATAGGAGCTTGCACTGAGAAGAAAGCTGAAGAGGGTGTGAAAATGGCGAGGCACTCACCTCAGCACGGGGTGCAGCGCTGCAGAGCAGAACTGCGCCACCAAAGCTGAAGCCCCACGCGTTCCCTGGCCTCACCTGGGAGATCAAGGAGACCTCAAAGCTTAGAAGCCCAGCAAACACAGGTTCCCACCTGAGATGGGATAAAAGTGTCTTTCAGGTGGCACAGGCTGCTTCTCTGGAGGCCTGTGCTGGAGATGAGGGTAACTTTACATTGCTATGGAAGAAGAGAAACTATGCTTGGTGCTGAAGAAGCAGTTCTTGAGGAACTTGTTGCTTGCTCTCACTGCATATGGGAGGAAGCCCTTTGTACAGATTAAGCCTCCAGCTGGCCTCAGTGAAATTGCTACGTACTGACGTACGTAGGACAYGTTGGCAAGGCAGGGCAAATAAAAGTCCAGGCAGCATGATGCAAGGCCCAGGGCTGCACTGTCCTGGCAGGACCACTGACAGGAGGCACAAGTGCAGCCAGTGTGATAAACACCACAGGCTTTGGGACCCCTGACTTTGGGAGCCCTGACTCGCCTTTGTAATAACATTTCCATGCTCCAAACATCCTCCTACACCCACCCACAGCAAACTACCAGCAGGAAAACCAGGCTGCACATCAGAGGCAGAACTTTCAGTATGGCATAGAAGGAGCTGACATAAGTCTCAGTTCATTTTCCTTACCCTTCAGGACATTGCTAATGTGAACAAATACATTCCTGCTCTGAAGTTATTTTAAGGAGCAATTTTGCAGATKATATGCAGAAATGACCTAAACATGGCTGATGCAATTTATTAAGTTCTTTAATGTTCTTGCAATAAAAGRTCCTCTTGTCATTCTGCCCTCTATGCAAAAAACTGTTCAAAAGGATGCTTAAAAAAATATTAGCCTAACAAGTCATTCTTGTTGGACATAAATTGAACAAACATAATTCAGCTGCTGACTCAGATTAACTAGAAGCAAGAGAGAAAACTCCTGAACACAGAATGATTTAGAGATGTGGGTAGGGCAACAATACATTGTCAAGTTTTATGCTAAACATGGGAAAAAAGACCCACAAGGGAAAACATACTGGACAATGCAGAGACTGCTGTGAAGGGGGATTGGGGTTTCCACACCCTATTGCAGTCCAGGTCTCTCTGCAATGAGATCTAGTTCTCATGACACCGAATGACTGTATGTGAATGTCAAATTTTCACTAAAAAGACCTCTCAAAAATGCAGGAGTAAAATTCCAGTCTTCTGGAAAGAATGTAGATATCAAATGAGAGAATCCCAAAAGCTTGGAGACCAGGAAGCAATGATAAAGTTCACATTTTATTTCTCTTAAATGAGTGATTTACCATCTGGGTAGCATTGGGGAAAATGGGGCAGMGGAGGAATTAGCTTTTCTTGATTAGTGAATGTTTAGGTCAGGCAAATGTAGGGCTGACCACTAGGCCAAAAGCCTGTTCATGTTTTGCTATTGTTGCATTGTCTGAAAAAGGATTTTATGAACCATGGGTCATACCAGATGTAGTATTGTCTGAAAGTTGCTCTTTTCCCAATTTACTCAGGACAGAGCACAGTTTTATAATAGGCATTTTCCACTTACAGTTCTTGCTCACTTGGCTGCCAGGCCTGTAAATTATCTTGCTTGAAGCTTTTTTTAGGAGGATTTACTGGAGATAGGTACTTTGCTGTACAAAAGGATTCATTATTTTGAAATGTACTTTTGCTCCTGGTTTTAAATACAAGCCAAACCTTTTAGCATGCTCTGCAGAGGGGATGCAGCAGCAGATTTGGGAAGCTTTTCTCCCCATTTCTGAAGCAGTAACCCTGCAGCAGGCTAGAGACCTTAGTTCCCAATGTCTGCACGGATGGATGGAAAATACTCCAGCAAAAAGGGAGGCAGCTTCCCATCAGGACCCTCTATGGCTTAATTAAAACCAACACACCTGTATCAGATGTTTCCATCTTGATAATTGGGCAGATTCCACCAAATATTTTTTTCCAGACATTTAACATCAGCAATGTATGACAAACATGCTAAACCAGTGTTTCTTTTCACAGTCGTGCTACGGAAAATCTCCTAGAATGAATGCAAATCAGTTTTAGCCTAGCAGTTGCCCTCCAGTGTGTGGTATGTATTTCCCTGCGTTATTAGTGAGATTAGTTAAATTGTGGTATTTCTGATGTCGCTTGGAGCTACAGGTCAAAGGGGAATTGACTGCCAGGATGTGACTGACTCTTACTCCGCAGCTGTTCAACCATATTTCCAAGGCAAGCCATTAGTGCATTTGACCCTGGGATCCAGAGCAATCCACAGCAGGAGGAAGCGTCCAGAAGAAAGGCAAAGCATAGCCAACATCACAGAGCATAAGAAGCTTTGGTTTGACCAGTGCTTGTGGTTTGTGCCACCTGCACGCTCTCAGCAAGGGGCAGTCCATGCTGTTACGTTTTATCTACCTTCCCCTGTCGGTGGGCTTCATCATAATAGGTATCTCCACTCGTGGTTTGTTCACCATTAACTTCAAAATAGTGTCGTGGTTTAACCCCATTCGTTCATTACCCTAGTTTACACATTGAACATTATCTAGCACACTTGCTGTTCTGTGATATTATTCTACCTAGTCTTTCATCTCCCTAATTAGTTAATATGCCGTCACTTGAAAAGGTGCTAGTTTGCCAAATTGGAACCGGATTAAAGAAAAGAACATGAACTATTAACATAGGACCTAAATACATGCCTGAAAAGCTCCCTGAGATCTTCAGTGGTTGTTTTACGATGAAGTTTTTTATCTATGTTAACCTAGATATTGAACCTAAATAAAGGTAAGAAAGTTAACTGCATTTTTACTATAGAATTAGCATAATAGGTCTACCTTCCAAGCTGCCAACTCTGCTATAAAATAGTCAGAGGCCAAACAAGAAAATTAGGCAAGTTTGAATATATGAATGCCTTTGGTTTTAAGAATATCAAGAAGTCTTATGCAAGATACGTCCCCTCAGGAAAAGGAAAATATGGGAGAAAGGTTGTATAGCTAAGTTACAGAGAAATGGCTTTTTGCCTTCTCGAAGGTATTTGAAATACTTACTCCAATATAGAGGGAAGCCTTATTATTGGACAGTCTTTGCTTTTACACTAACATATGCAGATTGCCATAGATATAACAGGGCTTGGGGGAGAAAACCTGGCCGATATGTATTAAAAAACAGATATCAAAAGCTAGGGTCTTAATCCCAGCCCCGGGATCTAAATAAATTGCACCACTGTCAGAAGTGATGAGCGTACAGCAGCTCACTGCAAGGAAAGCTTATGAGCACGCTGTGGCAAAGCACAAGTCCCAGGGAGTCTCTAAGCCTCTTGTAGAAAATAATAGTTTACAGCCCATTGCAGACATCATCTCTGCCCTCGTTGGGGGGCAAGAAATAAAGGAAGTCATGGAGGAGAAAGTGAATTTTAAGATGCAGCCCTCTCCACTATTTTTTTTTGTTGGGCCTCTTTCTAGATTTCAGTGCCAAATTGAAAGCTTACCTTGACGAACAAAATTTCTTGTGCCCTGTTGACTGTTCAGTAACTAGGCAGACTAAGCCACCTCTTCCACTTGGGAATCTGGTGTCTCAGGAGGCAACAGGAGCTTCCGCTGTAATTCACAGTACTTCTGACATGAGAAGCATAAGGGCACGCTTTTTTCCCCAACAGTGTTATACATTTACTGAATGTGTAGGTGAAAAGTAAGCAACCTCACCTTTATGAAATGTGTGTGCACACTTCCCTATTTACATTAAAAATATAGGATCTTACTGGAAACCTTTCAGTCAGCAAGGGAGCCCATCTAAAAATGCAATTGATGGTGTGCTCCATGTGAAAATGCGCAGCTGGATTTTAGAGCATTAATGTAGTAATATTTTAGTAAATTATTTTCATGTAGTTTCTTCTTTGCATTAGTAATGAGTCACCATAATATATTGCAAAATAAGCCTGAATGGGGACTGCATTGGCTTTGCTATCACAGTTTACATTTGTTTTACAAGCCATCAGTTCTACATGGATTACCTTTACTGGCCTCTATGCTATGAAGTTTATCCCATGCTCTTTGTATGAACAACTCCTTATGCTGTCTCTGTGTAACACTGTATCTCCTGAGTGCATGTAAAGGCCATAATGACAGTTAAATCTGAATGAGATTTCTGCTGGAATAAAAAATGCATTCAGGTCTATCACTTAGAAGTTTTGCTGTCTATGCAGTCTATCAGGTTTTCTAAGTCAAATTATTATTCCAGCTTCTTAGTCTGAAGCCACAGGATGTAGAAAACCCATCATTTATACAGATGCTAATTACTCCCTAAAAGTATTCAAAATTATCTGCAACAATTCTGATTTAAAAAACTTGTGCTATTAAGAACGTTTAAATGGTGTAATTGCATTTTCAGCTATATTAGCACGTGTGACAGCACGGAATAGAAAATGCATCAGCCTCTGGGTGGTTAATTTCTGATGCAAGTTTAGCTCTACAGCATCAAGAGAAACTTCAGTGATTCTGCTGGGCTGTAAAGGGAATTTCAAATTGTAACAGTTGGGATCTCTATAAAATAATTCTGCCTTCGGATCTGTTAATTATGCATTGAAACAAAACTGGCTATTTGCTCAAGGTGGGAAGCAACTGTGAAGTTCAGCATGAGAATAAAAAAAGGTACTTCATTAAATACAATCCTAGTCTAATAGATTTAAAGTAAGACCTAAACTATATCCCTCGCATTTTCTTAGTAACTCTGTGATCCTGTGAACCAAGAATCATTCAGAATGAAAAAMGCACCAACAAAATAGGCATGTTTTTTAACCAGCTGGTTTTTTACTTTCTAGTCTGGTGTAATAAAAATCCAAACAAATTGCTCTTTCTACAGAAGCTGTATTTTCCATGGGTTTCTGTCCAGTACTCACTCTGCCACATTAATCTCTTCTTTTGGTCTCCCTCTAACACCTAGAGTGCCTGCCATGACCCTGAGCACTTTTTGGTTGAGTGGACAGGGGGTCAAGAGGCAGTGTGTGCCGTGGATGGCTTAGAACAGGAGTCAGGGTGCCAACTGCCCAGCTTACCCCTGCTTCTGCGTTTTTAGGGAGCTGGCCAGAAGAGAGAATACCTGACCTCTCTCTGCCTTCCCTTACACACATTACTGGTGGTCTGTCTTCCTAGATGCCAAGTTTTACAAAATTTATAAGACATCAAAGTAATTGGGATTTCCACCCTTCCATCTAGCATGACTGAAGCTGGCCAGCAAATATGAAAGTTACCAGAGAGGGACTAAGAAAACGGATACATGCAGATAGCATGAATGCATAACCCCCTTTTCCAAAGCAAACTGTTCTAAAAAGGCTCAGGACAGCCTCTCATGCAAGAATATTAAAACACTGAAGAGACCGCTCCTTTAGCAATGAAAAGAAAAAAATAAGCAGAGTGTAATCCGCAGCAAAAACCTCACAATAAAAAAAAAMCACAAACCAAAACACATGACAAAGGGTCAGCCCATACTTCTGACAAAGCATGCAGTTTCCAGCTAAACAGAACTGTAGCTCCTTGTGCCTTGCAGTCAGCACAGAAAAATACATGTGCCTGATGGGGAAAAAAAGGGCGGGCGGGGGGGGAAGGAAGTTGTTGTAGTATTAAAAAAAAACACTAGGAAATAAGTTGGGGGGKGGGGGGGCAGGCAACAACAAGAGGAGAACCTTGAATGAGTCTTTCCTCTGAATAACCTTATATTAAGGAAGTACTAAATCCAGAATAGGAAAATGTTAATACAAGAGTGTGCAAAGTTTGCAAAATGAAGGGCAGCTTTTCCCCAAGAACTTTCCTATATTTCCTCTGTAAATAATTTTTTATAATTCTATAGGGAAATAATATAAACTGAGTTCAATTTCATTCTGAAGCATAGTGCCTTAAGTAGTAGATTTGTGTCCCAAGTGTCCTGTTTGTCCCTCTCTGCACAACACTGGTCCCAGTGATGCACTCTGGTAGAGTATCAGTAAATGGCCACTCAAGAGTTACTCATATAGATCACAGATTTTCCCCTTGGCAGAGGCAAAACTCGGGAAACTGCTTCTTTCCCAAATACTTGCTAGCTTTCATTTTCAGTAGCACTGAATATATGCATGACAAATATAGTCATTGTGCCATTTCTCATCCTTCTGGGCTGGTTTAGGGCCCAGTTAGTTCCTTTTATGTTTACTGGTCATTTCTGGTCAACAGCTCTTTCAGAAATGAAGGACTGAGACTACTTTTAAACAGGGTAATTACTTCTGAACTTCTCTGAAGTTTTCACAAGCCACTTTCTGCAGCCACTATGTAATAAAAATATTGACTTGCTCTTTTGCAATTACACAAACTGACAGCAAAAGGCCAGGAGTAAAGTAAACGTGCATGCCTCTGTGTGTTTTGGGGTGTGGGTGTGTGAACATACTGTGTATCCTCCGTATTCTCCTGCAGAGGGATTAAGAAGTCCCATGCTGGGGATTTCCAGCATGCAGAGATAGAGGCAAAACAGAGGAGAGGGAAATGTGCTTATAGTCCTTTGCACAGACTTGTCTGAAGTCCTCTGTCAGCCTATATACTCCTCGCCCCGCCTATATATTGTAGCTGCTCTCTAGATCTGTAAAGTGGTATAAAGCAGAAGGAATACATTAGTGAATCTGACTACTGCAAGGCAAAAAAAAAGGACAAGTTTTGAGAACTGCTCTGCAGTTATTAGCAATCACAAATGGTGACATTCTCTTTGGTGTTTTAAATAATGTTTGGGAAGGGAATTCCATTCCAGGTAAGTGTCCAGCTGAAAGAGTATGAAACAGAGTATGCATTCAATCACACATTAAATTGCACTGAAGAGAAATTGCAATTACCACAAAACAAGTCTTCCAAACACCAGAAATTGAACTAAGATGACCAAACGTGCAGGAGAGGCACAGATAAATCATCCAACCTTTTTTTGTCTTGCAGAAAGAAGGAAAAGGAAAGAAGAAGGGGAGAGAGAGAGAGAAAGGCAGAACAGGGAGCCACTATCCACAGGCACCACTGCTTTCTGGGAACATGAACAATGCTGTGTTGTGGTATGTAATAATTATAATCATATGGCCCTTGCACAGCATCCCTGCAAAGCAGATTTAACACAGTCCCTTGTGTGCTCTACCTGGAGAGCTCACTTCCAGCACTGAAGATCTCTTCTCAACTTCATCTTGGCTGCAGGGTACCTGGACTTATAGCAGTTGCTTATTGGGACCACCAGGCATCCAGTCTTGTTTACAGTATGTGGATCCTTACTCCATTCTTTAGCTCCCATATAACACATTTCTTTGTGCAGAGAACAAAGGATAAATCTGGGAGTGTTTTTGAGAAAAAGACTGTCTTTGCTTGTTTCATTAGCACTGTGCCTGCAACAGAGCAGCAGCTGCTTGTGTGTTGAGGACATCTCTGATGACTTTGGAACGGGACACCACCATTGTACTGGGGACCAAGCAAAGATGACTCAATGTTGTACTAGTTAGATGTGGCTGTGCACCAGCATAGCAAGTAAGAATGCGCAAGAACTGTGAAAATACAGTAATGCTAGATCCCTGATAGCTAATGTTTAAGAGGAAAATGTTTTAAAAAGCTTACTATAGAAAAAAAAAAGAAAAAATCAGAAAGGAGGAAGCTAGTAAAGCTTTGTGGTTAGAATGACCTAACAACAGGGATCCATGGTACAGAGCAAAGCCGACCGTGTGGCAGAGAAGCAGCGTGCTGCACCAGTGCCTATTGCTATCTGTGTCATACCAGCCTCATGCCTCCTCGCTACCTAAAACCCCTCTGTAGGTTGCCGCTGCTCTTGCACGCGGGGCGCGGGCGGGCGGCGGGCGGGATGCGGCGCACACAGCACAGCACCAATGATGCCATAAAATGGAGGTAAAACTCATCGTGCTGCCGACGGCTCGCTCTGCCAGGCGCTGGCCGGGGAGCTCTGCTGGGCACCCCAAGGGGAGGTGGCTCCGCACCCGCGGCTCGGCCGTCAGAGCGGTGCGAGGTAACCGGCCCTCCTCGGGACAGGTCCACCCTTGGGGGGACGAGGACCAGCCACACAACGCCTGGGCGACGCTGCTGACCAAGTGAGCCATGCTTGTGCTGGAGAAGAAATATTTAAAAAATAAGAACAAAGAAAATGCTGTACCAGGACAGCTAATTGTTAAAATTTCCTTTTGCTTTCAAATGTAAGTTGGACACCTACTTTGTTTGGATTTTGCACTCGCTTATTTTAAATGGAGCATGAAATACGGTCAGATATGATGATTCTAAAATAGCTTCAGCTACTCATGTTTGCAAAGCCATGAAATTGATTATGTTTTCCATGGGGAAAATAAAATAAATAAAATTAAATTAAAATAAATTAAAAAATAAAATATTATTTCCTTGAAAGAGTCATCCTACAAGGCACTAATGGAGCTATCAGTGCACAAACAATTGATTTTTATGTAGACAGATCAATAATTCCACTTGCTTGTCTTATGTGAGGGGGTAAGTTTGGTATGGACATAAATGGAAAAAACCTGGCTCAAGGACAACTAAATACTAAAATAAGAAAACACTTTAAAATATCAGATAATGTTTTAAATCTTTCATTGATTTATCTTAGGCTTCAGAAAAGATTGGCAGCACAGATACAACAATCATCAGGAGTGTTTTACTTCATGTTCGTAGAGTCCCCAAGCAGAACTTTCTAGGGCACATGTAATTTATTTTAGCCAGGAAAGTCCTGTTGTCGGGTTGGRTCCACCCATTTGCAGGAATGGTTACAACTACAGTGACAAATCTGTACTTTGCCTTGGGAAACATCCTCACAAGGAGGAGGGAGCCGAAGYGTAGGCAAGTCTTTAAAACTGTATTCTGTAGAAAAATATTCAGAGGTAAGACTGCATAATGGACAAGGCTTTCACTGGTGTTAGAGTGGCAGAAGTGACTGTTAGCTGCCCGCACTTCTGTCAGCTGCTTGCAGTTCTCTTAGGGGACGTGTTGGCTTTCCAGGCTCACAACGGCCAGAGATGGCAGCAAGAGGAACCACTCCCAGGACCTGCCTCGCTGTGAAGAGATTCAGCCCCCGGACAACTGGTTTGCTACCCAGAGTGATGAACATGCATTTTGCTGTCTCCTAAGATATTTTTCTGATTTGACTGGCCTCTTTTGCTCTGTTTGGCCAAGCGAGCAACTAATCTTTATGTCTGGAGGAAAGTGTCTGGTTCAGCAGTCTGCAAACATGCCAGTGCAGTGGCTTCTGCATTCCTGTTTCCTCTCCGTACCTGCCAGTAATGTCAAACTTGCATATTCAATAGTCTCTTGCAGTCTGGGAGGTCCTTTGCGCTGGTTTGCTCGGTGCACTTAACAATTGCTCTCCCTTTTTTTTTTTTTT